>CM037584.1:43907310-44507310 GCA_021018995.1 Chloranthus sessilifolius
CTGACTCCTGGTCCGGGTTGTAATCTGGATTGCTCTCGTAACCCTACTCCTGAGTAGCGTCTTCACCTGTGACGTATAGTCGAGGTGAGCTAACAGTCTAAGCTTAACAAAAGAAACTCAATTTCAATTACATCTTATCAGAACAAATATGATTTCAAAAGACTGGAGTTAAAGCATATGAGTTTTCAAAACAGATATTCAAAGCAGATTAATATCCCTGAATTTTAAAGACTAAGATCAGATGCAGTTTCTAGCACAAATAGCATTTCAGGTTCTATAATTTAACTTCAAACAAATAGGAGTTTTTAGATAGTTCGGATTCTTATTTATTCTTAACTTGTACATGCGACGCTTCTCGTAATAATGACTTAAATCAATCTCCCAGGCATTTATGTACAAGTTAAGAATAAATAAGTTACCCTCATAACAATCTTGACAGTATATTCGTATGACACAAGTTACCCTCATAATGCAAGGAGCTTATAGCACCTTCCGAAAAGTGTTCATTCGACGATATATTCGGAAGGTGCTACAAGCCCCCTGCGTTATGAGGGTAACTTGTATCATATGAATATACCATCGACACGGTTCAAAGAATTGAGGGGTTCATTCGTGAACCTTAAATCAAATGCAGATTCTAACATATAATTCCGTGTATTATAACATATAGCTAGATTCGGAGTTCTAAGTTCAAAGTTCAATTGCTATTCAAATTCAAGGCATTCAAATCAATTTAAGAGTTCTTAATCATGTTCAAAAGCAAATTCATATTATTGTATTTCACATTGATCGTAGCATGTTATTCATATAAATTGAGAAAAAAATGCAATTAATATTGAGATTCCCCTACCTAAAGTTCAGAGCCTTTCCAAGTGATCTAAAATCCTTACTTACGCCTCCTGTTCTGAACCTAGTTCATACAAAGATCATACTAGGTGTCAACAGTGCCAAAAAATGGATTGGCTCAAAGCTTCTCAAAGTTTTCACAAGAAAAATTGAACCAAACAAAACAGAGTAATCGATCGATCGATTTTCAAAGGCAGAAAAAGTGATCGATCGATTTTCCCCAGAATTTTACACACCTCTCTATTCTATACAAGTCGATCGATCAATCAATTTCCAAGTTGATTGATTGATCGATCGATTCCTTCATAAATTCAAATTTGATCAATTGGTTTCCAAAATCGATCAATTAGTTTCTTCAGCAAATTTACACTTCTCTGCTCTGTCAAAATCGATCGATCAGGAATCGATCATTCAATTTTGACAGATTCTGTAGCACTTCGGCTTCTTCTTCCTTGATTTATTTTTTTCCAAAATCTCAAAGGATCTCCATCCATATCACATATACACGTCAATCTAAGTTCAAGACAATCAATAAACATTAAAGACACTAATAGGTTCACCTTTCGAGGTCGTTTACGCGATTCACGACGATTTCAATTGAAAGAGGGTTTCAGAGTAACTCTTGTAGTTTATTATGGAGATCGGGATAAACACGGAGCCCACTACAACAGCTCACACCCACGTACTGATCTTGGCCATCTCAATTCGCGAATAGAGCATTTACAATGATCGGCTCGCATTCGTTCCACAACTACTCCTCCACTCTCCTATATCCACTAAATATCGGAATTCAAAGGTTTCTCGAGGTCGGAGTTAACAAGACTAAACTCCCACAATACCAGAGTCAAGTTCCTCGCGAAGAATGCGGAGGTTGCGGAGCGATCTCGCAATTGAATCTCACAAGAGGGTTTGAAGGAGAAGAAGAAAAATTTCCCTCTCTCACTCTCTCTCTCTACAATTCTTTCACAAAACAATTCCAAATGAAATATCTTAGATATTTTATTTCTTTTGACTTAAGGTTCCAACTTGGTGTTAAGCATACACATTGTGGCTTGGCATATGGGTTTCTAATCAATGGCCACACTGACCTCTGATTCAACTTCTCACACAAAACATATTCTCATAAGTTAATTATCCCCAAAATTTAAGGTGTCATCGTGTGGTTTGTCGGACTCGTACACGGAGTCGGGTACGTTCGGGTTTCGGTAATTTTTGGGATGTTACAGGAGTATTAGTTTTGAATATATTTCCCTACCTTTTCAAATAATTAAAGATAATAAGTATTATCTTTTAGACTCATGAGATTGTCCACTCACTTTTTTGGGATGTGTGCCACACGAAATTAAAAATTAATCGTCTGATGCTATCAAACGCCCATGATCTCAAGATCCATTTATGGAAGATTGACGAAAATAGTTTTTGGGGTAAGTGCCTCAAAGATTTGCTTGAACCATGCATGAGCTTAGCTTAAATCACGGATTAATGGGACTGTAGGCATATCTTTTGGGTAAAAGATTTTATGTCATTTGGACAACTTGGGCATGGTAAAAACTATGTGCCACATGGTACCATATGACATAAAAGTGAGTGGGTGAGGGTTTTATCTTAGGCCTCTCTCAAACTACATTTACATGGAGAAAAAGACTTCAACTGATATTATTAAATATTAGGGCACTTTAGAAAAACAACCTTCAAAAACAAACGTTTTAGCAAAAAAATCCAGAACTTAAACGTTTTAAAAAAATAATGCTTTCACAATTTTTTGAAGTTCTGAGATCCGTAAAAGCATTGTTTTTTAATGAGGATTTGAGATCTCACGGATCTCAAAACTTCAAAAAATCGTGAAAGCATTATTTTTTTTAAATGTTTAAGTTGTGGATTTTTTGTTAAAACGTTTGTTTTTTAAGGTTGTTTTTCTAATTTTCCCTAAATATTACCATCTGGAAATTGTTTGTTACAATATAAATTGAGTTTCACGCAATACCGTTACTTTTTTTTTTCCACACGGTAATGCAATACCATTACTTACACTGAGCTAAGCTACAAGAGTTGAAGATAACTTGTAATCTTACTTAGCTACTACTGAAACTCTTATTTATGCAGTTCACATTATTCAATTTTGTAGGGGCTAAATCCTAACCAAATGGGAGATTCTCTCTCTTTCTCTCTCTCTCTCTCTGCTAAATATTTAACAAAGAAAAGGGATAGAACATTCCCTCAATTGCATTTTTGATGGTTTTGCTTCGCTTCCAAATATGATCGTCACCATCTTTGAAGAAGAACTGTGTTATTCTTGCATGTTCAAATATCAATCTCCTGTAACATTTTGGAACTCTACTGGGTTTCAAGTGCTCGTGTACCAGCTCATCGAAGGCCTTCTCTATCATATCATTTACAATGCCCAGAGCCTCTTGTTCTGTGCATCTTGCTTCTTTCATATAGCTACTAATAGCAGAAGCAGTGGAGTCCCTACGTCCTCTCTGTTTTAATAATAGAAAAGACATTAGGCTCTTATAGGCAAGAAACTAATAATTTACGAGAGACAATATAGCACAGCCTACCTTTAAAAATGTAAGGTGCATCACCACCTCTAGCATAACCATTTCATGTGATATGATCAATAAAGTTATTGATTAAGAGTACAGCGGGAGTGAATAGAAATGGGGGCTTTAGAAAACAAGGATTATTTGTAAAAAATTAGCGTATTATACTACATCAAAAGAAAAAAGGAATTGTCATAATTTTTTGGATTCCTAATAAGACATTTGGTCAACGAGTGAGAAACGGTTATAGTTAAAATTATCAAATCATCATTCTTTGTAATTAAAATCATTTGCGATATATGATATTTTGTAGAAGGGTATATTTTCATAATCTGAAAATGACTTTTTGGGGACCTTTTTCATAATTTCAAATCATCCTTTCCCTAGTATAGTGATTCGAATGAAATTTTGGGAGCCTTGGAAAATGTTTCAAACCCCTTTCTTTTAAAACTTTTTGATATAGTATATATAATATGCTAAAACTTTCTTCAAGGGTGCCTTACCTCGAAATCTTTGATATCTGTAAGTAGTATCAAGAAGGTGGATAAGTGGTGGTGTAGGCTAGATCTTGAGTCAAGTTGTTTGAGGAGATGATCTTGTAAATGCTCTCCCATGAGAAACATCGCAGGTAGTACTCTCATCTCCACTCCACACTCCATTTTTGCATCCTCAATATATTTCTCCAGGGATGTTGTATGTTTTCGCTCCATCATCTCTCTCTTCTTTAGGTAGGCTTGCATTTGCGTTGATCTCTGTGAAACACATATTCCACTCATCATAATTCTTAGTTTAATCTTACAAAGATGGTAATAAAGATAACATGAAGCTTGAACTTACAAGGGTGTGCAAGTAGGGAAACAAGTCCTTTCCTTGTGCTCTATTGGCCAGGGTTGTAAGCTCGTTGAAGGTGTCATACATTCCTTGAAACACAAACCTCAGTGGATGAGGAAGATAATCAAATGTTGCACGATCCCATCTGTATGGCATATGATTAGAGCAATTTTGAACATCAATACTTCTTGCTGTCAAGGAAAAACACTTCTCCCTTAGATGAACTAAAACCATTCTTACTGGGATCGTTGGTTCGTTTGGTTCAAATTCAAGTTGTAGTTAAGAGTTTGACACTTTTCTAGAGAATCTCCTTTGCTATGGTAAGAAGTGTTGGAAATGCAAATATTAAATTACTACAATAACATTAGTTTTTAGGAAAATAATCTCCTAACTCGACTCATGGAACAAAAACCCATGACTCTCAGAACATAAACTCATGACTTAAGCTCTATTGTCTCCATGTCATTTCAACTGTTTTTGAAAAGTCAAAGGCAGTTGTTGGTCATGGGATATAATCCCATGATACAAGTGAGGATCTTTTCCCTAATTTTTATAACAGATAAATGTTTTATACCTTTGGTTAAGAAAAATGAGGTTTAGCTTCAAATCATGTAACTAGTATTTTCATATTAAAAACAAAAGCTAAAATAAAAAATAGGGCAAATGGGACCGAGCCGAACCACAAACTAGTTTGTTGACCACACAAAACCAAATTAGGAATTGGCTCACACTACAAAAAATAAGACTATTAGCGGCAGTTTTTTGTTGAAAAAACTGCCGCTATTAATCGATTCGCTACCAAAAACTGCCGCTATTAGTCCTGCCGCTACCAAAAAATGCCTTAATAGCAAGTGTTGCTGAAACTCCTTATTTTTGTAGTGTCACTATGTACGGGTTTGGTATTCGTATGATTTGAGTGAAATATTGGCATAAAACATGATGTATAATTCAATATAGTCAACATCAAATCAAATGATGGCCTTTGATTGTGTTGAATCATATAATAGAGATCATGTTTTATGTCAATGTTTTGTACCATAAATCTTTAGATTATAGCCTTTAAATCATATGACTTAGATAGTGTTTTCACATGGCACAAGTCCGTGAAATACCTAATTGTTTTCTTTCATATTGTGCAAGGGCCAACTTTGTGTGTGAAAGTATATATACATTTATACACACTCACACACTAGTGTGACGCATGTGCAGAGAAAAGCGTGAGAGGGATAGATATTAAATGGGGGCGACACATTAGAGACATGGGAGTGCTATTAAGGTACGTGGGAGGGGCGATATTTAACAAGTATAAAAGACATGATAGATGAAAAGAATAGACAATGAGAGATTACGAAAGGAATTTTTAACTTTAAAGGAATTTATAAGTAAGACATTTTAATTATTTAAAATTAAATATAAAATATTTAAAATAATTATATTTGCCCGATCCTCCAATTCTCCTTTCTCGCATTATATATATAAACCTTTAGAGGATGCGGTGATATTCAAGATCACGTGACGCGTGATCTACACTCGAAAGCCTAACATGGAAACCAAACATTGAAAAGAAAACATGAAAGACTATTGCTTCGATGACAACGGTCTCATCCTATTATAAGGTTATTCTTCCCTAACAGTCATAAGATATCCATGAATATTTTACTTTAATGGTGCTCGAGGTAGAGCACTTTAGTAGGATTTATGAAATTCAAATATCTATGGGTATCCTATGATGGAACTAAGAATAAAACTATAGAACGTGAAAAAAGAAAAAGGGTATGACTTGCTAAGCTTACTTTTCAACTGCTTGGCATACTACCCTCAAGTCCTCCACTGATTCATGGCTCATAAAGACATCTTTAATTATGGTTTCGATACAATTGCATTTGGTATAAGCGATTCGACAAGCAGCATATTCAGGCTCATATAGTGTAGCAGCAATCGAGAAGTAGATCTGCTCAGGACTTGACAATGAGAAGAATGGGTTGTCGAAACCACCATTCTTCCACCATCTACATAAGAAAAAATCAAATGAATAATTGTATGATCATAAAAACACTACAAGGCAAAAGATATTAAAGAAAGAGGTTTTACTTTTGAATTGAGTAGCCCTCTCTTTTGTGCATGGTTTGCAACCTGTTGTAGTCTAACTTGGCTAATTCGAGATATTTAGGGTTATTGACATTGTGCATCCTGAAATCACGAATCAATGTAAGCCCAAATTTATTTAATATAATGTTGCGATAGTTTTTCTGAAACTAGAGAATGGTTTAAAATCTCAATTTTCTAATGTTTATTGGTATTTGCACACCGTGAAAAGATAGGCACATTCATGCCGAAAAGTATTGATTCCTTTGAATCAGACAATGAAGATCGAGTTTCTTTTTTTTGAGCGTATCATCATATTATCGGTTTTATATTCAATTTGGCACACATCACGCTCAAACGTGATTTTTAGGTAACTTCTTGGGATGGTGTCGCGTAGAACCAAACCTCTGATGGTACGCCCATGATCTCAGGATCCGTTGTGTAAAAGATTGGGGCCAAAAACTATCTCCATCATCTAATTCAAAGCAGTCAATGGTTTTGAGCGTGGGTGCACCTACCTTTTCACGATTGCAAATACAGGTACCCTTATCTAATACATATTGTCTAAGCCTAATAACAAGACAATATCTATAACACTAGCATAAGATGAAAGCATTAGTCCATGCAACTTCAAATTACCAATAAACTGTTTTGGCAATCCACACATCATGTTCTCCATAGTGGTTCATATATTCTCTAGCTTCTAATCTCCCAAGGCTTATCCTCCATGGATTTCTCAAGGCATACTCCACCTGTACAAAAAGAGGCATTATTAGCATTGGCCAATATATCATTCTAGATGTAAATTGTTTATAGATAGTCACCTCTTTGTGCAAGGCTTTCTTCAATGACCATTTGTCATGTACACTATTAGTTTCTAAACAGGTTCTCAAGTGTTCTTCAACAAAAGCCTTGGCCTCTTTTAGTATTTTCTCTCCGGGGAAGGACATTTGAGAGAATCGATACAAGTTAAACATATCGGATACTCCTCGGTGCGTCTCTCCTTTGAAGCAAATGAAGTTTCCGTCATCGTCTCTGAAATGCTCAAGGACATCTGTTCAACATTTAAGATAATGAGAAGGCAGATTTATAGAATTTGATAGACTAATTACATATAGTTAGGTTAATTAAAAGAAGATAAAAGGCAATTATATTAGATGAGGAATGTGTAATGCATCTATACCCATATGTGTGTGTATCTTATCTATGAAAACCGTTAAAAGTCTCATTGGGATATTGCTAGTTGTAGGATGATGTACAATGGTTTATTTGTTTATAATGATAAGTTGAGCTGTGAGTGAACCAAAGACCCCAAGGTAGCAACAACCTTCCAATTGAGTTCTATTTGAAAAACCGATATGTAGTTGTTTCAGTCGATATTTGAAACTATGGGTATAACTGATCGGTAATCGCGTTTTGTCCAATTGCAAGATTTGTATTCCTTTTATGATATGTAGCCATTTTAGTTATTATCTAATTTTTGTCTCCATTCTGGTGAGCTTCACCATTACTTTTGTCTCTTCTTTTAATGAAATAATTAATTTTGCTTATTTTTTTGCTTTTATCCGTTGTTAGGGATATTTGCGGTATTTTAGCAATTAATTGAGCATGAAATAATAGGTAAGGGCATTCTACAAAATTTCAAAAAAATAATACTGTGCACCGACTTGCACCTTTTTTAAGTGGGCGTTATTTGCGGCAATCACACAATTTTGTGGGCAATGGTCAGGGCCAACTAGCTAAACCGGATTTTGTGTTCAACAAAATTATCAAATTACAGCCATTGGATAAGAGAGAAGCTTGACTTTCACACTTTCCATTTTTATAGGGTTACATGCAGTCAAGAAATCAACAAGTTAGACCTGATCGTTGCCCTAATTTTACAATCAATTGTAGTGCCTCCTGAGTGCCAAGAAAAGTACATCTTCATTATATAGTATTTATTTTCGCTAACTAGGACATGGGTTCAAACGTGGTTTGATAAAAATCCCTCTAAAACACATATATAATGCTTTAGCAATGTTAGTGTTTGGAAGGAAATTAGAATAAGAATTTAGTTTAGGGAGCCATTACTTGTACACGGTTTTTAAGTGATTGCACCGAATTTAAAAAGAGACAGGATATTTTAGGGACATGTGGTATGTAAAAATGTAATATGAGCTGTCTGATTTGAAGTTCATCATCAATAGATCTCTGAAAATAAAATTGAAGCAAAACACGATACTTGTCATATGATCTATTGTAGTCAACTGTTGAACTATATAATAGCTTTTGACTCCATTTAATCAAATGATGAAATTTATAGTTTATTCTAATCTTTTTCAATTGATATCTTTAAATCATGACCTTCAAATCAAACGGCTTAGATGGTGTTTTCACATAGTAAAGGTCGACTAACTTGAAAGTCTTTCTTTTGAATCCGGTGCAATCACTTGAAAATTGTGTGCAAGTAATGGCTCCCTTTAGTTTATGATGGGTGGACCACCTATCATGGACGGGCAAGTGAACTGTAGGTGCATTTGACCTTGTGATGTGGACAACTTCCATGTATTATTGTACAGCACAAAGTCGCACTGACGTGCAGGCTATATTCGGGTGATGGGTGGTACACCCATCATAGGCAACCTGATCAAGAAAGAAAAAGAAAAACCTGGAGATACAGGGTAACCATGCATCCTCAACAGTCGTAACGCCATGCATGTGTCATCTATGTCTGCAACAGGGTTGTCCCTTCCCCAGGACACACCCTCTTTCATCATGTTCCTAATTCATCAACAATTAATTTGATCAACAGTACTGTGAGTGATTATTGAGAGAAGCAATATGAAACAAATAGATAATATAGTGGATTTTGTTCTCCTTGCCTGTAGACATAATCAAGTGCATTAGAAATTTCCCTCTTGAAATGATGCCCGATCCCTAGTCTTTGAATTGTGTCGACGGTCCAAATGCGATCAAATAGATCTATTGGGTACTGAGCCGGTGCTGCCTCATCAATATTACATATGTAATTAGATTCATTTTCCCGTAATTAATAGGGGGCTTTTTTTAAAAGAAGGATTATTTGTAAAATGTGTGTTATACTATTTCAAAAAGTTAATGGAAAAAGGGATTTTGATAATTAGCATTTGTGTTTATGATATTTCGTAGAAAGGTTTTTTCATAATTTCAACTATAAATGTATTACGACATTGACAACTCTTTGAAGACTTTTTTTCTAATTTCAGACCTTGGAAATTGTGAGAACCTTTTTTAAAAAACTCTTTCTAAGTAGTCCCATTATTTTCTATTTTCTCTTAATTGGGGTTAAAGGTCCCCACCTTCTCATTAAAACAAATATTACAAACCATAGATTCATAAAACCTGATTAGCCATCGGTAGTTCGATAGTGGATAGATAGGGAAATATATATATATATATATATATATAGAGAGAGAGAGAGAGAGAGAGAGAGAGAGAGATCACTTACCATGGTCAACAAACTTCTTCACAATGTAAGTCAAATAATCAAGACATTTCTGGTCGCCCGTCTTCATGTAAACAATTGCAGTAGATGAGGGAGAACTGAGGAAGCTTCCATCTCTAGATTGCAGCTTCAGTATTCTCTCCCATTCAACAACCTCTTGCAATGCTTCAAGAGAGTAAAGCAATGTCGTATGAACTGAGTGCATTGCCGCAACAGGGATCCTAAAAGAACCGAAAATCGGCATGTTAATTTTTAACCTTGCCAAAATCTTATGCCCAATCCAAAATTTTATACGGGTATTAGAGATTGCCTGCTAATTTTTTCCTCTCTCATCGACGAGATCTCTTTCAAATAAGGGACATCATACGGTAGGTGAAGACCGCGAATTCTTGCTTCCTCAAGCATCGAGGGAAACACTATCTCAAAACCAGATGTTCTCAGGCTAGTCTCCTCGCTGTTTAGATTTCCGATATGACTCCGTAAGAACTCCAATCCTAGAGAAGCAAAACCCATATTAAGAAAACAAAATAAGAATAAAAACTGTGTTTAGAAATGGACTCGTCTCAATGGTCTCTTAAAGCATTTTAGCCTCTGAATCCCTTGAAAATGAGTTTCCAAATTCCTTTTACCCCATGAATCTTTGAAAAGATGACTTTCTAGCCATTGAATTGTATGTTAGTCATTACTGATAGATAGGCATGAGTGGAGATATAGGATCCGGAAAGCCTATCCATCCTATGATTCAAAGCAGTCGGCGGTTTAAGCACTTAAAACTCAAGTTAAGAAGGAAGAATCTTGGGCTGTAAACACTGCAAAAGAAAAGTTTTAGAACATTATCTATATATCATTTTAAAAAGCTTTACAAAAGGGATAATGGCTCATGACTGACATTTAAAAGTGTTTAAATGATTTTATATCATTTAAATCTGACTTTTTATCTCACACTATTGAAGTCTGATTTAATATTATGCCATGGGGTACATGCACAACTATGATCATTAAACTGTGCAAGTACCAATATGACTCTCACACCATTGAAGTGTTGATTTATCATTATGCCATGGAGTGCACATCTATGATCAATTTAATCTGTCCAATTAGCAATCTATGTTTGGAACATGTGTCACTCCAAGAAACATGCCTAGAGGGGGCATGTGAACCATCCTATTAATGAACTTTAATATCAACCGTTGAAACTACAAATAGCGGTTGATATTATAGTTCATAGATTGATGGTTTAAATCTTCCTAAAACACCATTTTTGGGCTTATTGCACTTCAATCTACGACCTATCAGTTTGACGGGATGGATTGCTTGTGGTAGAGAAATCCTGGTTTTTGTATTTAGTTTCATATATATATAATTTCTAAAGGGAAAATTAGAAAAAC
Source organism: Chloranthus sessilifolius (assembly GCA_021018995.1). Lineage (NCBI taxonomy): Eukaryota > Viridiplantae > Streptophyta > Magnoliopsida > Chloranthales > Chloranthaceae > Chloranthus > Chloranthus sessilifolius. The sequence continues at coordinate 43,918,470 of CM037584.1, forward strand.
AATCCTACTTCAGAAATATTTTAGGCTATTAGGCTGAAAAAAAAGGTTTTAGGTAAAAAGGGTTTTACAAAAATTATGAGTTCGGAGATATGTGAGATTTCAATATTAGCACATTTGGGGTTTGAAAAGGTTCTTAGCAAATTACATCACTATCTCAATATTAACCCCATATGCCCATTTGGCGCTCATATATATATATATATATATATATATATATATATATATATATATATGAACCAGTTCCGTCCTCCATGGGAGGGCGTTCAAGTATCCTCCGAGATGTCACTAAGATCAATGTGGCATCCAAAACACTACTTAGGTGCAATGGGGAGTATAGGGGACGACTTAGATCAATTTTCCAAAAAAAAATTCAAAAAATATTTTAAGGCTTCTATCAAAGTTTGACTAATTTCAATGATTTAAATTTCAAGACTCAAAAAATACATGATGGAGGTGAGTTTTCGAACTTTTTTTTGTTAAATATAATCTAAGCAATGCACTAGTGCTCTGTGTGCAATCAATTTGGTGTCATGATGCCAATTAGACTTTTCCCAATCTTGGAGGACGATTGAGCGTCCTGAGCGTCCTCCATTGGAGGACGAACACCTTTTCCTATATATATAGGAGCCAGCTTCATCCTCCATGAGAGGACGGTCACCATCCTCCAAAGTCCACGTGGAGGTCCACATGACACCGAAAACACTCTTTGGTTGTCACGTGGAGCACGGGCAGATGGTTTAAATCAATTAAAAAAAAAATCGAGAAGAGCTCTTTAAAAACAAAAGTCAATGTTTGACTAGTTTCAATGGTGTACATTTCACGACTCAAAAAACACATGGTGGAAATGAATTTTCAAATTTTCACTAGAAAAAATAGGACTATTCACGACAGCCAAAAACTGCCGCTATTGATAAAAAAACTGCTGCTATTAGTCCTGTCGCTACTAAAACTACTACTATTAGTCCTATCGCTACCAAAAATTGCCTTAATAGCAAGTGTCGCTGAAACACCTTATTTTTATAATTTTTTTTTTTTAAATGATCTAAGCAATGCACCCGAGGTCCATGTGACATTGAAACAATGTTTTGGATGCCAAGTGGGCCTCCACCTAAAACCTTAGAGAGCAAATACCTTTTCCTATATATATATATATATGATAAGTTTATTGAGTTTCACTTTCAATGTTTAATTAAAAAAAAAGAAAAGAAAACCCCTTAAAGTACTATAGAGTTTCTATTTTTAAACTTTTTGACTTTTTCTAGAATAGATAGTAATTTCAAAGTAGGTATTTGCCTTATTTGCAATATGAGGGATATGGGATGGAATGCATGGTGGATCCATGCATTTGAATCATATGCGGTCCACGTGGCACCAATATAATGGATCAGGTACCAAGACAACTTGCACGAGGATTATCACATGCCACCCAAAAAAATTGGACATGATATGATGTATATCTATCATCCAAAATTTAGTGAAAGGTTCAAAAGTTCAATACAAGAGAGTGTGTAAGTTAATACATAAACTTTGACCATAATTTTGACTTTGGACCAAATAAAAAAATAATAAAAATTTAACTTTTTTTAATAAATGGCATGTCATGTGACACATGATCTCAAGAGGGGTGTTGTTTCGGGATCACGTGCCATATGATCTAAGATTCATGTGCATTAATTCATTCATGGATTTCAACCCATATACCCTTTTTCCTTGCAATATATTGACTTTTTCTATATTTATGAATATACAGCTAGCTAGTCTATGTAACTCTATACCTAATTTACGAATAAAGGGGTTAAGCCAGGCTTGTGCCTTCAAAGTTTATTGGGACCAGGGCTTGAGCTTGGGATCAGAACCCCACCACGAGCTCAGGCCAGGCTTTGGCCAAGTTCAAACTTGTCTGATCGGACGTGAGTTTAGCGTAGCCTGGCCCATTGCTACCCTTACTTTCTTTGGGATGTCTGTTCTAAAATCATTGTGCAATAGGTTTGACATGATCTAAAAATCTTTTGTGTAAAAGATTGAGACGCAAGACAATCTCAATGATTCAAAGCTAGTAAACACCATTTCAAATTAAGGACTACCATATATATCCAACATATTGTTAATTTTAGATGGCGTTTGATTCATTGAGTTCCAATTATACACTAGAGGTTTAAGATCGTGGGTGACAATATCACACGGATCAGCACATGATGGCTCCGCCCAATTCTCTGGTCCGATACCTAATACTAACTAAAAATTAAACGGGCAATTATCATACCGTTTGTAAGCCTACACGAAATATTATAAAAAAGAGTGCAGTTAGGATTGTCAACAGGTGTGTAGACTTAATTTCCAAACCACCCGACCCGAATTTGGGGTGTGCATGTGTCCCTGCGATTAGGCGGGTGCTCTAAGAGACCCGGATACCCAAGTTATAAAAAAATAAAAATAAAAATTTAATATAAAAAACAGGAAAAATAAGGGATTATTGGGTCTGCTTGGGCAAGGTGCGCTTTAGTCACATCAGCCTTACGACTAAAAGCAATGTCTAAATTCAACCCCTTTTTTTCAAAATCATGAACGACCCAAGCAGCAACATGTTGCACGGTAGTGTTCAAGGAAGTGGAGTGAAGTGATTCTCCAAAGAGAAGCCTTTAAGAGAGGGATGGAACGACTTATCATTTGTTGTGACTATCAAGGGCCAATCAAACGGCTTGAGTATAGATTCCCTATACTCAAGAATCAAAATTTTGGGTTGGATTTCGTTATCAGGCATGGCAAAAACGGAAATCCAAAATTTGGGCCGAAATATGAATTTCGGCTGAAATTTTCCCTCCCATACAATTTGGACTGAAATATTGGATTTCGATTTCGTTTCAGCCATGCCCGAAACCGAAACATTTCGGCCGAAATCACAAAAAGTACTGTAATAAGCATGCATTTGAGGTTGAGTCGCATCTACATGGTGACCTGCCTCCTTGAATGAATGTGGAAGAAATACCTTTAGCGACCAGATCCTCTCTTCTATTCCATGTAGTGAGGGTAAGAATGCATGCTAAAGTGCAGACGAGCCTGTCGTAGATTAGGAAAAAGCTAGGTTCTCCCCACGAACCGTCGCCATTCTGATTTCTCAGAATCCAGTCTAGGGTCGTCGGGAATTGCGGCTTGCCGGCATCTTCTGCAGACGGAATCCTAGCAACCCATGCAGTGTCGTAAGCGGAGGAACTTGTCGAACCGTCGCTTATAGATCGAAATATTTCCTTGATTTCTTTAACCAAAGTCTCTATCCTATCTTCATGCTCCATTTTCTCCTGTAATATAGAATAATATGTGGTGAATGAAAAGAGAGTAACGTTTAGGGATAAGAATGATGGTTCAAAATTTCGGCTGAAATTATCGGTTTTGGTCCCCACTGAAACGATAATTTGAGACCGAAATTTCGGTCATAGAATATATGGAATTGAAGTTTTCGGTCAAATTATCGGCCGAAATTTCGGTCAAAAATTTCGGTTTCGGTCGCCTCCGAAACCGAAACAAAACCCGAAATGTTGATCCTTGGCCTAAACATTATGAATAGTGTTATAAGGTGGATAATTTTTTATAGACAATTTTGTTGGCAACTTATATGGCGCGATATGATTGGTTGCAGGCAGAGTGAGGCCCAAGCACTACAGACAGTCACATATGCTGCCTACAAAATTGTCTATAAAAAATTATCCATCATTTATAATTTTCTAAACATTATTCTGATCGTGATACCGAAACCATCCGACTGGAGAGCCTTTGCTTATCTAATTTGAGCTAGGGTACGGGTGTTTGAAACCGAGGATTCGGTCTCTGCAACTAATGGTTTTACTATTAAGACTGATTATTGTTTTGAATCAGATGATGAAGATCATTTTTTGTCCAAATCTATAATAATATATCTTGAGATCATAGCTCACCTATTAAGCGGTCAAACGTTGATTTCACATGAAAGATTTTATCCGCTGATTTAAAAGTCAATCAACAATTTTAACCGTGGAATTATCGACTGCCACTCATCCTCTTTGCTAACATCTTGGTACCTGTTTTAGCAGGTACCCCTTCTCATTGATAACTTTTTGTACAACAAAATTTTATGCAAGATAACTTTGCTGTGACAGCGGCTAGCAAAGAGCTATACTATACATAGCCTCTAACTCTTTAGTAGTAGTAGTAGTGAGAATTTCCCTTACCTCCTTATAAGTTGGGCCAATGGGTGCCAATCCGACATGTCTTTTTACTATTGGTTTGAAATTTTTTGATGGCCGGAAAGATGTACCTGAACACTCAAACACTGGCCAACAAAGAGTGAGTTTCATCTAAAATATAAACCGAAATCTTAACAGAACTTCATATGTATTAATTAAGTCTGGGTACCGGGATAAAACGGTTTCCAAAATATTTGGAAAAAAGTGCAAATCTCGGCAAACATGAAAAAAAATGTGAAAATTTTGAAAAATTAAAAATATATATTAATAATTATGAAAAAAATATTTTATACATATATATATATATATATATATATATATATATATATATCATAGGGTACCATTATTTAATATCCCATCAAATTATAATCTCACCCCATCTCCTTTAGTCGGTATACATTGACCGCTATGAATAAGATGATCAAGAACATTTTTTCGCTCCAATCTTTCATAGAAACTATCTTGATTTTTCATTACCCACGGTATACATCTCAAAAAGTGATGGTAAAATTGCATTTGGGTTGTGTACTAGGTAGAATAAAAGCTGATCGTATGATTGAAAAACTATAATCTAGAGATCAATTGTGTGAAAAATTGTGCTGAAACATGGTCTCTATTGTCTAATTTAAATCAGTCAATGCATGCCCGACTAGAGGGAATGGGTTGAGGTTGCAATTTCACGAAATGTAAATAATTTTACCCTCTATTATAATGCCTTTTAAGTGGTTAGAGTTGCCTAGTAGTTTGACAGACGGTGGTGAGTGGTGACACAAGAAGATTTTGTGTGGGCTGATGGCGGTCTTGTAGTGTATAGACGCATGCTAAACTTCTTTTCCTTACTCCCACGCCGAAAAAGTGAGGGGTTGGTTATCAAAGGTGAGCAGGCATTAACCGTAACAGGCCTTTTTTATCCGATTAAACGTTTATTTTTCGAAATAAATGCGTTTTCAGTCGCATAGGAACCAGTCACCCACCTTCCGCCACTTAGACTTAAAAGTTAAAACTTGCACAGATCTCCATACACTTAAATTTCATGTATCTCAAGGTCAACGCCATGATCACCTTTAAGATGTGTGTCACGGTGAATCAACATATGCCTGTATCGGCCGATACCGAGTTGGATACTCAATATTTATCGGCGCCAATACATATTGGTCTTTATGTATTGATTTGCCAAAAAGCTGATACGTATTGCTGATATGTATCGGTTTCGACCGATATTTGATACCTTGACTTAAACACCATTGTGGTGTTAGAATTTCATTTTTGGCAATATTTCAGCCGGGAGTCATTTTGGATAAATTTTGGATAAATTTTGAGAAAAAATTGAAAAAGCTTGGGAAAAATTTTGGGGAGTACAAATTTTATTTATTATTTTCATGACTTAATATCTATAAAATTCTTATTTATTATTTTAAAATGTTTGAAATTAAAAAAAAACATACTTTAATTTTGAAAATTAATGAAATTTTTGCGATTTTTGAGAAATCATCAAAATTTCGCCGAAAGTTTCGTCCGACGCCTATATCCATAAATTTCGGAGAAATTTTGAGAAAACTCTGAGAAATTTGCCACTATGCATTTCCCTCTTCTCTTACCAGTTGCACAAAAAGACAAAAGCACTCTTTCTCCCACCCTCCCTACTAGGGTTTTGTCCCAGATCGGCATATAAACTTGACCCATCAAGTGAGGTCTGCTCAGGCATGAGGCATCGACCCGATCTTCAGGTCGGGTCGAGTAAAAGGTCAGGTGAGATCGACTCGATACCCTACCCAATCCAATATTTGGTGAATAAACTCATGGATAGTCAGGGGTTTATAATTGGGTCAGGTCAGACATATATTCTTGATCAGTTGATCCGTCAGCTTGTGTTAGGCCAGATAAGGCCAAAACACACACAATCTCTCTCTCTCTCTCTCTCTCTCTAAACGTACATTGCAGTGCATCTACTAGTATCTATATAGAGGGAGTGACTACTTGCACCTGGATTTGTGCTTTTGTACATAATTTAAAAGAAAGACAATATTTTTGGGACTTGAGCAATCGCGTGAAACACCATCTAAACAGTCTGATTTGACGTCCTTGATGTAGAATCTCTTGTGCCAAAGATTAACATGAAAGACAATTTCTATCATATGCTGATTCAAGACAGTGAAACCCAAATTGTCAAAAAAAAAAGAAAGAGAAAGACAGTCAAAGCCATCTGGCCCTCTACTGATTCAACACAATGGTTGACTATGCTCAATCAGATGATAGGGATCGTTTTTCGTGCAAATTATTGGCACCAAAGATTATTACAGCATGACTTTCAAATCAGACTGCTTAAATGCTATTTCACATGACATAGATGCAAAAATATCAAGTCTTTCTTTTAAATATATGCAACTGCAAATCTCATCTGCAACTAATTGATCCCGAATATAAAATAGGTCTTAAATATTATGTGTTTATGTGATCTAGACTTTGCAACCGAGTAAATTTATTTGTATGTTATATTATAGGAAATATTTATTATTTATATATTAAATATCATCTCCGCTATTGAGGAGAAGTTTATTAGATTTAAAGTTTAAAATTATTTCGTATACTAGCTTAAATTTATGATATGATATTTTCTCTTCCATTATATCAGTTGAGGAGTAGCTTTCATATAATATTTTACTGTTATATTTTCTCCACCATGGAGAAGACTTGATTGATACCCTCAAGGTCTAAAGTTGAAAATTATAATAGTGTCACATTTGATGGGGAAAAGTCTGGATTCTGAGCTATATGTGATTAGGGATATTATATGTCATGATGCGTTTTGGGTGGAGATTTAAGCCCACACCAAAAACAAAATCGGGGTGAAGACCTAAGTCCAAAACTAGACAATATTGTGACATATGGATTTGGGTCGTCACAGAAACTTACCCATTATAATTTTACAAAAATAACAGAAAAAAAGAAAGATTCAATTGATATAAAATAAAAGATGATAGTATACCATCAATATTTGACAAATTTAGGGTACCTTTATTTATTATTGATAAGTGCCAATACCGAAAAATGTTGACCGCATTGAATCAGACAATGTAATTGGTTTTTGTTCTAATCTTCCTCACAATAGATCTTGAGATTATGGGCGTGTCATCAGATGATCAACATAATGGCTCAGACAATAAGTATTGTCCAAATCATGCTTGTGGCTTGAAGGTAGAGGCAAAAGAGAAAGGTTATGACAGTTTGACTTGTGTATGTTTGTTTTAGGGCCACTTTTTGAGATCTTTGTCATAAGAAATAAAAATATTGACCATTTGATGGCACGCCTGTAGTCTCAAGATACATTGTGTAGAAAATTGGAATGATAAATGATCACCAGCATCTAATGTAACGCGATCAACAGTTTTTAGTGCTCCCACCCACTAATAATCTAGTAGGTACGAATAGGCACCGAAAATTTTATTTGATAATGCTCATCTATCTTTGTAGCTTGAGTTCTGAACTACTCATCTCTCCCCCTCGCTATATGCAAGATGGTCTGTCAAAATATTTTTGTGGTTTCACAAGAAAGTATCAAATTTTGTAGTAACTGCCGATAGAGTTGGACTTCTCAAACATTGATATAGACCATTTCGAAATCAAAGTTTTACAAAATGATTATGTTATACCGGGCCTATGAAGGTATGGGTTCGGAATAGTCCGATTTTTAAAGCCCTGCTTTGCATTTAGAGGTCTCCTATAATTTCTCCCTGATATAAGATTTTGGGTACGGCTATTCTCACCCATTTATTAGTAAGTACCACGTAATTTCTTTTACAAACCAAAATCATTGACTAAATAGAATTAGATGGTGGAGATTGGTTTTTGTTCTAATCTTCCTCATGATAGATCTTAAGGTTATGGTGCGCCTATTAGACAATTAGATGTTAATTTCATATGACTCCCGTTTTGGATTGATCAACCAATAGACATGTGATCTAAATTTTTTATTATTATTGTGACTTTTTTGCCCTCCGTTTGATGGGTCAAAAATAGGGTAACGCGCAACCAACTTGGTGTATTGACTTTAGACATTTTTGACCACATGTTTAACGGCGGATATGCATCTGATAGAGCCAATTTTTTTTGAGATACCTGATTGTTGTTATCCAAGTTACCGTCACACTCGATCCTCGTGATTGATGTCATGTAGTCCCCATTTATAGCGTTTTTTACTACAATCAGTTGTATAGTCTCGGGCCTCATTTATATAAATGATTTGAAATATTAAGCTCTTTTAAAAGATAATTAAGTGACACCTAAATAAAATAATTAATAATTATGGGACAACACCGTAAACCTAAACACCTTTTCAGCCCATTGGGAAGTGCACTTTCGACTTAAAAACCACCGGAGGCACTCTGTCTGACTTAGGTTGTGTCTGGGTTAGCTCTTTTGGAGAAAAGAGCAGCTCTTTCACTTTTTGGCTCTGACGAAGAACTATTTTTACATTTGGTAATATAGTCTATTGCCTCATTTGCTCTGACGAAGAGCTATTTTAAGTAGTAAAATTGCTCCATGTCTACTCTATCTAAGAACAAATTTTATTTGTTCTGATAAAGAGCAGATAAAAAGCTGCTTATGCTCAGAGCTAATCCAAACAAGGCCTTAGGAACCAACAAGAGGTGCCCTTGTTGCTTTTATGTTTTTGGGCGAGTCTTTCGTGGACCACGCCTTTTGACTCTCTTACTCTTGAGTCTTAATGAGCCGGCCTACAACTTCAATGCTTGCATTCAAAAAGCAAATAATAAATAAAAATTAAGTGCTAAAATGGTTATGAAATAACTATAATAAATAATTAAAATTAAATTAAATTAAATTAAATTAAATTAAAATTGTGAAAAACGCCTACAAAACCTTATTTTTTTTATTTTTAAATACACACAAGATTGGATCGTATGTAAACCATGCATGAAGAATATGCATTTCCAAATACAAGCAAATATACAAAAGTTTGAGGGTAATGTATCCCACATGATTTTTATACACATACACATATTGTCCAATAAAAGTTTTTATCAATCAACGTCTTTTTTTTTTTTAACCCATCATGGGTTGACGTAGTTGGTAGGGGACTTTGGTTTGTTACCAACAGGTCATGGGATCGAGTGTTAGCTCCCCCTTCTGCGATAACAGGATACCCCATAATGTGTAAATCGTGAAATACTCGTTATACAGTAGGAGCGAGAGCATCCCTTAAGGATTAGTCTAAACGTAAGTTTAGGAATATCCTAAGTTATAAAAAAAAAAGAGGTCTCAATCTTTGGACGATGAGCCATCAATTTTATAGCCCCACTACAAAAAGTAAGACTATTAGGCAGCCAAAAACTGTCTCTATTAGCAACAAAATTATTAAAGACTATTAAGATTATTAGCTATAAGAATATTAGCGACTGTTATTTTATTAATAGTGGTAGTTTTTGATTGTCGCTAATAATCTTATTTTTTGTAGTGCTCAACTCCAGGGGCACATTAACCGATAGTAGAGTTGGCAGTTTATGGAGCAATCACAGTTTATCGGCATGATAAAACTTGAGATTTCTCTAACCCTTGAATTCCATGCAGTCACAGTATTGACCATGCGGATGAAGCGAGATTGGCCCGTGCACTGACAGGTGTACGTGGCCCGTATACCTGATACCAACTGAACCAGAAGGGCACTAGCTAGTTGGAGTTTTAAGAAAATTGTATGTAGCTAGTGGACGATTTCTAAGATAATCATATGTATCTGTGTGATTACCTGTTTTGCGATGGGCGCAGGGTTTTGAAATCAGCATACCACCATCTTTTCCGGCCGCCAAGTGTCTCAGCCCACAAGCAGCTGTGGAAATTAAACTCAGAATGGTGGAGCTCTCCATATTCTCTACTGACTTCTACTTCGTTTTGGAAGTGGAAGCCCACAAAGCATAGGCAACTATTTATGAGAATAGAGACAAGGGCAATGACAGAAGGGTTTATGCCATGGAGAAAAAAAAATCTTAGAACAGACAAAATGGAGGTTGGTGAATTCAACACGAAATGGTCAAACATTTCATTATTTTATATCATCTTTCTTCATATATAACTTCAGGGCAGTGACAGATCAGTTTATGCCATGAGAAAGAAAAATATTAGAACAGACAAAATAGCTGTTGGTGAATTCAACACGAAATGGTAACATTTCATTATTTTATATCATCTTTCTTTATATATAACTTCAATCTTATGCAGTGGCAGATGCAGGATATTCTTACAGCGGGGGCACCTAACAAAATAGCTGTTGGTAATTCGTAATTAATATATTATATGCTAATAATTTTTTTTTCTGCCCTTCATGAAAATAAAATTTTATTTTTCAAAAATTATAAAACACTTTTAGAAAGTCAAATATTTCTAATTTCTAACTTCTAATAAAGATGAAAAACATTAAAATAGTGTTTAAAATGATCTCACACAATTACGCCATTAGAGTTAGACTTTTTATCTCACACTATTAGAGTATGATTTATCATTATGTAATGTAGAGCACATTTCTGATGAATCTAAATTGTTCAAGTGACAATCTACCAATGGAACATGTCTCAGCCCAAAGAAACATGCCTATAAGTAGATTTGAACCATCTGATTGATGAACACCATTAAAATTGAATACGGCAGTTGATATTATAGTTTACAGATCGGATGGTTTAAAATCTATCTAAATCACCAATGTTTGGCATATTGCAATTCAATCTATGATCTATCACTTTGACAGATCACTGAATCTTCAACCATTGATTGTGTAAGATTGTTAAAACACCATTTTTGCGCTTAAATGACAGACAGGAGAGTCGAATCCAATATAAAAATATTAATGTTAATTATAAAAGGATTGGGAAATGGGTTTAGGGTTTAGAAAATTGGGGAATTTAAAAATTAGGGAATGAGTTTAGGGTTTAAGATTAAAGTAGGGATTTCAAAACTAGGGTTTAAAAATGAATTTAGGGTTACCATGATACCATCAATTAGGTATTTAGCAATTAAGGTTCAAAAATTTAGGGATTAAGCGAGAGATGGAGAATCAGAGAAAGACAAAAATATCTGTTGTGGAGCTAGAGAGAGGAGAGTGCAAAGCGTCAAGAGAGAAGAGAGAGAAGAAAGAGCATTGAGCGTAAAGAGAGAGAGAGAAAGAGAGAGAGTGTGGAGCTAGAGAGAGGAGAGTGCAGAGCGTCAAGAGAGGAGAGAGAAGAAAGAGCGTTGAGCGCAAAGAGAGAGAGAGAGAGCGCGCAGATTGAGGAGAGAGGGAGAGAGAAGAGAGAGAGAGAGAGAGAGAGAGAGAGAGAGAGAATGAAGATAGAAAGAGCGTTGGAAGTGATTTTTTTACTTAAAGTTGGTTCGGTTATTTGCAACCAACATTTTATCTCTGTAACTGATTTCCAAGCTAAGTCTTAGCTGCAGAGACCGAATCATCGACTACAAATATCTGAACTCAAATAAAACTAAGAGCATGGGATTTTTAGTTTACAAGGGTTGTAAAACAAAATACCATGCCTTTAATATAGTTTAATACTAGCCTCTAAAGGCTTTTACGGGAGCTTGTGGGGTCCCGAGCCCCCACAAGCATATATGTCCGTCCGCCCATGATCTTACATTGGCTTAGGTGTGTTCCACGTGATAAATATTTTAAATTTTCAAGTCTCTCTGTTTAGGGTACCTTTATTTTCAACCCAAGATTCTTGTTTCACAACCCATGTTTTACAAGTTTAAATCGTTGATTGCTTTGAATCAGATGATGATCATTTTTCATCCCAATCTTCAGTATATTAGATTTTGAGATGAGGATTGAGATAAAAAGGCTATGAGAAAAAGTGATTTGAGAACCGCATTCGCCCATGATCATATTATTTTTTGGGATGTGTACATCATGAAATGGAAATCTGACCATTAAATGGGAGGCTGCCATGATCTCAATTCTCAAGTTCTATTGTTATGAAGATTGAGATAAAAAGAATCTCATCGCCTGTCCTAAAACAATAAATGATTTATGCGGGTGAAACACCGGTTAAAAATAAACAATCTCAAGTTATTAATAAACGTACCCTTCTTTACACTATATCCAACAGCACAAATCTCATTTGCAAGTAGTTGGTCCTTCAGGGCTCGTTCACTTCAACAAATAATGCCAATTTACCATAGAATGGGTATTTTGCTTCTAATGACAGACTGACAGTTATAGGTGTTTATTTGATAGTAAAATGACATGTTAAATCACCCCAAATTTTATCCCGTAGTTTTTTTCTCTTATGGTGTTTACATTGAGCGTAAGAAGAAAATTTTGTAAATTTTCAATAGGAAATTTACACTTTCGGCCCTATACGTTTGCGTATTTGCAGAAACGGCTCTATAGTTTCAATCCTTGCATAAATGGTCAGCTCCAAGCCTAGGCGGCTGCACGTCAAATATATATATGCTTCTCTATGCAAGCATTGAATCTAGAATTTTTCTATTATTTTTTAACACTTTCTTTCTCTTTTGGAAAGCGATTTCGAGATTCCACTACAGTTCGTATAACATAGAGAATACAACAGGCTAGGTAAGATATCGAGTACAATACCTTTTTAAGTTAATAATTTCCCAAATTTTCAATACATTGTAGGTAGTCCAAGATATGTAAGATATCGAACGATATCTTAAATTATCGAACGATAACTTAAGTTATCGATCGATAACTTAAGATAGGTTTTTTTTTTAGGTTTTGGTTTATGGTTTACGTTAAAAGTCCATCGGCCAGATATCTTAGGATATCGAGCGATATCCTATGATTGACAAAAACGCTAAAGTTTTCATTCCTTTCATTTTTTAATATTTTTAAATAATTGTAGCGCTAAGTCAAGTATAACTCTTTATAAACAACCAATTTTAATTTTGTAAATATTGTAGGTTGAAATGGATGCTCCCCTTCTTTGTCATTTTGATTTAAATGCGCGTGGAGATAATACTTACAACGGCGAAGGACGGAGGATTATCACTTTATCACTCATTTAATGAGTTTATAGAAAAAATGTACAAAGTCAGTCGGACACGACCGGAAGAACATTCTATTACACTTATTGTTTCATTACGCATAGGGAATGAGCTTGTATTTGCCGAATTGTCTGACTCTGGTGATCTTACAAACTTATTTAGAGCATATCGTATCGGTGATAGTGTGATAAATATTTATATCGAAAAATCATTAGTCACTACTGTAGCAGAAATTTTACCGTCTTTAGAAACATTTCAACCGTTCAAGGAAACAAACGAAGATGATCATGGTGTGAGAACAGAACATTTGATTGAAAATCAAGAAATACGGTATGAAGAGGAGAACATTATTGCACCGATGATAGACGACGATAATAGATGATGTGGATTTTTTAATTATGATGTTTTACTCGCAAGTGCACGAATCGGATTGTATATAGTGGGTGCGGAGTACGAGATCGTTCCCACGAGGACTAACTTTGAGAGATCTAAAAAGACAAGACAATAATTCAAGAAATCCACTCAGATCTAACAATATTCTACCAGTCTTATGATTTAAGCGATTTGATGAGATGATAATTACTGACTACAAAAATAAAACTTAATTGATGATTCAAAAATAAAGATAAAGATGAAGATACTAAATCCTCCCATCTTTGGTCCGTTCTTCCCATAATACAAATCTACGGATTAAACTATGAGATATACCATTGAGAACAAATATCTTTTATAGAAGATAAATGGTCAAAAACTCCGATAGGTTCCACGTTGCATCCCTGCAATCAGGACTTAGATGATTTTCATATATAGATCTGAGATCAAGGGCATGGCTCGACACACTTGATCTCAGGTTTAAATAAAAATCATCCCCAAAGTGGGTAAAATTTTCAACAATAATACCACCATAGATCTGAAATCAAGGGCATGGCTCGACACACTCGATTTCAGATTATGGAGTAATTAAGATAAAATTACTATTATAGATCCAAGATCCAGGGCATGGCTCGGCACACTCGATCCCGGATCATAATCGTAATTAGATCCATACGATGAAAGCAAAAAGACCATATAACAATGATTGGGTAAAATTACCGTCACAGATCTGAGATCCCGGGCATGGCTCGACACACGCGATCCCGGTTAGTAGCCGGGATTTCATCCGTTCTTGATAGCACAACAACCATAAAATAAGATCTCATATTTTAATCCTAAATTTATATTATTAAAAGTACATCCCTCGGATGGGAATCATTAGATCCCCATCCTTATGAATTTAGCCACACATATTGCAATTAAATGACATAAATAAATAAGGAAGAGAAAATAATATTAATTTAATGAATTAAAAATACCTCAACTTTAAAAGAAATTACTTTGATCCAAAAGTACGATGGTCTTCAGAAACGAGAATAATGCAGAAATAAACTTGAGCAAAAATATAATAAACTGGAGGAATGAGTACTGAAAATTAAAGGAACAAAGCTCTCAAAAAGGAATAAATAAAAACTCCCTATTTCTATGTCTAACTATGAAAAAGAAAAGCAAAAAACTAAAACTCTAATCTCCTATCTCCCTAATTTCTATTTCTCCCTCGAAGTGTTTGAGTCGCTTTAAATAGATTCCCGGTCGCAGAAGTCTCCCTAGCCGCCAATTTAGGGTCGATGCATCGACCCTACAAAAGAGGCTCAAAATCAGCTTTAAAGTAGTCAATTCCGTGTCAGACTCTCCTTCTCCTCGATTAATCGACCCCTAGAAATCCGTGAATTTTAGCACACTTTTTGTATCAGACACTACTTCGATATTTTAGCCATAACATTCTGTTCCGAACTCGGATTGAGGTGATTCTTATGCCGTTGGAAAGCTGACGAAAAGATCTACAACATTTGTGTTTTGACAATTTCATAATTCGTCTGTCTTGAAGTTAAAATTTAGCCGCAAGTTGCACCAAGTTCTCGATGACCAAAAGTTATAGTGTTTTGACATTATTTTCAGAATTCTTGGGCTGTTTTCCACACTTGGCTTGTATTTACCTGAAACACTTTAAATCTAATAATTCTCATTAGATAGTCTTTATCGGGCAGCTAAATATAGGTATTTAGGGGTGAAATATCATCATATTTCAGTACTCATCAATAGAAATATAGGATTTCGCCCTTACAGTAAGCTTCTGGAGTAACCCTCTTCAGACATTCTAATGAGTGAAGGCGATGAAGATCAAGGATATTGTCATTAAATGAATCTGATGCATGATACATCTCAGTTCAACTTCGATTCGGTAAATCAGTGGGAAACGTTTTTAGTCGGCCTTAGTCCATATCAATGGCCTTCCGAACAAATAGCTTCGGAGCCAACGATAATCGAGCCTTCAACAACACAGCCTCTCATACATCAAACATTCTCGCATCGGCCAACATCAATCCAAACAACTGCACATCAACCAAGCGTACATCGACTGGCTCAATCCCAATCACATAATAACCATCCAGTCGATGACGGTGATAGTGATCCTGAAAATAATGAAGCTCCGCAGTCTCCCACTTCGCGTGTTGATACTAATAGGGGAATTGATCAACCTCTGGTGGATGAAGGCTATCAGCTTAATGACTCGAAAGGAGAGTATATGGATTCAGACGATGAGGAACTGTATGAAGGGGGAATAATTACCATTGGTTAGGCGTTTAGACATAAGAAATCATTTCAAAAAGTTTTAAAGAATTTGCAATGACAAATAATTTTCAGATTAAACCAATAAAAACCAGTCCTTTTCGAGTTACGACGAGGTGTGTTGAAGTAGGATGTGCTTGGCGAATACATGCATCGAAATTAGCAGGCGTAGACACGTTTGCTATGAAAACATTTCACCCGGAACACACGTGCGAAATGCCAGCCTTTGGAAGTGGACATCACTAATGTACGACATCGTGGATAGCTTCATTTGTGAGAGATAAGCTATTTAAGGGCTTTGACGAGACTCCTGCTTTAATAATTTTTTATATTAAAAAAAAATACGATATAACAGTAGGTTACTGAAAAGCATGGAGAGGAAAAGAAATGGCGTTGAATGACATCCGAGGTAGCTGGAAGGAGCAATTTAAGATGTTACCGTCATATGTTGCAGAATTACAGCGGGTCGATCCAGACGTATAGACCGAATTGTGTCTCGAGCATGATAATGCATTTCAGAGATTCTTCGTGGCATTCGGACCTTGCATTCGAAGCTTTCGTAATACTTTACGAAAAATAATTGCGGTAGATGGAACGCATTTGCGTGGACGATACAAGGGAGTGTTGTTAATAGCTACGGGGATAGACGGGAATAGACATTTATTTCCTATAGCGTTCGTTGTAAAGAAAATGAAGACCATTAGACATGGTTTCTTGATCTATTAGGGAGACGTGTAATCGGTGAATTTGAAGAACAGTTTGTTTTGATATCAGACAGACAGAAAGGTTTGATGGAAGCAGTGGAAAAAGTTTTTCCTAACGCCTTTCACAGCTATTGTATACGACACCTGACCCTAAATCTGTTTGATAAATATAAGAATACAACATCTAGACCGCTTTTCTGGGTTGTTGCCTGTGCATTTTCAGAAGCAAAATTTAAAAGAATTATGCCATAAATAGAAGACGACGCCCCCCCGGAATGTGCAAAATGGATTAAAGAAATTGGTGATCATTTCTGGGAATGCGCTTATTTCCAAGGGAGGCGTTATGATATGTTGACAACTAATATAGCTGAAAGCATAAATAGTGTATTGAAAATAGCCAGAGAGGAACTGATTGTGAGCATGCTAGAAACTATTCACACAAAAGTAGCTAAAGTTTATCTTCGTCGTCAGGAGGAAGGAAATAAAATGACACATGTGTTAACACCGATGGCAGAAAAACACATAACAAGAAATTCAGGATGGGCCCGTCAAAAAAACGTCATACCATATGGTCGTGATATATTTCAAGTTAAACGTGGTGATTACACTCACAGTGTCGATCTAGAATCGCAAACATGTACATGTAGACGTTGGGCTATTCTTGGATTACCATGTTCACATGCGATCGCCGCATTATCGCGCTGAAACAGAGAAAGAGAGATCCCCCAATTTTGTGAACACTGGTTTACCAGTAACTTATTTAGGGAAACTTATAAAGAACATTTTGTCCCGACCGTTGACAAGCACCAATGGACTTCGCAAAGAGACGACCTTCAAGTTTTGCCTCCCCACAAAATACGTCAAGCCGGCCGTCCGAAGAAAAGGAGAATAAGATCTAAAGGCGAAGTTCGACCACTACGATGTAAAAATTATAACAAATACGGTCATAACCGTCACTCGTGTAAATTTGTTAATATTTGAAATTAACTTATATTAATTCAAAGTTTGAGATTGATAACATATTGAGATTAGATTAGACCTAGTGGCGATCGAGCTTCCAAATGATCTCATGATCGAATAGTATTTTTTTTTTCTCTTTTTCTTTCTTTCAACATCAACAGATTAGACCTCAATAAAAGAGCGATCAACATCCGCCAATTGATTAATATTTTTTTTTACACTAATAATTTTGTTTTGGAATTGTGATTGAGATATATTGCTGTGCTTAATAAATCACTCACTCAAAAAGAATTTGAAGTTGCCAAATTCGCCTCTAATCTACTAGTGATTGGCATAGAATGATTGGCATAGAGCCCTACCAAAGATATCTAGCTTCACAATTATAATTGGTAGATGACTTAAGTCATTGGCCGATGACTTAAAATATCGACCGATAACTTAAGCCATCGTCCGATAACTTAAAATACCAGTCGATATTTTAAATCATCGGCCGATATTTTAAATCATCGGCCGATATTTTAAATCATCGGCCGATATTTTAAATCATCGGCCTCTATTTTAAATCATCGGCCGCTATTTTAAATCATCGGCCGCTATTTTAAATCATCGGACGATATTTTTAGTCATCGGCCGATAACTTAAGTTATCGGCCGATGGCTTAAGATATCGGACGATGACTTAAGATATCGGACGATATTTTAAGTCATCGACCGATTGGAAAAGTGAAACTATATCTTCGATAGGGCTCAAGGTGAAATCTAAACATCAGATAAAGGAAAAAAGAATTGTTTATAAGTAATTGTTAGACAATTACGATAAATTGATAACAACGAAAATGAAAATTATGCAAGTTGATAAAAATTAATTATTTACAATTTCATCAAAAAACATCTCTACAGAAGTCTAAAAAATTTTACAAACATATTTAACTCTTCTTCCCAAACGTGCACATTAGATGTCCGATTTCGGCTCTAAATTGTTGCATATGTTTTTCTTCGAAATCAATAGGCCGCTGTTGGAAGAAGTATTCTATATACTTCAAAACGTGTACACCGCAATCCCAACCATTTTTTTAGATCGGGAGAACGACACTGTTGAACGCCGATACCTTCCACTGTTGATCGAAAGCTGACTTCAAACCGACAGTGTAAAGAAGGCACGGAAGATGATTCAATAGACATCCTTTATGCACTTCAAACCTTCTTGAGCACTCTCGGTCTGCTGGATCTATTAACTTAATTTCTCGATCAACTAATAAAATTATAGCCAACGCCCAGTGGCTATGTTTTTGGCTATGCATCGGAAGATAAATCTGCACATAAACGAAATCGAAATTTTAAATAATAAATTTTATTTAAAAGTCATTAACGTTAAATAAAGCGAAGTTTAATATTAAAAAACGTACCGTTCCACAGTCGACCGCGTGAATTTCGCGATTATTATTTGTCAGTAGTGGTTCCTGCGGCGTTAAATTGTAACGAACCTGCCATTCGTCACAATAGGCCTGCCACTTCTCAAAGTCGCTGAGCGCAGCTATACCTTCATTGTCAATAAATTTTTCAAATTTTTTCTCGTCTGCCATAAACAAGGTCTGAAACAGGATAATGTAGTAAGTAAATAAATTAGAATAAGTTAATTAAGAGTCGTGATTGAAAAGATAAATAAAAGAAACAAACAAGCTTCCATTAAATAGTTGAAACCTTACCAGGGCAGACGCAGAAGCGAACCAGCTTTTTTCGGCATTGGCCATAAACATTGAATCGTTTATAACTTCAAGGACTCTCGAGTATGCGTCGATGACTTCATTGTCAAGCCACTAGCGTCCTTTGAGAACCTTCAAAAGAGCAACTGTGATGTCAACACCCATGATAGTATTGACAATCACATTGTCCTTGTTCTCCGACCGATTCCAAAAACTAAGCATATATTTTTGCTCCATTGTGTTTGGCTCATCCTCCTCCTCCTCCTCCACAACCAATCTTGGTTTTTTAATCATTGCTTTACTAGCCGGAGACTTTCTCTTCTTACGAGCACGCAAGTCATATCATTCGGCTTCATTTTTTCCAGTTGATAATTTCACTATAATTGATTTTAATGATGTCGGCTGTGACTCACGAGAAGGCTGCGTAAGAGGAGCACCATCATCACCCACATCCACCAATGGTTGTTTAGTAGGCTGAGGAGCAGTTGGTTTTGAGGCAATGGATTGTTGTCTTGGTTGAGGAGCAGTGGGTTTTGGGGCAGTGGACTGATGGCTAGGTTGAGGAGCAGTGGGTTTTGGGGCAGTGGCCTGATGGCTTTGTTGAGGAGCAGTGGGTTGAGGGACAGTGGATTGAGGATAAGTGGCGGAAGGAACGAACGTGTCAACTAGCACAGAGGTTAGAATATTATCCTGCATAATTGCAAAAAAAAATACATCTTTAATGAACTTTCGTTATTTTACAAAAAATAAAAAAATTAACAACCGCATTATCGAACGACGATATAAATTATCGATCGATAATTTATATTATCGATCGATAATATGAATTATCGGATCGATAATATAAATTATCGGTCGATAATTTAAATAATCGATCGACTATGTAACTTATCGGTCGATAATATAAATTATCGGTCGATAATATAAATTATCGATCGATAATGTAAATTATCGATCGATAATTTACATTATCGGCTGATAATGTAAATTATCGATCCGATAATTTATATCGTCGGACGATAAGTTACATCGTCGGACGACAAGCTAATTTTGTATTAATTTGTAAAGAATTAATTATTTTTTTTAATTTGAAAAGGCTTGGTTTGGTACCTTTCTCAAATGAGAGATGACCGCATCAAGATCCTTTTGTATTGCTTCATTTTCTTCTTGTAGGGCCTTCTTATCTCTCCCGAGTTGTTCAATGGTGAGTGCTTGCCCTTTAACCAGCGTAAATGCACACTGAAATTCCTTTTTCATCTCTTTTACAGCCATGTGGAGCGTCTTGCATTCTTTTCTAAGCTCCGTTACTTTTTTGGTTAGGTGCGATTCCCTAATCGGCTGCTCTCTTGTTGGCTGGGGCCTTATATCTGGTTTGCCCTTTGGTTCAATATTTTGACGTACAACGACCTCAAAATCATCATTTTCGTTGTTGTAATCATCATCATCCTCATTGTCGTCATCGTCGTCATCTCGGCTAATCGGCTCTTCGGCTCTTCGGCTCTTTCTTCCGGACGTGTCGCATGACTTGGGATATCATCATGTTCATATATATTTTCTTGGGAGTAAGGCTCTTCTCTTTCCTCGGTCTCTTCCTTCTTCTTTTCCATCTCTCTTCGCATCAAAAAGTATCGAACCGATTTATACTGTAATTCGTGCTTTTCAGCTTCAAGCTCTAAAATAACTTTAGACTTAAGAATTTTTTCTCGATATAAATTAGGATTACGGCTGAATTTCGGGCCTTCCCATTTCATTAGCCTTGGAAATGGTTCTTTAAGCCCAATAGGAGCAGTGGCGACTGCTGGAAAGTGCTCAAACGCCCAAATCTGTAAGGCGATAGTGCATCCGTAGATGTTGTATTACCCCTTTTCTGACCTTTTCGCCATTTCCCTCCTGCCGCTCGCTTTAGATATGCTATCTAATAAATTATTGTAAACTATCAGGCCCCACGATAACTTGTTGAACTCTTTAATGTTATCTATTAATTCTAAGTACCGTGTATCTACTTTCTGGTATGTGTCTGGAAGTAAAAACGAACATACTAAAAACAATAATGATAGTTTCAAAAAATCATCATTGGATAAATCAGCACTGTCAATAATTTCTTCAATACGAGATCTTTTCGCCGGCTTCTCCTGAAAGAATTTGTATCTAATAGTTGTTTCCTCTGGCACGGCCACCTTCTTAGACTCAGGTTCCGTCAACATGTTGAGGCCTAAAATCAAGGCTATATCGATCTCTTGCAGGAGTACATTGGTGTTCTTGACCTTGAAAACATTATCTTTAACCCAAAAACTTAAAATATCGTCAATCAAGTCTCCAACGAATCCGAATTTCTCATTAATCCAAAATAGATGACTGAATACTGAATCATCTAGTATCTTCCTTCTCTCTTCGTTACAGTGCATGTAAAATTTCTTAACACCAACTCCAGAACATTTCCCGATGGCCTTTAGAGTCATGGACATTTTCAATCAATTAGTAGGAACTGTAATATAAATAAAACCCAATTAATTAATAAAAGAAGTGATTTTGAAAAAACTATCGATAACTTAAGTTGTCGCCCGATAACTTAAGTTATCGATCGATAATTTAAGTTGTCGATCGATAACTTAAGTTATCGCCTGATAATTTAAGTTGTCGATCGATAACTTAAGTTATCGCCCGATAATTTAAGTTATCGATCGATAATTTAAGTTGTCGATCGATAACTTAAGTTATCGCCCGATAATTTAAGTTGTCGATCGATGACTTAAGTTATCGATTGACAACTTAAATTATCGGTAAGTTAGCGGATTAGGTGGGAAACATTGGGGATAACTAAATGTGTTTAAGTGTAAAAAAATAAATTACCTGAAAATTTAATGTGACCTTTGTGACCTTTTTCCGCTTTGTCGCCGCTCTCTTGGTTTTTTCAGAAAAGTTAAACGTGAATGTAAAAATAACAAATGAAAGTAAAAAGTAACTTTTATACTATATTTTAAAGGGCGGTGCAAATTTTCAAATATTCTATAAAGTAGGCCCTTGCTGACGTGGAGCAGGCGGAGCCGGCTAGGCTTGGAGCTGGCCATTGATGCAAGGATTGAAACTATAGGGTCGTTTCTGCAAATATGCAAACGTATAGGGCCGAAAGTGTAAATTTCTCATTTTCAATGGTAAACATATATTTGCATTTATTATTAGTTAAATGGGCAGCACATTACAAAATATTAACGCCAATCATCACTCGAGCAAAACCTCGTCTCCATTTTTTATTTTGTTTGTTGGCTAGTGTCACTACAACAGTACTTTAGGTCGGTCACCCCATTTAAACAAAGGAAAATTTCTTGGATTGCTTTAAATTACACGATAAAGATGGTCATTTGTCCTAATCTTTGACACGATATATTTTGAGATCATGGGCTTATGATCAGATCGTTAATTGTCGATTACAAGTGGCACAAATCCCAAAAGGTGAGAATGAATCATGTTTGATGGTACACTAATCACATTCACTTTCTAGGATTTGTGTCACGGGAAATTAACATCTGATCGTCTTATAGTAGGCCTATAAGCTCAAGATATGTTGTGTGGAAGATTCCATCATCAGATCCGATACAATCAACGATTTAATGTGTGCGCGCGAACAGAGCTACCTAAAATCAAAATCAAAATATTTTTTCTTCATCATGAGTGCACCAAGAATTAATTCTAACTCTGCATATAAAGTTAATTTTTTCTCAATCCGGAAACAGTGTCGTAGACGGGCAAATAACATTTTCCATCTGTGGTAAACGCTTGAGGTGTTATTTATGGGATGTTTCCCTTATTGAATGGGTGTAGCAAAGAAAATAAATCAATACTATCTATCACGACTCGAAATTCTATCTCATCCTGAGAGCCTAGAATTTTGAATTATGACCCGCACACATCCCAGATACGCTAAGTAGATATACGCATCAGAGTTCTCACGCTAATATGGTTTCACAAAATTCGTGAATCCAACAATAAAAAGAAAAAAATAAATGGGCAACCATAAATAAATAATAAATGCGATAAAATTCAAGTAATAATTACTAATCAAAGAAGTAAGATTCGGAAACAAATCCGATATACGAGGCTATGAGTCAGTAATAACAATATAAACGAAACTCAGTACCGAAACTACTACTATCAATAGTCAGCACTCGGATCAAAATCAGCACCAACGCTCTCCTGGTACTCAGCGGCGTTACCCTCCAAAGGCTCCTAGTACTCTACGTATGTCGAGTCAACGAAGTAAGAGCCACTAGGATCAGAATAGCCAACGTTCACTCTATCGATATAATCACCTGAAATAATAAATGTCATGAGAGCTGAGTTGCTAAACAACGCGCAACTCAGTGGATACACTACTAATCCATCCTACACTACTCAGGTGCATTGTGAGTGTATCTCATGAGTCATAATAATAGTATAACAACATAACCGAAAGAAATAAATAAAAAATTCTTACGTATCATAAGATTCATATCATATCACAAATGTAAGACCATGATCTAGACACATACACCAGTCCTAACGTACCTAGCTCACCATACCTAAAAAAATGTAACATAACTTATTATTTTATCACATGCATCTGTGCATCGCATGGGCTTACCTACAAACTCATAAATCCTAAAATTATCTGTGTCAGAGTGACTGCTCGAGCGTACCATGTGAGGGTCACCATAGTAGCTTATCACCAAAATATAACGTTCTCCATAACATACTCATACACCTCATTCAGCCTATGAGAAAACTTGGCCAATTGTAACTCATAACATACTCATATTGTCTTCCCAGAGACTCGTCCTAACTATAAGACGTTGTGGCCCTTACAGTGGCTACGTAAGGAACAACACGTACAAACTTAAGTTTTTAATTTTATGCTAGCCTAAACAGTTATGCTTTATTATCATACTCATATCTTAGCATACTCCTACAACCTGAATCTATAGTGAGTCATGGTGGGATAAACTTCACCAATCACGCTTCTCAAGGAACGAGTTTCGTAGTACCCCGAATGTCATATCTTATTTTATAACTTATTCTATCATATTAAAACTCAGGGATGATAGGATCACCGTATATGACACCGTGCACGATGTTACTAAATTTGCACTCACCACTCGTCATGATGTCTCATACCACCATGAATTGTGAGACATACAAATACAATGTAATTCCCGCTTTGATATCATTTCAGCGAATTACCACACCCAAGTGTATGCATGCTCCCATACACTCCCGTACATGATCTAACTTATCCTTAAATCGTACTACATAATCAAGATGAACGTATAGCATTATTTAATTTCACGATTATATTATGTTGGTACGTATATATATATATATATATATATATATATATATATATATATATAATCTCAATATAACTATAGAATAAGGTAGTTATTAGTGTACGTGACATTGAGAACGTGAAGGTTAGAGTTCGATTTCACAAGAGCATCGAATTTCTAAATTTTCATGCTATCAAGGAGATCGCATTGAAGCAACATATATACATATATATATATATATATATATATATAATCTCAATATAACTATAGAATAATGTAGTTATTAGTGTACGTGACATTGAGGACGTGAAGGTTAGAGTTCGATTTCACGAGAGCATCGAATTTCTAAATTTTCATGCTATCAAGGAGATCGCATTGAAGCAACAAAATTGATATATATATATATATATATAATATAATTTGATAATTAAATTAGAGGGTATTTATAATTTCTAAGTTCAGATTTATTATGACTATCGATCGAAAGACCTTAAGTAAGATATAATATATACAAAAATTTTGGTCATGAAAATAAAAAAATAACATTAAATTTGTCCAGCCTTGAGTCATTTAGTCCCGACTTGTTGCTCTATTTTGACCTCTAAAACACCGAATTCATAAAATGATTATTACACACAAAGTTATAAAGTTGGTTGTCCTTTTTCCAATGTCGCAAGAATTGTATCAATCCTAGGTCGGAGTAAAATTTATGGCCAAAATATCGAGTCTAATATCTCGATAGTCGCAAGTTCGAGTTCATGGCCACGATTTCGAACCCAAATGTTCATGATGGTTCAATCCCAATATATTTTAGCATTGATTTTTATCTATTAAACCTTTTAAAATGTAACATCGGATCTCATATTAATAAGTGTCTTTCATACTAAGTCTTATGGGCTCATCATCACATCAATCTCATGGGTTTGAAATAAGACCCAAAAATAATAAGAAAATAAATAAAATAAAATTATAGTTAGGATTAGTCATGTCTTCTTTTTATAGTAATATTTATATAAAAATAAATATACGAATTCATTTTGTTTAGTCCGTCAATGCGCGATTGAACGCACCCTACGCGACGTGATCTGAAAAGAATAGAGTGAATTGATGCGTACCCACCTGTTGAAGCGTGAACGGTAGATCCACGATGATTAGGGTTGAAGAGATCGATGTCTAATGCGATAGCTCGTCCAAGGTTTCTTCTTCTTCATCATCCTTGATCTTGTCGGTAGAAAGAAGTCGTGGTGGTTCTTGTGGAAGAACACACAAGAGTTTTGAAGGAAGAAATTAGAGAGTGTTTGGAGAGATGAGTAAAGGAAGAGAGGTTGTGACGGCTACAGTTTCTTAAAAGAAGAGAAGAATAAGAGACGACTAGGGTTTCTCAAAAGATTAGAATAAGAAAAAAAGAGGAGAGTTATGCAACTTAAATAAGGTTTTCTAAAAGTAAGGTAGGTTCCAGTGTGGAATGCTAACACCATGCATAGTGCAAAATATCATTTAACATTGTTAAAAAGATTTTTAAAAATTCAGGTTGTTACACTATCTAAGCCATCAATTGATCGATCAATAAAGTGTCTTTTTCGCAAAATAAAATTCATGTAGAAGTTGTTGGAAGCAAGGATCAAAATTTTCGTCGATAATTCAAATTATCGGTTGAGTTTTATTGTTATGATTTGAATTTCATGTCTTTAATATATCTAAATTATGTGTATGTGCTTAATGACGTATTTACCGCATGCCTTGACTTTTCAAAACGTTCTAACTAAAAATACATGTTTTAGTTTTTCAAGCTCTTATATTTATTTTCGTCAATTATGGATACAAGTTGTGTAATAGCCTCCTGATTAAAGGCTTGAGTTCTAGACAAGAGGTATAGGGATCAAACCTTGTTATGTTGTTCTAAACCTCTACTTTTGATTTTGACGTAAAAGCCTATATACCCTTCCTTGGTGTGTTAACTTAACACCGGATAATCTCTAAAATGTTATAAATAAGTGTCTTATGGAGAATCCTAAATCATAATCTCATTTAGAGTTTTTCTTAAGAATAGAGTCAGAAACCCTAGAGACCTTAAAGAAGAAATTCTAGATCTACCTTTCTAGAATCTTTCTTTTGAAAGATCGACGAGACGTTGGCGCATATTTTGAAGCGGCCTTCACCTCCTTCTAGAATCATTATTATTGTTGGAATCTCGATCTAATCGTGGTGATACGATCGATCTAGGTATGAAGAAATCATGCTTATCATTGAACTTAAAATATTAATTTTAAAATAAATTTTTATGTAAAATAGTAAGTTTATTTCATTAATAATGAATGGATGATTAAATGAATGTATGTTATGATTAATAATTTTTAATGTTGAAAATTTTGATTAAAATAAGACGGGTTAAAGTTCACCATGAGATTTGAGCACTGTTGGGGCATGCTCAGGATCAACGTCAATAGATTGATTATGAGAAATCAATAGATTGAGCTTGAACACAACATCAATAAATTGAGCTGAACTCAATAGATTGAGTCTGAGCATAGATTTGAGTCAATCGATTGATACTTGGAAATCAATTGATTAAGTATGAGCATTAAATAGTCACAGACAACATCAATAGATTGAGTTTGAGCACGGATTTGAGTCAATCGATTGATTCTTGGAAATCAATCGATTGAGCATGAACATTAAATAGTCACAGACAACACATTAAATAGTCACAGACAACATCAATAGATTGGGCTGAACTCAATAGGTTGAGTCTGAGCACGAATTTGAGTCAATCAATTGATTCTTGGAAATCAATTGATTGAGTATGAACATTAAATAGTCACAGACAGCATCAATAGATTGAGCTGAACTCAATAGATTGAGTCTGAACACTAACTCAATATTTTGAGTTTAAGTATAGATTTCTGTCAATCAATTGAGAAATCAATCCATTGAGCCTGAACATGAAATCAATAGATTGAGCAGAAATCAATAGATTGAGCTGAAATTAATAGATTGAGCCTGAACATGAAACCAATAGATTGAGTTTGAACTGTCAATTTCTATATTCAATTCTTCTCATAACAGTGTGATTAAATGTCAATGTTTATGTACCATGATTATAGTATATGCACTTCAATATTTATGCATTATGATTATGTACACTTTAATATTTACGTATAATTATTTATACATTATGATTATATACACTTCAATATTTATGTACCATAATTAAATGCACTTAAATACTTATGTATTATGATATTACTCTTATGTACTTTATATGTTACTTGATGATCTATACAATGCGTAATCAAGACACGTAAAATATGATGAAATATTAAGTAATGATTAATGAACATTATCCAACATCTTGTACATGGTGGAGTCTAAGAAGGTATTAGATCCAACATCTTGTGTTTGATGGAGTCTAACTACACATGATTAAGAAGCATTAGACCCAACATCTTGTATCTGATGGAGTCTAAGAATATATTAGACCCAATATCTTGTGCATGATGGAGTCTAACTAAACAAGAATATGATGAGCATGATTAAACTCAACGTCTTGAGCAGGTTGGAGTTTGACGTGCAATAAATGATATGAATGATTAGACCCAACGTCTTGAACATGACGGAGTCTAATTAGACAAGTGATAAGCATGATTACGACCCAACGTCTTGAGCGGGACGGAGTCTAATATGCATTAAATGACAAAAAAGATGAAATTAAAAGAAATAATGCATTTATGCACCATTGATATCCATGTTAATGTTCAATTCATTTCAACTTATTGAGATTATATATACCACAAGCATATACACATGAAATATACAAAAATATTCATATAGCTATGATTGATATTTTATGCTTCAATGGATTGTATGTCTGGTCCATACAAGTATAAACTTACACCCCTTATTGATGTCAGTGACTAGATGAAACATGTGTAGCTGAGGGCAACATATGGGTCTATGAAGATGAGACTGTACGTAGTGCTCAGGAACCTGAAATGAATTACGATAAAGGCTTCGTGGACTAATTATCTACTTTCCCTTTCTAATTATTATTACTGATTTTAAAATAAATGAGACAACAATCACTTAGTATTTTATTAAGACTGTTTAAGTTTTAATCATGTTAGACTTTGTTATTGGATTAAGAACATTATCATAAGCTTTATTTTGGTTAATTAATGTTTTAAAGAAATTTTATCTTCCATTGTTTAAGGCGCTTTTATTGCCTTATTATGTTTCTATGGTTCACGATACAAAGGTACGGTCTAAGATCTTATAATCAAGAGATTGTGAGATTTCGGTCCGCACCGAAACGAAATCGAGATCCAAATTTCGAGCATCTTAATGTTTGGATGGGAAAATTTTGGTCAAAATTTCGATTTCGGTCATGCCCGAAACTGAAAACGAGACCGATATTTTGATCCTTAGTTGGAAGCTCTTCAAAGGCTAGTGCGTGTGTGACAAACCTCTAAAAGGCATAAGGTGCTTTAGAAGCTATTCAAAGGCTATGTTGTTGAAAGGTTGTTGAGGAGATGCGGAGATGCAATTTTATGAAATAGTATTTGTCTCTTAACAAAATTTGCTTAGAGAAATGTTACTACCATATTCTTTTTTGCTACAGACACACCACTTAAGCAAAGCAAAAAATGTTGACGACTTTGAATGAGATGATGGAGTTCGTTTTATATCTAAAGATTGTGAGATCATGGGCCTACCGTTAGATGGTCAGATGCTAATTCCTTGTGCGACACATCCACAAAAGTGATTATGATCATAGCGTACCATCAAACATAGCTCACGTTCCATGAGCATAGGGCACCATCATAATTTTCCTCCGAGACCGTCATATTGTGTACGGGGTACAACATTGCGCGCAAACTAGTCTACACTTATCACAAAATGAAGAAACAAGGGTTGATCCTTCAGATAGACCCCGAGAAGGCTTATGACAATGTCAGTTGTGTCTTCCTGACAATCTCACGGTCAGAATGGGTTTCAGATACAATTGGAGATCATGGATCAAAGGATGCATTTCCTATGTTTGGTTATCTATTCTTGTAAACGGGGTGGCTGAGGGTTTTTTTCAAATGGAAAACGGCATCAAACATGGGATTCCTTGTCTCCCTTCCTCTTTCTATTGGTTGTCGAAAGCCTTACACTTGTAGTAAGACACTATTGTTTTCATTAAAGGAGGGACAAAGGTTTTAAGCAGGGTTAAAAATACTCTGATTTATTTCGAGGTGATCTCCCGTCAGCTTGATCGGACTCTCTATGGATATCTCAAAAGCCTCCTGCCCAGCACATTTATTTGGGTGTGCTTCTCTTCCTTTCAACTACTTGGGCATGTCGATTAGCCTAGGGTGTCCCAAGAAAGAATTGTTCTTCTCCTCCTCTTCTCTTCTCTTCTCTTCCACCTAGGAATTCAAGATCACATAGAACTTACTATCCAACGGTTCATATCTTCTAATTAATAACCAATGGTTGCTTGCCATGTGGTCAGCACTTTCATCTCTCTCTCTCTCTCTCTCTCTCTCTCTCTCTCTCTCTCTGCATTGCATGTGAAATACAAAACCAACTCTTTCTTGGGTACCTCCCTTCGCACCTACTGTAATGAAGATGCCTACGTCTGAAACCCATGAAAACCCGTTGACTGCTAGGAATCAAACGATTGTTATTTTAGGGCTACTTTTTTGGGGATATACCACATGAAGTAAAAAATTGATCGTGTGATGGTACGCTCATGCTCTCAAGGTCCATTGTGTTGAAGATTGGAGTGAAAAACGATCTCCATCTTCTGATTCCAAGCAATCATGGGTTTCAGACGTAAGCACCCTCAGTAATCCTATAGGCGCGAATAGAGGTACCCTTCTTTCTTCTTTGTTTAAGAGGCTTCTATGTGCACCATATTGTTTTCTTTCCATACATTATTTCCAGTTGCACACCAATATTTGCTATATTTTTATCCATAAGCCTTTCTTAATTTATTTTTATCTTTTGATTAAATAAAATAAAAATTTTAAGCGCACACCAACTTTGTGTATTGCACAGCACTTAATTTTGTTTGTGGGCCGAAAAGATAAAATGCAGTGCCATAGCAACCCTCTTATTTTATTTAATGGTAAAAAGGGTCCAACTAATATAATAAGAAGGATTTAAATAAGATTAAGAAACACATTAATTAAGGTTGCGTATGGCATAGCTCTTTGCTAGCCCCAGCCATAGCAGAGTTCGCCTGCTTTAGTTGGTTCACATTATCTTTTCTAACTCCCTGCAAAGGAGGATCTACCTATTCTAACAGCAACCTCCCTGCTTTATATTACTCCCTACCAGAGCAAATAAAATCAGCTCTGACAAGGAGTGAGTAGAGAGGAGGGTACAACTGCTGAACAGGTAAATCTTGCATAAAATCTTGTCATGCAAAGAGTTATCAAGGAGAAGGGATACCTGCTAAAGCAGATAGCATGATGTTAGCAAAGCGGATGAGAACCTACTATAATAGGTGAACGTTGCTATAATAGGGGCTACTAAAGAGCTATGCCATATACAGCCTAAATATTTCTTGTTGAAGTACTTAATTTGTTGGAGTTGAGCAGGTCCAAAATCTTAATTTATTTTGGCATTAAGTTAAACTAGTGGCTGGCACGTATGCACGTGTGGAGAGAGGATGGAAAAAAGGCAACAAGATCTTATAAAAGAAAAAGAAAAAAGGGTACAAGAAAGATTAGCATCATAGAAGAGTTGTAACGCAGATTTTCTTTATTGAAAGATTTAAATTCTTTTATCTTCGTTGTGGTAAACGTTGATAAGGATTAAGGACTAAGGAAGGAAGCATTCGTTTTTCATGTGCCTGTTTAAAGTTTTGGCAAGGAAAATTATAATGAGCGAAGCTCAAACAGCCGACCAATAATGGACTGCTTACATGGTGCGATGCAAGTGGCTGGCTTGACCTGCATTGCTCGGATCCACTTCACTTGCATCGCACCATGTAAGCGATCCTGTTAAATA
This sequence comes from Chloranthus sessilifolius, assembly GCA_021018995.1. Lineage (NCBI taxonomy): Eukaryota > Viridiplantae > Streptophyta > Magnoliopsida > Chloranthales > Chloranthaceae > Chloranthus > Chloranthus sessilifolius. The sequence goes on from CM037584.1 coordinate 43,950,022, forward strand.
GTATGTTGTTTGTAATTTTTTATTCTACATCCGTTGAATCAACAGAGGGAGTAAGAGGCAATCAATGTTTTTTAGGTTAAGTGGCATGCGTTTAGCGCTACGAGTCATCAAAGTGGTACCTTATATATTGAACTGAAATGAACCCAAAAATAGCTCAATTGGAGATTTCGACCATGCCATCTATGCACTTCGGCCGAGAGCCTGTACATACCAAATAACCAATGACATGCTGCAATTTGACTAAGTCGCTTGATCAAAGATGTACACTACATGGTGTACGAATGGGTGGTGAAGACTTTATGCATACGAGCAATCGAGAGAGTGTGTTTGGCCAAGCTCCCCGCCAGCAAACGCGATTTTGGACCGTCCTTTAGTTTTGGAACGACAAAATTTTGAACGATCGTTGAGACCGTTTTGGGGCATCCTTTTTTTTGTCAATATGATGGTTTATGGCTTGTATTTTTTTGATGCAATGCCTCTAACTCCTTGCCATATCTGCTCTTTTGGAGAGCTCATTTTTCACATAAAATAGTTTCCCGCCAGCAAAAATGTGGCTAGCTAAGAGCCCGTTTACCAAATGTGTTATGAGCCTATGAATGTTGTGCTGGAGCCCAAAAGCCGCTCTTAAGCCTCGGGGAGCTAAGCCAATCGTTACCTTAATCTATTGAGGAGAGTTTTATAGGGTCGTATTCATACCAGGCGGCTGCCATGGGCCCCCGATTTTCACGGACCCCCAAATAAGATTTGCAATAGGGTTTAAAAAAATATAAAAATCTGTAAGCCCTAAAGGGCCCCCGGCACCAAGTGTATCTTAAAAGGGAGTTTCCTCTACTTGCTCATTGCTCTGAGTCTCATTTCGGTTAACCATATTCTGTTTAGGGAGAAGAGAAGAGACTTCAGTCTTCTCTGATTCTGATCATAGAGCCGCCGAGACAAATGCTTTCAGATTAGCTGGGGATATGACCTATCTCCTCAGCATTATCTTACTCAAAATCCGTACTATGAAATCTTCTGTTGGTATTATTATCATTCTTTCTTCTTCTTGCTGATGTTGCTAGTATTGGCATTATTTTTGTTGTTATTATAATATATAAAACCCATTTGTACTCATTTATATATATATCCCATTTGTGATTCAAAACCATTTTCTTCAAACCCTTTTATATATACTATATGTGAACCCATTTGTGATTCAAACTCATGTGCAATGGCACACATCACGCTCAAACGTGGTTTTAGGGTCATGTTTTGGGGATGTGACATGTTGAATAAAAACAACTGTCTTATACGTGAAAGATATGGCCTTAAGACCCATTGTGTGGAAGATCAAGGTGAAACACGATCTCCATCATTTGATCCGACCCAATCAATGGGTTTTAAGGGGATTAGGAAAGTCCTTTTTCTACGTGAGTTCAGATCAAAATCTCCATGAAAATTTGACCACTCAAATTGTCATATATATAAGTATTGTTCTATTGATTTTTATTTAAGAAGTGAAGATTTGACCAAATACTAATTGATCTGTTGAATTGGTACATGTACAAATCAAGTGAACCTTGAATTGGTACATGTAGAATCTATAAAAAATAATAGGTATTATGGAATTACTGGAGTCTTTTTACAACTGTCTGTCAACGTAACGCCAACCCCCTCTTTTCTCATCCGGGATTGGGATCGATAATTGCCTCATAAAATTGTTTAAAGGCTATTTGATTCGAGAAGAGAAGGTGTATGATAGATGGCTTCCTGGGAATCGAGCTAAATTAGTGACCAACACTTGCATGTTTGACTGTGATAAAGATGTTTTTCTTTGTCATGGAGCATATTTGTCAAATAAAAATTTGTGGCAAATTTTTTTTATATTATAAAATAATATGAAATAAAGGCCCAATTTTAGAAAATTGCCTTGGAGCCCCAAAATGTCAAGACCGGCCCTCTCATCACGCGAAGTCTTAATAAAGAGTATTCAAAGTCGAACCATTTTGAAAATTTTAAATGGTTGACTGCTTTAACCTTCTACTTTTAGTACTACAAGATAACTTTTTCATTTACTAGTAAAAAGCACGTGCTAATGCACGTGGACATTAGGACCTTTAAATGACTGAACTTGATTTTTAGACATCTATTGGGTGATTTTAAACATAAAAGAAATATAATATTTCAAATGTTTGTTACTATATTTTTTTATTTATTTAAGACAAAAAAAAATTAATAACTAATTTATTAAAATTATTTATTAAGAACAACTTTGATTAAGTAAACAATAAAAAATTTGAGATTATATAAATGAATTTGTTATCCATAACATGCTAATAATAATTCTAAACAAAAGTCATTTCAGATGTCCAATATATATATATATATATATATATATATATATATGTGAAATCTTAGAGGGGCCTATGTCAAAAACCATCAACTATTTGTATTAGTTGATGGAGATCATTTTTCGGCCCAGTCTTCCACATAAATCTCATATCCTCCGCACCCTGGTAAGCTAATGGATGGATGGACAGTGTTAGATGCAGTTGTTTCATTATTAATCATCCCTCTCCTGTGGGGTGCACCTACCTTCGACGCCGGCCATGCATTTGGAATGATGGTTGCAGTTCTTGTTTCTTGGGTCGAAGTAATCAATAGAGGTGGCATCAGTAGGGGTCTCTACGGGCCAAACTTTGAGCCCGGTCCAGCCATCAATCATCCTCGTATAGGCTAGGGTATATAGGCCTCATAAAAAAATGGGCTGGGCTAGGCCAACCAAACTAAAAATTAGCGTCACTCAAATGAGCCCTTTTATTTGGATATTGTCAGGCTAGCCCATGGTCCAGCTTCAACCGATTGCCCATGACCCAACCTTATTCATAAATGGGCTGGCCCAGCCCACTTACTCGCCCAGCCGGTAAGTAATCAAATCGAGTATGGACTACCTCCAACGGGCTTAATTATAATCAGCCTATTTAAGTCTTGGCCCAAACTCGACTCAGCCGACCGACTAAGACCCCTAGGCATTAGGTACACAGGCCATGCACCAAGGGAATATTCATTAGCATTGTTAATGGGTTGAGTCAGGCTAAACTTTAGGTTACCACAACGCTCTTGACCTGACGTGACTTGACCAGACCTTTGGGTGTACCAAACATGCCTAACCCAATCAGATAAACCGAGTTCGATCGGGTCAACCAGGTTCGAAACCCAGTTTTAATACAAATATCAAATTGGGACCTGGCCTCAAGTTCGGTTTGGGCTTTATGTTTGATGCAATAATGCCCAAGCTGACCCAACAGGTCAAGTGCACATGGGCTGACCCATTCGCCTACTACCAAACTCATCTCATATATGGACTCTACGGTAATTTGATTACCACCATTAGATCTTCATCCGGTGGTAGTTCAACAATAATAATTTGTTAAAGGGTTTATATACCACCATGTGGATTGACATGACCCAACCCAAAAGCATTGAACCGGAGAAGCAATCCAAATCATTCTACCCAACTACACATACCATATACAAGCATGTAAAGGAACGACCATCCATATTCACCACGAGAAGTGTACTGATCAAACCAGTGCTCCTTCTGCAACGAACAACAAGAATATGTAGGTAATAAACGAAAACTTAAAACCTAAAAACAGCAGGAAGAAATCAAAGAGGAGGAGAAGCAAGAGAAGAAGAAATGGGGGCTGGAGGAACACCCCTTTTTAAAGAGTTTTGTTGGCTAAGGAGATGTGCTACAGAAGTTAACTCTGAGACGTTGAATCGGGAGATCAGAGATTTATTAAAACTAGAACTCTGTTTTCCTTGGCCAAGGAGACCTGCTACAGAAGTTAACTCGGAGACTTTGAATAGGGAGATCAGAGATTTATTACGAGTAGAACTCTGTTTTTGGGACTTGTGGCTATATATATATATATATATATATATATATATATATATATATATATATATATATATATATATATATATGAGTTAGGGGCATTTTAGGCATTAAAAAAATATGATAGAAACTATTTTTACTTTTATATAGTAGTAAGGATAAGATTGCCGTTGTGGTGTTATTGTTGTGTGTAATAAATATAGTCGCTTAAATATTTCTACAGTGATTAGGTAAGACTTAATGTGGTTAGGGAGAAACGGGTCGGGTTTGGGACAGGTTTAGGGTCAACTTGAACCCCATTTCTTAATCACTTCTCTTAAACTGAACCTAATCGAACTTAGGTTAACCTTTAACCCTTGACCTGAACTTAAACCTGACCTATTAAAAACATCCTCACCTAAACCCAACTTGCTGGTTGGACCTGGACCTTGACCCAGACCCAAACCTAAACCTAGACCTAACCTGTACGTGACCTGCTAGTGTAATTTGATTTCATTATTACTTTTGGACATGCATGTTAACCACTTGCGGATTTGATTTGTACTTGTTAAAATATATATACATGGATCTGTCTTATAAGTTATAACAAATGAGTATCAGGGTGGGTTTGGGTCTAACTTGAACCCGACTTGTTTATGTAATGGGTCGATGTTTTCAACATGGCCTGATCTGACCCGACCCGACAGTTCAAGTTTTTTAAAATGAAACCCGACTTATAGCAAGCTAGGTCTAAAAAACTACCAGGCGACCAAACCCATTTGAACCCCTAAACATGGTTACTTTAGTCATATTAGGATTGATTGCCTAGCTCGAGCTAAAAACGGACGTACCTAGTCCTAGTCCCACACTATAATGTGCGGGGAGGAGTGGACGGGAATATAGACATAACCTCTGACTTTTCACACGGTTTTTATCATTGCGCCAAGCCATGTGTGACGGGGTCAACACTCGAGCTTGCAACATGGTACCTGAGGCACGCGATGTGGTGCCGGGATGGCATGGCATGTGGTGCCAGGAGGGCACGTAACATGGGGGCGGGAGGGCCTCGCGACGTGGTCGTGCTGTGAGGATGCGACACGGTCGCATGGGGGTCATGACACAAACGCGACATGGCCAGGTGGGCTAGAGATCCGAGGCGTTGCGGTGTGAACAGTAAAGTATGTCAGACCAAGGGGTTTGAGGTTCTCCTGCTATTTTGACTGAATTACTGTTTTACCCGTATATGTAGGAGAGGAACTGAAGAGTTGCCTTCCATCCACACGGGGTCTTGTGTTGCCAGAGGGGGCGCAAGTGTCTCTTAGACCTGAAAGGGTGGGCCTAGGACGTCGACGCAGCGATACCATGTGGCACTCAAGGTGAGGTTGAAGTATAGCCTCGGATTACGCATCGAGGCACATATGGTTGGGCAACCTCGCGAGAAAACTTGAGCGCTACGTGGGACTCAGTTGAGCACGACAGCATGTGGGCCAAGTATGGAGTGTGCTAGTAATTCGGAACGCACACGAAGGCAGGCTGCGTGGGACTCAGTTGAGCACACTAGCACGAGGCACATTAGTGCAAGCGAGCATGTCGTAAGGGGCATGATACATCGGGTGGTAGGCCACGAAACAGAGGTTACCACGAAGGGGAGTTCTCGTCCTCTAGGCGGGTGATATCAGAGCTAATGAGAAGATTAGTTGGCTTCATTACATGCGATAGCGAAGCACCGCTTAGGTTGATGGCGCGTCGAAGGACGCTCCCGTGACAATTGATATTAGAGATGACTGACTTAGCGCATCGGGCGTTAGGTGCCGCATGGGCTGACATTGCTGGAAGAGTGATCCCGTGACAAATGGCCCCTATGTATAGCTTATCATGGACATAGTCATGCCTATAACCTATTACACTAAGGCCCTGTTTGATAGCAAGGAAATTTCAAAGAGGTAATGCAATCAATTTCCTTGTTGATTTCTTAAGAAATGACTTCTTACAGAAATGAATTTTACACTGTTTGCTTAGTGTATTTGAGAAATGACTTTCATTGGAAATTGATTTCTTTTGTTTGATTAGTATGTTTGAAAAAGAATTTGAAAATGAGTTTTTAAGCTTGGATCATATATTTTCTACTTTTATAAAAGTAGAAGATAGTTTGAACATATACTTAGTGAGAAAAAGAGAAAAAAATTTATTTAAAAAAATACTTAACTTATCACTTTGTGTTGCACTAATCATAGATTGACTTTTTATTTTATCAAAATTATGATCAAAGTCAAATATTAACTAATAATATTTTTAAGGATATTCTATTACGTTACAAATTAACACTACAGTAATCACTATTTATTGCCAAGTTATATAAGTCATAGTTTGAAAAGTCAAACTCAAATAAAAAGTCAAACTTTGACAAAATTTAAAATTTTGATTAATAAAAATGTGTGAAGCTAAATAACAAAATTATAAATGATAGTATCTGCTATAAGGTTACACATTGAAAGGAAATTAAATTTTTATAAAAGTCAAACTTTACCAAATTTCAACTTTGACAAAGAGAAAAGTTTACAATGTACCTACAAGTTATAAAAGTCTAACTGCAAATTAACATAACAGTATTCATATACATCGTTAGATTATACTAGTCAAAATTTAATCAAATATCTACTTTTAATAAAAGTCAAACTTCGATCAAACGTAAAACTTTAATCAATAAAATTTTAAGACTAACATACAAAGTTACATAGTAAATGCTAATATGTACTGTAAGGTTACATGTTGAAAGAAAATTAAATTTTTTTAGAAAGTCAAATTTTGACCAATTTTTTAACTTTAACCAATAGAAAATTTGGCAATGTACTACCAAATTACAAACTAACATAACAGTATTCATATCCATCGCTAGGTTACACTAGTAAAAAATTTGACTAAATATCAACTTTTTAAGAAATTAAACTTTGACCAAATATCAAAAAAAGTAAAATAAAATTTGATAATATACTACAAAATAATAAATTAACAAAATCATAACCTCATTGGGGCTACAAAAGTTCAAACAAATTAAATTGTATTATAAAGTCAAAGTTTGACCAAATATCAAACTTTGATTGATAAAAATTTGCATTACTAAAATACAAATAATATAGTGAGAATCGCTATTTACTATCAAGATATACTTCTCAAAATTTGACTAAAGTCAAAATTTAAGTAAAAGTCAAACTTTGACTAATAAAAATGAGACAATATATTTTAAAGTGACAAATTAAAACAATGATAGATATTTTAATTTTATTATTCCACTAATTGAAATTTATAACTTTTCATAAAAAATCGAACTTTGATAAAAAGTCAAACTTTGACCAAAGAAAAATTGTACTAATACAGTATAAATTTATGTAGTAGTAGACTCTAGCTATAAGTAGATTTCGAGTTTGACTAAAAATAAATTTTGTGTAATTGACTAATAAAATTGACAATCTAGTATCACTTCATAGATCAATACGGCAGTATCCTTTTATCACCATCAAATTATATGAGTAAAAGTTTAATAAAAAGTAAAATTTAAATTAAAAGTCAAAGTTTGACCTTAAATTCAACCTTTGACCCCTAAAAATTTGATAATATATTACTAACTTACAACTTATTATCATATTTCAGTAGTCAAAGTCTGATCAAAAGTCAAAATTTTAAATAGCTTATAAATCCTTTTAAAGTTTGATTAAAATTCCAACTTTGACCAAAGTCAAATATTAGCTAAAAAGTGTATGATGTAGATCATGTGGTAGTTATAGTGATCGTGTTGATATGATGGTTATAAAAATTGAAATTACTTTTTAAAAGTCAAAAGATAATATTTTTTTGTTTTTAAATTTTTTACAAGTAACTTTATGTTTGAAATGACAAAACTTATTTATTTTGTTAGTGGGAAACTCAATTTCAACCACTTAAAAGATTTAAATGGTTTCCTTATAAAATGATTTGGGATATGAAAATTCAATTTCCAAGCGGGGCCAACTTAATTTCATTTCCATCTCCTCACATAGCTATTAAACAACAATAATTGAAAATTAAATTTCATTTCTACCTATGTAATTGCATTTTCATGTTATCAAATAAGGCCTAAATAAAAATCAAAATTCTTTAGACTCATTAAACCCCATTGCTCTCCCTTTGGAATGTCCACAATACAAAAAAGTAGATACACAAGATAAATCCAACTTGAATTCACCTCTAGACCAGTCTTGTGCGTTTTGACTCTACTCTAGAGATGAGGAAAAAATTTAATTTCAGGCTACTTTTGGAGCAAACTTAGTTTCAAACAGTTTCCAAATTTGATTAATTCACGAGTTATCAAAAATTATTAAATCGTGATTAATTACTAAAGAAATAAATATAGTTAATTATAATGCCCTCTTGATCGGAGTATATAAATTTGCATTTTTTTTTAATGTAGCATGGTAGGCTGCAAATTTTTAAATCAATAATAAAATAAATAACTTATGATTAATTACTAAAATCAAATTTAACAAACATACTAATACATGCATTAGCATTTAGAATATTGAAACTTTGATTGGCATGCCATATACGGCATGCTGCCAGACTTACCACAAGTCAATAACTCACATTTTTCTCCTTATAGAAAATTCAAACAATGCAACCGCAAAATATCTCTACCACGAGGCTTGACAAATCACATTAAAGATTTTGGATAACATTAAAAAATATTAAAAAATGACTCTAGGAAGAAAAAAGAGTTTCTCTCGAGAGATGGGGATGCAATGCTCGCCGCAACCTTTCACTAGAACTGTTAACACCTAAACAGAAATATTAAAACTCTAATAGGCATCCACATTTCTTATTGATTCACATGAATACTAAGAGAAATGAGAAACAAAAATCTCCAAAAAAACCTAAATAATATTTTAATATTCAATAATAATAATTTTTCGTCAAACTTATAACCATTAAATAGAAAAATAGTAAAAACGAGATAAGATCATAATTGGAAAGATCTTATAGCTAGAATCAAGCTAGAATCGAAACGAATCAATTCTGATTTGTACAGTTGCATTGACTTTTGACAGTTTTGACGTTTCCGTTCCAGAATAGGCCTTCACACAATTTTATGACATTTGGGTCCATAATTTATATTAGTGTCTGGCCCAAATTTCCACTAATTACCACTATGATGTTAACCTTGAGTGGACCTATGCCAATTTAGGGCATCCACATATTCGTCCGCCATAATCTGCACTGCATCAGATGATATTAGGTGTTTATCACATGCACCAAGAGCAGTGCAGAGATCAATATCTTCTACCATTCTTCATATAAGTATTAAATTTTTTCTAAAAATGACAATTTTGAGGACATTTTATAAATATTCGTTTTTTATTTGTCTCATATGCAAAGTTCTTTAGGTCAAACTTTCTTTCATTTTCTGAAAGTGATATCACAGCTAGTCTTTGCATAAATTGCGAAACTTTTGAGATCATTAGAGCTTATATTTTCTAGTCTATCCATGTGTATTAGCATTTAGAATAATGGAACTTTGACCGGCATGCCACGACATGCCGCCAAACTGACCACAAGTCAACAACACACATTTTTCTCCTATTAGAAAATTCAAACAATGCAACCATAAAATTTTTCTACCATGAGATTTGACAAATCACGTTAAAGACTTTGGATAACATTAAAAAAATATTAAAAAATGACTCTAGGAAGAAAAAAGAGTTTCTCTCAAGAGATAGTGATGCAACGCTGGCCGTAACCTTCCACTAGAACTGTTGACACCTAAATAGAAATATTATAACTCTAATGGGCATCTATATTTCTTGTTGATTCACACGAATACCAAGAGAAATGAGAAACAAAAATCTCCAAAAGACCTAAACAATATTTCAATATTCAATAATAATAATTTTTCGTCAAACTTATAACCATTAAATAAAAAAGTAGTAAAAACGAGATAATACCATAGCTGGAAAGATTTATTTCTAGAATCAAGCCAGAATCGAAACGAATCGATTCTGATTTGTAGAGTTGCATTGACTTTTAATAGTTTTGACGTTTCCGTTCCAGAATGAGTCTTCGCACAATTTTATGACATTTGGGTCCATAATTTCTACTAGTGTTTTGCCTAAATTTTTATTAACCACTACTATGTTAACTTCAAGTAGACCTATGTCGATCCAGGGCCTCTATGTATTCATCCGTCGTGACCTGCACTGCATTAGATGGTATGAGGAATTTATCACCTGCACTAAGAGCAATGCACAAATCAATAACCTCTACTATTCTTCACATAAGTATTAGAATTTTTTAGCCAAAAATCACTGAAAAAGTCAAAAATCATGCAGGGAGTTGCATACTCGATATCTCTACAACTCCACACTTTTAACCTATTTGACGGATGGAGCGTGGTATTGCACTGCTACCACTGTAGGTAATACAAACTCATTTTGACTAGTTTTAGCGAGAAATATGTTCTTCAAAGAGTTGGTATTCGATGCCAAAGCCTTTCACCCAGAAGGATGCACAGATCTATCTCTCTACACCGACCTTCGTACAAATGACAAAGTTTTTGAATAAATGATCTCTATCTCAAGGTGAGATTAGAGAGAGTTTTAATAGTATATTTAAAATACCATGGTCGGCTCTATGTGCCTGTGTGAGGTTTAATAGTATATTTAAAGTACCATGGTCGGCTCTATGTGCCTGTGTTTCGGATCGCTCTTTGGAGGCAAAGAGCATCCCATTTAAAAGAACAAATTTAAATTACTCTTTTAAAGAGATTAAAAAGTTAATTGTATACGACACTGTTGAGGGTGAAAAAGCTGAATTTGGATCTTTTTAAAAGAGAAATTTAAACTTGTTCTTTTAAGTGGGCTGCTCTTTGCTTCCAAAGAGCAATTCCAAACACAACCTATATGACTGAGAACTTTCCAACTCCGAAAAAAAAATCAAAAGAGTACACGGGTCTTGTGACAATAATGGCAATATACAGTTGGACCTTACTATCTGTACATGTGTATGAACAGACTTCAATTACACGAACCCGTAGAATCATGAGCTGGAGTAGCAACCCTTCTTTGGTCAACGACCTTATCTTTATCACTCCCCCCTCAAATTGGGCTGAGGGTTGGGCCAAAGACCCAGTTTCAAATTGGGCCAAGGGTTGGGCCAATGACCCAGTTTGATCCGTAAAGAGAGAAAAGAGCACAATCCAATCCAATGATTTAGTGAAGATATTTGCCACTTGCTGGCCATAACACACAAATTGGATGAGGAGAGTATCGAGGGAAACCTTTTCACTGACAAAATGATAGTCGAGCTCAATATGGTTCGTTTGACCATGAAAGATGGGATTAACAGTCATATAAAGTGCACTAAGGTTATCACCAAAAAGCATATGCGAGGTGGAGAGTGGGATACTAATGTCACAGATGACAAATGAAGAGCCATGTGAGTTCATCAGCGGCAGTGGACCACTGCCATGGAAGGGTCCTCGGCTTCAGCCCTAGAACGGGCAACAACAATGTATTGCTTCTCAGCACTCTTAAGAGATACAGTTGCTGCCAAGGAAGGTTCAAAACCTGGCAGTGGTGCGACGTGTTAAGGAAGACACTCTGCCCAATCATCATCAGAAAAAGCATAAAGATTAAGAGAGATATTTTGGCTAGGATGCAAAGGCCTTAGTCAATTGTGCCACTGTGATAAATGAGAAAACCACAATTCTCAACTGTTGGAGTGTGCATAAATTGGCAAACAAAATTGACACTCAGTTTCAGGGTGAGTAAACGTCAAATATTGAAGCCCCCTGACAATGGTTCGATAATACGCCAAGGGCAAAATCAATAAGATCTCGAGTGTATTTTGCTTGGGATAGGAGCCCGAGCTCCGGTCAGCTCTAGCTCAGTTTTACTTTATATGAGCCGAGCTAAAGGTCGGCTCTAAGCTCTTCGAGCTTGAAAATTCTAAGCTCTAGCTCGGCTCTTCGAGCTCGAGCCGAAGAGCTCGAGCCGAATTTGGGTCTATTATAAAAAAATTCCTCGCAACATATGAAATAAATAAACGAGATATACGTGAAATTGAACTCAAAATAAAAATCTCGAACCTTTTTAGTAGATATCTTTTAAATTGCACTTATCATTTGATTTATATCTCATTTTTGTCTATCTCCTTGTTAGTTAATTTGATTGTCAAGCGATGGGTTTGAGATTTTTCTCAGACTAATGTAGCATGATGAACATTAATGAAATCAAATTGATTAAGGAAGCCAGTTGAGTGCATAACTTTTGAAAAAATTTAAAAAAAATAATATATTTTTATAATAATAATTTCAGCTCTGAAATATGCTTGATAATTATTGTATTCCCTTGATAAAATATATAAGTTAAGATAAAAAATATGGTAGATAAAAATTAGAGCAAGTGGGGGGCACAAGTTCATATTTTACCCTTCAAAGTAATCGTTAGATAAACTTAAACGGTTACTATGAAGGGTAAAATAGACCTCTCAAAGTTAATTACTTATTATATATATAAATATAAAAAAATTAATTATAAACTCAGCCATAGAGTCGAGCCAGCCTTAGCTCGAGCTCGGCTCTGTTCATTCGAGCCACAAACTAAAGAGAAAATAAGAGAAAAGCTCTTATTTTTATTATATATATATATATATATATATATATATATATATATATATATATATATATATATATATATGTAAATAAGAGAAAAGCTCTTATTTTTATTATATATATAAAAATAAGAGAAAAGCTCTTATTTTTCGGGCCAAGCTGAGCCGAGTTGTCGAGCTGGCTTGACTCTGTTGCAGCCCTATATATATAGGGCCGGGATATGCGCTCGAGCGTAGAGGTATCTCTATGCCAAGTGATATGAGCGCGACACGTAGCACCATTTTTGTGAATTGATGGGTAGCATGAGGCCCACTAATATTTAAAAGTAAATACCCTTTCAACCGTAATTCTTGACTTTTTAAAAGTCTCTTTCTTTTCTCTATTTTTTCAAGAAACTGTCAGACTTACTTTTTCATGGATATTTTATTCAAAAAATGTGGCGTCCAGTAGCGAAGCGCTAGCACCTTAGGAGCGAAGCACCAACACTCCGAAACGAAGCGTCGGCGCCCCTAAAACGAGACGCCAGTGCTTCCATAAAAAATAATAAATAAATAAATAAAATTAATCGAAGCGCCGACACCCCTAAACGAAGCGTCAGCACTTCGCTGCAGAGGTGCTAATGCTTCGTTGTCAGACACTCATATTTTTGAGTAAAACATACTTGAAAAAGTAAATATGACACTTATACAAAGAGAGAGAAGAGAGAGAAAAGAAAGAAACTTTAAAAAGACTTCTAAAAAAGTCAAGAATGACGACTGAAAAGGAATTATAACTTCTAAAATATTTTAAAAGTTTAATTTTAATTAGTAAAGTGGGCCCCATATCACCCATCACTTCACAAAAAAAGTGCTTCGTGTCGCGCCCATATCAATTGGCGTAAAGATATCTTTATGCCTGAGCACATTTTTCTCTTTGCCATATATATATATATATATATATATATATATATATATATATATATATATATATATATATATATATATATATATATTTTTTTTTTTTTTTTTTTTTATTTCTATACTTTTTCATTTTTTGCCATTTTTTCAAAATTTTATCGTGCTATAATCTTCTTTTATTTCAAATTTCCTTCATTTTTTTCTATACTTTCCATTATCTATTGTTTCTCTTTGAACTTTCATCTTGCCATTTTATTCTCAGCTTCGGATAAGATGATGGAGATCTTATTTTATCACAATCTTCCACACAATGGATGACATCATGGGGCACTTATTAGGTGGAAGGTTTTTTATTCCATGTGTCACACGTGGGCACGAATAGATCTACCCTTTATTCTCAGTGTCTTAGCAAACACTATAATTCTCAAAAGATCTACCCTTTCTTCTCAGCGTCTTAAGCAACACTATAATTCCCAAGATAAAAGGTAGTCATTGACTGCACCCACAAAGTTGGCCCCAACACATAATTTAAAAGAAAGACTTAGTATGGAAACACTATCTAAGCTGATTGATAGATCTTTGCTATAAAGTATTACCACGAAACACATTATCTATTCTATTGATTTAACACAATTAAAGGCTATCATCAACATTGTTGCATCATCATATGATAGAGATCTTATTTTGTGCCAATCTTTTCTACAATGATCTACATAACTTTTAAATCAGACAGCTCAGATGTCGTTTCCACCTTATTCAGGGCTCCCAACACCAAGTCTTTCATTAAAGTGTACGTCTACAATGGACGTCCGCCTAGAAATGGGCATCCACCTAGGCCAAGTCTTCATTAAATTGTGTGCTTGGACAAGCTTTGTGCGTGCAAGCGATGGCTCCTAGCCCATTCTAGGCTAACTCCTCATTAAATTGATTCTCCCAATACCAAGTACACCGAGTCTTCATTACTGTGTGCCTGGACAAGCTTTGCGCGCGCAAGTGATGGCTCCTACCATAGTCACCTAGTCAAAATTGTGTGCTTGGACAATCTTTGTGCGCAAGTGATGGTTCCTAGCATGGTCACTAAGTCAGGGTTTGACAATAATTCAGCGAGGTTAAAATTCGAAAAATTTTGGTAAGTTCAGAGAAATATTCATAAGAAAAATTGGAGAGAAATATTTTTTTATTTTTTTTTAAGATTTAAAACTATAAAAAAATTTACAAAAAATCACAAATCACAAATTTTTTGAAAAAGTTGGGAATTAGTAAGGAATAATTCGTGAATTTTTGTGCACACCTGAAATTTGAAAATTCGCAAATAATTCGAGATTAATTCGCTAAACTTTTCAAAAATTCTACGATTTTTGTAACTATTGTTCCTTGGATAAAAACGCTTTTGTTACACAGTTGTAATGTGTTGTAATGTATGAGGGCTGCCACTAAGCCCCACCAAATATTTAAGGCAACCTCTATTTGTGCCCATCTATTTGCCAAAAGCGCCCACTTAATGATGGCCAACAATGTTTTAAGCGGTAGTGTAAGCCTTCATTAAGTAGGTGCTTTCAGTAAATAGGTGGTGTGCTTTCAGTAAATAGGTGGTGTGCTTACACCTACTGGTCTAAATTTGACCCCAACTTGTCTCCACTGGCCAGGTCGTGACCCAAATCAGTCAAGTCAAAATTTTAGCCTAACACTCAAAAAGCAAACCCGAACACCTGACTTTTGGTGAAAGGGCATAATTTGAACCCGAGGGAGCAAAATGGTAATTTTAATTTAATAGGGGGCAAACAAATAAATAAATTTTAAATGAGGTGTCGTTGATTAGATTTAGTATGGGTCATTGATTAGATTAATCATAGTTGATCCACCTCTGATCGTAGATCTGGTCCAACTTTGACCTAAGACCCAATAAAGTCGATAAATTCGGTATAGTGGATCATATTTGATTGAGTTGACCGACCAATCTCGACCATTTAATTGGTCAAACTCTGACCTGTGCACAAGTCTAGAAAGACTCATGTGTCATACATCTAAGCCATTGATGTCACTGGCCCTTGACTTTGACACTGAAGGAAAGACCTGATAATCCGAAAATATCTACCTTGGGTCTACAGCTTGTGGTCCAAGATCAGTCACAGATGATAAATGAAAAGGGATTGTACACCACATATTTGAACTTATACATAATAATGGGGTGTATAATAAGAGGTGTACCAAATACAAAATTTGGATTTAAAAAAGCACATCAACCCCCACACTCTTTCATTCACGCCCAACAACCCCCTCTCTTCCCCTCACTCTCCAAAAATTTGGACTGGCCAAGCAAACCCAACTCTCTTCTTCTACCTCGAGCGAGATCGAGCTCCATTAATGGAGACTAGTTAGTTTAGAACCTAGAAATGAAGATTTCATCTCGGAGCTAGTCTCGCCGTCAGACCTCATTGGAGTATAACGTCATCGCGAGCCATGAGATCAGTGTCGCTAATATAGAATTCTAATCTAATTTGATTTCTTATATTTGTAGTGAAAATCTGTAATTTGTGTATGAATTTTTTACAAAAATGATCTTTAATTATTGATATGCATGCTCGTATTTTTTTCGATTTTTATAGATTTGATGGATCTCGAATTATGAATTGCGATTGAGCTTCACGTGCACATACAGAAATGCGACAAGAAGGTGCGAATCGGAGATCGAGCTTCGCATGGGCACATATAAACGCGACACATAAATATAGGTTTTTTATTTCATCTCTATAATTTGCTTTGTGCAATCAATCGCTAAAGAATCAATGATTGTTATATTTACGAAAAATGATGGTACGTGCATTAACTTTCCAATGGTATATCATGCGTGTGAAACCGATCTGTAGATAGGTTCCTATCTAACCTGATCTTCATCACTTATGCGAATTCTGTAGAAATTTATAGGATCGTATAGACGAATCAACGTTGTAATTTGCTTCGTGCGATCAGTCGGCAAAGAATCAGCGATTGTCACAGTTACAAAATATAATGGTGTGTGTGTGTATGTTAGCTTTCCAACAGTATATCATATGCGCGAAATCGATCTGTAGATAGGAAGACCCGATCCGATCTTCATCGCTAATGTGACTTATACAGAAAACTGTGGGATCGCATAGCCGAATCGGCTTTGTAATTTTCTTCGTGCAATGAATCGGTGAAAAATCAACAATCATCAAAGTTATAAAACATTATGGTACTTGTGTTAGCTTTCCAATGGTATACACGACATTCCGAGTAGTAACTTAGGAGATCTGATCCAATCTTCAAAATTGGTCCGACCCATGACTAGATCTGACCTCTGATCGGATGGCCGTGATTCTATCACGATTTGTATATTTGTAGCCTTCATAATATATATAGGATAAATTTAGATAACTTCTTAAGCTTTCCAGCAAGCTATCATTTGTCTGATTCTGATATTGGCACCGAAAGTCATAGGCTAAACATCAGATACCATAAAAATTGCTCAGTTTTTCCCAACCTCAACCTATCGAGATGTATAGGTGTAAAAACTACTTTCTGGATAGCCAATCTCGACCTGTCGAGATGTATAAATGTAAAATCTACTTTCTAGACAGTCAATTTCGACCCGTCGAGATCCAATCTCGACCAGTCGAGATGACTATTTTCTTGCATTTTCCCCTTGCTTCGTTTCTTCATAACTTTTGATATACAATTCTGATTTGGACATTTTTTGGTTTGATAGAAAGCTTGAAACCTCTACTTTCTAATGAGATATCATTTTTTCGATTTTGATATCGGTACCAAAAGTTATAAATCATATATCTAAGACCATTAAATCTGGTCTGATTATCAGTTAAGGTAAACATTGTATGATGTAATTTAACGGCCCTGATCAACCATGATCAAATTTTTGAGTGTCACCACCTGGAAAAGATGAATCTATCTATCCTTATTCACAGAGTTTTGGAAGGACTCAAAAATTCGATCGGACTCGAAAATGACGATAAATTTATCGTGAAAGTTTTGATACCCTTCAGTAACGTTATCTAATGATCTAAGCTATGAGATTTCTTGTAAAACAAAGCTAAAATTGCTACTTGTAAATGATACTTAATAAGAAATCCAATGAAATTTTTTGGGTAACCTATATTAACCCTACTGAATTATTTAGAAAGTTTTAAGTCCTCAAAAGACTCTAAGGAAGCACTTAGTATAATGTAAACTGATTCAGGAAATCAATATGCCTAGTAATCTTATTGCATAAATAGGTTCAAAACATTAGTATTGATTAATTTGATAGAAATCAAATACTGACTCTAGAATTCAAAATAGTTGGATTGTTAATCCTTGAGTGAACCCGGAACTTGATTGAACCATAGTGTATTAGAATTGAACCCAAAAACCGATTGAATTATTGATTTTTGACTTAGATCGAAATTAAATCCGAACATTGATTGAATTGTTAATATTTGATACACTTTGAGATCATAAACTGATTTAGGGATTAAAATGACTTTGACTACTCAAAAGAATGAGCTGACATTTGAACATGAATTAACGTTTGAGTAACCAATATTTAGACCTGAATTTGATACTTGATTTAGCTAAGAATCAAAGTAAAATTGAATTGCTAGATGAAATAGAATTGATCCGACATTTGAAATAAGAATTGAACTTTTGTGATTAAAATAATATCTCAAAAGGTTAATAGATTAAATCGATATCCAGGATTTAATAAAACTGAAATCATTGTTATCAAACTAAACTGAAAGAAGTAGTCAGATTAGAACTAAAATTTAAATAAATTGGTTGAGTGATCATTGAATTGAACCCATTGATTGATATTATAAATTGTGTGGAACTAATTGACCCAATAATTAAATTTGAACTGATTGACCCTCGATATTAAAATTGAACGATTTGACTACTAATAAATATGAGTACTTTCAAGATTATATTGGAACTCTATTGAGCTTCATCGCTCATGGTCCTTTCATGATAAAAAATTTTACACATGGGGATGAAATTGTCTAGGCGAGGTTGAACAAGAAAGGCCGGATTGAAATTCCTATTTTTGCAAAAAGTAGATAGTGACCAAGATCTCTTTTGTCAAGAAGTCACCAACATGCATGTTGATAGACTACATGACTCTTCGATTTAAATCCTTTTATTTCGTTACAACTTTGTACTATGTAAATCTACCATTGAAGAATTGTTTTAAAAAATATTTGATTTTTGAATATTATACAATGCTCCTTTAATTGGACTTATCGTAAATATTCCGCTTTAAGGTTTGAAACTTTTGACAAAGTTTTCTTTTATTACTTATAATTTCGCGATAAGTAAGGCCTTATTATGCTAGTTGAGTTCTTGAAACCTTTGAACGTTTTGATTCAAATTAACGATAATGAGAAATTTTTTGCAATAAATAAACTTTATCGTAATCGTAACGTGTGTGTGGGCCTGACTCACGAATCGGGAAACTCGGACACGAGAGATGTGCGGGCGTACGAGGTTGGGGGTTGGAGAAGTGACAGGTGGCGTAAACAAAGGTTCCTAATATTTAATATCCCTCATTAAGTATAGATGAAAACAATTGAGTGCTTTGAATCATACTGACATTTTTTCGTACGACCAAATTTGTTCCCCACATGACACATTATAAAAAATTACCCAAAAATCATGTGGTACGCATAACGCTCATAGGACACTTTTGAGGTGTGTTCCACGTGGAATAAAAAACTGGCTATCTGATGATATTCCCATGATATCAAGATCAATTGTGTAAGATTGGAACGAGAAATAATCTCCATCGTCTGATTCAAAGTAGTCAACGATTTTCAATCACTACGTCAAAATAGACGAAGTCGTCTTATTTTTTTAAAAAGACAGCTCAAAACCGTCCTCACGGCCATTCTTTTCGTTGGCGTCTTAAAAATACGAGACGGTTATGAACCATCTTACATTCCATAAATAGGACAATAGGAAATGACTATTTTTCGCAGTCCTAATATAAAAGATCCGAAGCCGTCTAATAACAATCACTAAAGGACGGTCACCAACCCTTTAATAATATTTTTAAAAAAAAACCTAGGATGGTTGGAAACCGTCTTTTATCGAACGTTCTATAAGAGACGGTCATGAGCTGTCTTATTTATTATATCGGACAGTCCTTTATAAACTGTCCTATTTGAAAAATTGTCGAAATAAGACGATTTTAGGCAGTCCTTTTTTAAAAATCGTAATAAAAAAAATATTTATAATTCTAGAAAGGGCCTGTACCCCAAAATTCCCTACTCATCCATAAAAAAAATACTTCATAGTAAAATAGCAAATTTACCTTGCTTAACCAACATAAACTCACAAATGAATATAATAAATATTTTGAACTAAAACTACTCATTTACCTTATTTTTTCAATATAAAATTAGAAATTATGGGTATAAATTAAGCCTTCCTTCCACAAAATTTCTCCCATACAAATTGAGTATAAATTAAGCCTTCCTTCCACAAAAGGTTAATTAATAGGAATATATAACCTAACATTATCTTAATTTATAGCAAAAGAACAATAAAAGTTCAAGAAAATAATAAGAGCAACAACATCAAAGACTCCTCCGATGGAGTTGTTCCGCGTGCGGAGAGTGATCAACAATATGTGCGGTAAGTCCAAGTGCTCTTCTTGCTTGTACGTCATTTCAAGGTCAGTATATTTTCACAAAGCAACATTGAAATCCAAGAAAAGTGCACTTACTATGATTATAAACTTACACATAAATATAATCCTTAAAAAAACACAGTTAAATTCTCATATATCAATTGGACCTCCAAGCTCTATAATTCAGAATAATCATGCCACAATTGTATTGTAGAGACTAGTTGTAGCTTAAAAAGGATGGCCTAATTGTGTAATATACAGCCGGGAGCAAGTCAGAAGCATTGCCTTCTTTTTCATGTGGGGACTTCAAGATACAAATACCAATTAATATTATCCAAAAGTTAATTATATCAATTTTCCAATTTTCTTTATACATACAAATTTTCACACACTATGGATCAATTTAAATCTAATGCAGATTTTGGGACCTATATTGCTTACAGAGTTACACTACACAAACAACCTTCCAATATGCAATAAATAGTTTAAAGCACTAACATCTCATTTCACTGCTTAAGTGCACTGCAATTGATAAGCTGGTATAGTTGGAAGCACTTGCATTGGACCTTAGAAGTGTTAATGAAAAGTTATGAGATGATAAAAGAAGGGATTGTGAAAAATCTGAAAAATTAAATTGAGCAGAGTAACCACCTGACATTAAATTATATAACATAACAAACAGAATGTGTTCCTAAGACTGAATTGTTCACAAACCTTATGCCATGGATGAGCTTTGATTTGAGGAAATTTGAACTCTATGTAATTTGGATTCATGCACTTTATCTCTTCTCTGGTCAGAGTACCCAAAACCTGATTTAACAATTAAATACATTTAAGATTGAGCAGAACTTTGATGCAAAGCATGAGAGAAATCATCAACATGAAATTAAAAATGGATAATCAACCTTTGGTCAGTAATCTAGATCTCTTCAGGACCTTGCTGTTATTAAAAAATAGACAAGGTATATAGGAAAAATGCTTGATTAGATTAAAAGGAAGAACTTTTGGTCAGTAAACAATCTCACAAACTCTTCAAGTAGTTGTGACTCAAGCAGTCAAGCCTAAACCTTATAATAGTAACTATAAACTAGTCATCTAAAAAAGTAAGGATATATTGCCTACCTGAACTGGACAATTGGTCGCGCCATGAAACCTGATCGCTGCCATGCTAAGGCTTGTGCAAGTCCAAGTGAAAAAGATTTGCCGGGCCACTGTACCATTGGCATAATGTGTATGCCCCACTTATTCTACAAGAAAAACTGGTGTTAAATTATGCTAGAGACCCATAACAGAGTAAACATATTGTATGCATAAGCTTGGATCAAATCCATGACCTCCAGCTATGGATGGAGAGCAGTAGAGCGCTCATCCAGTTGATGGATGGTCTCGATCGAGTTTTTTTTATTTTGAGCAATGTATCATTTTACAAGCTAACTAGCTAGCCTTGCAACAGAAACTAAGCTTTGTTTCTCCTGGATATCGTCCTTGAGCTTGAAGTAGGCCACCAAAAAAACAAGAAACTGGAAGTCAACCCCTCACCAGCTATATATGTATACTGCCCATTTGGGAACTACACATCCATGAATGTCTAAAACAAAAAGATTTGCTTTCATTAAAAAAAATTACCAAAAGAGTTTATCAAATAGATCAATGATATCGTATCCAAGCTATGATGATATATGAATAGTTATTCACCACTTGATGCATCTGTTTTCCCCTGTTTTAATCCCTGATATTTTAGAAGCACAATGAATATGACAGAGAAAATAAAAAATTAGGCAGCCATAAATAATAGCAGTTTCTGTTTAGTGTAGCAATAACATAAGTGATTATTGCTTACATTCTCCAATCTAGTTGAAGGAGAGAGTAATTATTGATTGCATCCACTAGGAAGGGCCCAAAAGACCAACTCAATGGGGATGTCCATCACTGAACAAAGAGATCAAGAATTTGGTGCCAATAACTAGTAAGCCATGCTACAATGCCGACAAATGCGATTCAACATCTCCATACCGGCAAACCATGTGTGTTTGTCTATATTACTTACTGCAGATTACAAAAACTCTTTGTACTGCAGTACAAAGGATTTTAAGCTAATAAAGAGTTTGCACTACTGTTATTAATCAGTATCAGCTTATACCGGCCAATCCCAAAACTGGGATTTTAAACCCTGCTAGACACAAAAAGTTGGAGATGCACATAAGCCCCAAAACTTCAACTTGACACACAGAAGGAAAATTTTGATAGCTTGAGTAAAGTAGAAGGTACTCTTTAGTAAGTTATAGAAAGATGTCAAGAACACTTTGATCACTTAAAAAACCGTTTTGCTAATCATCAATGGAATCAAATAGATAGGGAAAATTTCCATGCTGGCTAAGTCCACTTCAAACCATATATTGGCCTACACTATCAAACGAGTCTTGGACGAGTAGTAGCAACGAAACAGAAATTGTTCATAGGCCAAGTCATTGTTGAAAATATATACACCCACTTCAAAGCAAATGAGATGAACAACCATCTCCAATTCTCCATGATCTAAAAATATGCCTACTTGAAGAAAAGTTCGGCGATTGGAATTCCAGTTTAAAATATGAAATGGATACGGCATTCAAATATAAACTTTTGTTCGGGGAAATGAAATAGTTATATCTGTTATGTCATATATAAATAGTTATATATGTTAGTGACCAAACTAGGCTCTTACCAGTTGCACCAAATCTATCTATTAAAAAGAAAAAGCTAAAACAGTCCCAGATCCGTAAGGTAAATAGAGAGGAAGAGATCGGTTTTCATTGGAGAGTTTACTTGATATTTATCCCCCACTCATCAATAAAGCCGCAACGAGGGCCATAACCTGATCCAACTCAAATGAAGCAGTAGGCTCGGAAGCAGCAAGTGTGTCTAGTGTCTACTACAACTGATGGGGCTTAGCAGCAGCATTCTTCACCAAAGGAATATCTCACTTCAGGACATCTTTGCTCCCACCACTGGGTACAAACTACAAAGAAGATGATTCCACTTTGGGCTGCCAATGGATCGGGCTGGGCGAGGCCACAATCTAAGTCAACCCACCATTGACCCAGGTCACCCAACCTGATCCAACTCATGGGTCATTGCTCGAAGGCTCAATTCAATCAAACAAACCAAACTTGTATGCCCAACCTGGTTTAAAATCCCAGTCTGACTGGTGGGCCATTGATAGCCCTAATTCCATTAAGACAAACTGTAATTGAACAATTTGTAGTTCTTGCTGTTTCTCAAATACCTCTCTAAAATCCGTGGGTTTTGTAAATAAACTGATAAGTTAATTTTCATCAGTTTTTCAACTATAAGTTTGTAATTGAAATTTTCTAATAATATTTTGTACAATTTTTACTTATGTGCTCCTGTAGTCCCGCTTCTAAACCTTTTTGAGAGCCACCACATACCCATTCTAGGTGCCATTCCATGCAACAGGATCATGAGAGCAATGCAACTACAATAAAAACGTCATCTAGAAGATTTGAAAGCAATGCAACTACAAATAAAAACCCATTAAACGATTTCCAAGAAATAAAGAACCAAACGAAACAAATCCAAATCCCAATCGGTAACAAAAACAAAACAAAAAAAAATCAATTCTTTTTCATAATCGAAATCATTATTCCATATAATTTAAACAAAAAACAAAAATTAGGGTTAGGGCAAAAAAGAGATGCATGTACCTCTTCTTGCTGCCGGTTTAGCATTCCTGAGGTTCATTGGAGTCGTTGTCGGAGTAGGATCCGGACGGGCGATTGAGATCGGAAAGTGTACAGACTTCGGGGTGGCTGCCGGAGGGTTTGGAAGGCTGCTTCTTCTTGTTTTTGGGTGGGGGATCCATGGGCGATAGAGGGGCGGGCTGGGAGGGAAAGGAAGAGGGAGAGAGAGATGGTGGAGAAGGCGGCGATGGTGGTTGGGATGAGAGAGAGAGAAAAAAAAAAAACATTCGAAAAAGGAGAACGAGAGATTGGAGGAAGGATGGGGATAAGATGTAGAATCGCCAACTATTTTTTTGTTTTTTCTTCTATTTTTTTTAAAGACGGGACGAGAGACAGCGCTAGTGACGGTTGTGGAACTTACCAAAAGATAGAGCTAGTGGCGGTTGTGGAACTTACCAAAAGATATACCATCGTCGAGAAAATAAGACACACTTATATTGTCTTAGTGACCGTCCTTAATTTTCGTGTTATTGATTAGTATCTGACGGTCTTATTGTTAAATTTTAGATTATTATAAACTGTCTTATTTTAAGAGGAAAAAAATCAATCTTATTTTCTATCTTTGGTGGGATTAGTACGAATCCCTAATTTATTCCTGTGAAAATATTTAGGCTGCAGATTTAGATTCACCTATTTACATAAAGAGCTCATATGATGATGTTCGATTGTCTCATCGGAGCTAGCGCTTTCCGTAAATATGTGTGCGCGATCAGCTATCAGAGTTACCTATCTAGTTTCAATGCCAGCTTACCCACTACCTTTTTATTATTAGAATTATTTTTTATACGGGCATACAGTCGAGATAACCGAGGAGGAGTGGATGCATATATATGTGACAGTTGCGGAACAACACTAATGAAAGTAGTAAGAACAATACCAATAAGAGAGTGATAAGGACAAATCACACAAACTGAAACTATCCTTTGTAAAGACAAGGGAGGGAAACAAGTGCGGAAACTTAATCTAACAACTTTCACCCCACAATCGGGGGAGCATACTATCACGACTCAGAATCTTAGCCGATCTCAAGAACCTAAAATTTCATGATGTCACACCATACGCTTGTTAAGGCAATAAACAGATATGCATATCTTACCAGATCTTATATAAAATTGAACTCCTAAAAATCGTGAATCGAAATTTCTTCTCACATTAAAATCCCTTCATGAAACTTACATTGAAATTTGAGTCCACAATATTAAATGACCAGAGATACTAGTACGATCAACTACTGGAAATGCCTTTCTAAATAATTACTATATATATGACATCGTCTAGTTGGTCATCTACATCATCACCCTCATAATTCGTATCATCTACCAGTGTATTAAGTCCACCAAAGCAATATAGTTCATATCTTCACCTGCAGCTGTTAATTTTTTAGAGGAGGTGAGTTTACTCAGTCGCATAAACTCAGTGGGTTACACAATCGATCCACCATAACTTATCCACCCAGGTGATCGTGTATGCAATCACTTGAGTTGCAGTGTATTTTGAATATAAAACCAACATTTTAATAAAATAAAAAAACTATCAATAACTCATAGCTTATCGTAATCAACTGAAAGACATAATATAAAATGAAGAGTATATGATGCTTTTATTTTCTTATCTCTTTTCATATTTCTCTTATCAACTTATCATACGTAACATATCGTAAGTCTTATTATTACTCTATATGCCTACATAACGTACTTCGTATCTTACTTATCTTGTTTAAAAGATCTGCGCCAGGAACGGTGCTCGAGCCTACCACACGAGGTCCATGTATAGATAACTAATTAACCTCTATATCATAACATAAATCATCATCCAGTCAGATGAGATTGCCGGCATAGTAACCACAATGTCCCCTTAGTTCGAGACAAAGCTATAATGTCCTTAAGATCCGTTTCGATTGCAAATGTTAGACCCTTACGGTGGCTCATAAGGTATGGCACTTGTAGAACTTAATTTATATTTAGCTGTTCTTCACAGCGTGTCTTAACATATCATAATATTATTCGATTTTGGGCTTAGGTCCCTGCCTCGATTTCATATTTGCGTGGGCTTAAGTCCCCACTTTCTTAACATACATGCATCTAAACATATTGATTTCTTATATTTACTTAACTTAATTAAAATGGGCCACAATGCGATAGACTTCACAAATCACGCTTTCTAAGAAACGGGTTCTATAATAACCTGAATGTACTTCGTGTGGCATCTCATATTACCATAGACGGTTGCATCCGTATATGGACGTCTACATTTCAAGTTTCACGTGACCGTAAAAGAAACTCCACCGTGACGAATGCTTATATCATATGTGTCATGCCTTAATTCTTAACCTAACATGTTCACGCTCTAACGTAATTTTTCTACATTATGCTTGTTATATGATGATGGTGTAATATATATCGGAAAGAAACCAAGCATACATCATGAGCATTGATATACATAAAGAAAATTAACATAAAACATAAAAAAATGAAGCATTGAGTGCAAACAGGGAAAAAGAATTATTTAAATATGCTTACTTTATAATTAAATCTAAATACTCTTTGTTGGGATTGGTTGTGTCTAAAGTGCTCGATGATTTAATCGATAAAGTGATCGGACATGTTTCGGACTCTAAAGAGATACACGTGTCCATACGAGAGTCGCGGGAGCCTTAAAAGAGGTTACTCGCTATTAATTGGTAATTAGATATATTATTGTAATAGAACACTCTTCCTATTTTCTCTCACTATGAAGCGTGAAAATGAGACTAACTCATTATTCATAAGATATATAGAGAATTAGAGATTGGTTATCATCCCATCTTCCACACCGAGGTTTAGAGTTAGACAATGGTATTACTATTTACACTCCATACAACTGTGATCTTACTCCATCTCCTTGGCATGCATTGATCGCTTTTGAATCAGACGATAGAGTGTTCTTCATCTTAACCTTTCACATCACAAATTTTGAGATCATGAACACTATCAATCGGTCAGTTTTCTATTTCACAAAGCACGCATCACAAAAAGTGTTCCTAAAATATGGTACCGCGAAACATTATTATTATTATTATTATTATTACTATATATTATTTTTTAGACAATATCTATGTGTAACACCGTTTGAACCGTCTGATTTAAAGGCTATGATGTAAAGATCTTTGGTGCCAAAGACTAGTCGAAAATATGTCCTCATCATCTAGTTCAATCCAGTCAGAGCCTATCTAATTTTAGGGTAAACGATTGAACGACTCTATTAATAACTTTTACCATAAATAATAAAATTAAAAGTTCCAACCCATCCTCATCCCAATTTTATCTCATTATTATCCAAAGTTTCTAATTATAAATAAATTAGGTTATTAAGTTATCACTGGCATCATGAGATTAAGCTTATAAAAGAGTCTCTTACCAATAGGGTTTCACAGGGATCGTGGTCCATCTAAATATGTGTAAGTCATATCTTGATTATAGCGAATGACCAATAGAATGATAGGTTCCCATGAACTTCAAACTCTTATATGTCTGTGAGGAGAATCGATCCCAAAATATTCATCCAAGTCAATTGATGATATTATAAGGGATATCTTATTTAGATGTGTGTACAAAAGAATCAAAACCGAACCGATTGTTTTTGTTACGGCTATTTCGAACTGAAAAATTAACGCTATGACACATACATGATCGTATAAAATGAGTTTTAATTGAAGTATCAAAATTTTGGAAATTATAAAAATGATTAATCTTGATTAATATAATATTTAACACTTATTAATCTATCAATAATAATTACATGAAATTATTTAATTTTTATTTACTGTTAAATTATAAGCATATTTATTAGTATTTAAAAATAATTGAATAATTTAAGATGGATTTAGAGAAACCCACCTATTGGAGCGTGGTTTGAGATGATTACGATGCCTCAGATCGGCGTAAATCAGATTCGACGCGTTGATTTGAGTTGAAGTGGATGGCTCTCCAACTGTTCGGCAAAAAAATTCCTCAACTAGACGTGGTGTCATTTAACTCTATATTGAACTGTTGTTTACAAAATTATGAACTCGAAACCGCTCATCTCTTCTTCAATTGAATGCCCCTTAAAGATCTCAAGTCCTGAAGGTTTGAAGCTTTTCAAGATGATGATGGGAATGGGTTTGAGCCCTAACCGATCTAGCTACAGTAGTGTCCTTTTGGGATGTAGTAATTTGTCTGCATTGGAATTGGGTAAGCAGATTCATCAGTTCATCTATAAATCACCATTGCATCTGGACACGACGGTTGGGACCTCACTACTTAGCATAAATTATAAATATGGGGATTTGGGAGAGAGAGAGAGAGAGAGAGAGAGAGAGCTACTAATGGCGTGTGGCTGCTTGGTGGCTCCTGTGGGCATCTAGTCAAAGAAGAGGGGGCGTAGTGAAGGAAAGAGAGATAGAGAGGGAGAGCTTGGTTTGGCTGGGTAGGTAGAAAGGAAGAGTATAGAGAGAAAGGAGAGAGAGTTGCTAATTTAAGTGGGAGGCTGCTTGATTCACGGTGTGATACATACATACATAGATATATATATATATAGAGAGAGAGAGAGAGATGTTTGGGAGAAAGAGCTTTTGGATTCTTCATTGCTATATAAATGTATTATATATATAAGAGAGCTATTGGATTCTTCATTGCTATATAAATATATATATATAGAGAGAGAGAGAGAGAAAGAGATGTTTGGGAGAGAAAGTTGTTGGATTAATTCTTCATTGCTATATATATATATATATAGAAGTTGCAGCTGGGAGAGAGAGGGTTTAATTGGGGCTTGGTGTTTGGGTCATTGGTGAGGATAAAGGAGAGAGAGAGAAGGAGGAGGACGTGAGAGACTCGAATTGGGCAAGTCGTCCCAATAAAATAAAGAGTCTTAATAGGGGCGTAATTGCTTTCTAAAATTAGGGAGAGAGTTTGATTTGGGTTTTGGGCGCTAACAGTATACGGCAGTGTATGAGGCATCTAGCACCACACACATACATATATAAATATATATAAAAGTGTCAGGGTCTGGGCTTGGAGTCAGCTTCGAGTCTGGGCTTGAGGATTTGGGTCGTGCATGGGTGCATACGGCTGCACACATCATCATTATTTATTACCATATGATTACATTTATCATTATTATTATCATTATTATTATTTTATATATACAAAAGGAAGGGCTTGAGTTCGAAAGTTGGGTCCGTGCCAAGCATGGGTTCACGCGCTCTACAAAAGTCAAAGGTTTGACTAAGATCAAATCAGTCAAAGGTCTCAGTCTCGTCAAAGGTCAACGATTCGACGTTAATGAAAAATTAGGATCGTTACATTTTTCCCTCCTTAAATTTTTGTCCTCGAAAATTAGTCACATGACTAAAGTCAATTGCCAACATTAGATTCAAACTGATAAACACATGAGTGAGATCACATTTTGGGCTAATTTTTTTGCCATAAATACCTTTATGCCATTGTCATCAATTAGATGGCTTAGGTGGTGTTACACGTGACACAGATCCCGAAAGTATGCAAGTTTCTCTTCTTATCTATATGCTATGGTACAGATCTTGTATGCAAGTTTTAGCTCGTAACTTCTAATCACATTAAGCTTAGGGAGTTAGGGTGCCTAGACTCAAAGTCATTATATATATATATATATATAATCGGCTTTTAAAATCGACTTTGTGAATCTTCATCATCGCCCAATACTTTAAAATTTGATTTAACCATTTTTGCACCACAATATGATTCTTCCTTAATAACAATAGAAGTCGACTTAAAATTCATCAATTTACAAACTAATCTCAACTTTTATCGCAATGCCATCTATTTTTCCTTTTTGATTGGCTTTGTAAATCTTAATCGTCGTCAATGCTTAAATAATTGAAAGTAATTTGTCATTTATTGTGCCACAATATTATTCTCCCCTTCTTATAAGAGCGATCGATTTAAATTTTTCAGTCTATAAATGGTGCCAACTTCTATCCTAGATTTCTCTGAACACATGATCCGTCGAACTTTGTATCAAATATTTGCTCGATTTTTCAATTCTTCACCTTTTCCTCAAATCTTTCTTAAATTGCTCGAATTAAACCAAAGTAGCACCAAACTAATGATTGCCAAGTTAAAACTTAGTATGGTCTTAACTAACCTCAAACGTTACTCAACGTATAAATCGTGCTTTATGATTTACACATACCAACTAGCACCTCTCAGGCAGCTTACCCACCACTCGAAGAAGGCCAAAACCTGTAATAAAAATTTCGAAATTGATATATGGGTTGTATTATTTACACCCATTAAACTTGTGAAGAACACACGCATTTCCACCATAAAAAAATTGTTGACTTCCTTAAATCAGACGATAGAGATCGTTTTTCATCCCAATCTTCCACAAAATAGATCTTGAGATCATGGCGCACCTATCAGTCGCTCGCACGTGGCACACATCCCCAAAAGTGACATTCTTATAAGTACGCCCATGACACAGACACTTTTGGTGATATGTCGCATGTGAACCTCAAGGGGTTAGGCGAGCTGGCCAGGTACCTGCTTCCAAAAGCATAAGACTTGAGTTTGAATCCCCTCCCCCCGAGGCCACCCTAGGAATTTATATCATATGCTGACCTGACATGTGCTAAATTTGGGGTGACCATGTGCCCCTGGGATTAGGCGAGTGCTCTAAGAGGCCCGGATACCCAGGTTATCAAAAAAAGATATGTCGCATGTGGAATCTAAGATCAGGCTCTCTCAATGTGCCATGATCTCAAGATGGTCAACCATTTTTTTGTGATGGAAATACATGTGTACTTGACAGGTTTAACGGGTGTAAATAGAGTACCTTTATTTCCACCAACCGAATCTTTCCATCCACCCACATAAGTGGGTGGACGACTAAGGGGAAACAAAATCTTTCCTTCCACCCACATATTCAGTTCTAAAATTAACATTCGAATCCACCCACTGAAATCTTCAGCATACACCCACATCGTCTTCGTCTCTCTTCCTCTTCCCTCTTGCGCCATATTTGAAAACAAGGACACCCAAAGTGTCTTCTCCAATCCTATCTTCGCCCTATGCAACGTCTAGACTCGTGGCTATACACTGACAATCTTCCCCAATCTTCATCTCGCGCTGTAAGAAGTTGAGGAAAGGACGAACTCTGCTTCTCCAGTCGTCTCTGAGTTCTTGTTAGGGTTTATTTGTAGGGCAACGACAATTATCTGTTAGAGGTATTTTTAATTTTTTTGTTGATTGTTTAACATAGTTGGTTGATTGTATTGTACACCCATATAGGGTTTGTTGATTGTTCAAACAAATCTTTGAGTTCACCACAGTAAAACACAATAATTTTGTTGAACTCAAAGATTTGGTGGGTGGATTTGAATGTACTCATTTTTTGTTGTGATTCTAAACCAACCATTGATGAAGTGAATGAATTGATAGGGGGTGTGTGAAATGGATGATTTTCGTAAACGGCCTACGGCTTTCTATAGAAGAAGGCGTATAAAAGCTCGAATCGAAGGAGCATCCGAAGATATGTCTTCTACAATTGAGGTTGATAATTCAGGGATTTTAACAATAATTGTTGAAGCTACATCTGCAGCAACAGTGATATCTGAAGAAGAGAGAGTGGAGGAGGGGAGTGTGGTAGAAAGGAGGGTGGAAGAGGTTATTGGAGAGGGTAGTGTGGATGATGTGACAGTAGAGGGGAGGTTGAATGATGTGGCAGTAGAGGGTGAAGTTGAGAAAGTGAAAGTGGGTGAAAGAGAGGGAGCTGAGAGGGTGGAGGAGAGAGTGGCTAATGATGAGGGAGCTCAGAGGGTGGAGGAGAGAGTGAAGGAGAGAGTGGGTGAAGGTGAGGGAGCTCAGAGGTTGGAGGAGAGAGTAGAGGAGAGAGTGGGTGAAGGTGAGGGACTTGAGAGGGTGGAGGAGAGAGTGGGTGAAGGTGAGGGAGCTCGGAGGGTAGAGGAGAGAGTAGAAGGCGAAGGAGAAGTGGGTGAAGGTGAGGGACTTGAGAGGGTGGAGGAGAGAGTGGGTGAAGGTGAGGGAGCTCGGAGGGTAGAGGAGAGAGTAGAAGGCGAAGGAGAAGTGGTTAGAGATCCAAAAAAAAGAGAAAAATGAGAGAGGTCAATGTTGAGCCAGCCTAAATTAAAGTCGAGGATAATGTGCCACCATTTCCGGACGCTCTACGGACACTTCACTTCTAAGATGGTACAAAAACCATGTTGCCCATGATTTATGAGTTAACAAAGTAAGTAAGTAATAACATTCAATTCATGTAATACATTTATCATTTTTATTTAAAATATGTGTACATAATTACAAATTTCTTACTAATTTTATTGTTAGTTGAGGTAGGATCGAGGAATACTTCGTTGCATCCAACATTCAGCCAAACTCGATGCCTGGTCCATCGTTGAAATGTCTCGCAAATTTAAAAGTAGGATCAAGATGGCAGGGTTTTGGTTGTTGGCTAAGGTTACATTCAGGATCATCAATCGTTTCTTAGTATCTACCTTGGTTGAAAGATGACACCCTGAGATAAATACATTTTACTTTATTACCGGTGAGATGACTATCACTCTTGATGGCGTGAAGTATCTCATTGGCTTATCTATAGTCGGCAAGGCAATTGTTGCAAACCCTTATAGTACAGCTGAATTAGTAGTAATGTGTGTTCAAGCATATGATATTGGTGCTGACGATGTGATCAAAGAATTAAATCACAAACGATGCAAGAGAAAAACTTTTCGCTTGAAATTGTTGCGTGCTTGTTTGAGCCAGATACCTAATGATGCATCTGATTATCAGATTGACTGTGTTGCGAGAGGATACATTCTTTATCTGCTAGGCTGTACAATCCTTAACGATAAATCAGACAGTATAGTGTCAGCTCGATACGTAAAGGTGTTGGTCGATCCAAGGATCAAAATATCGGTAAACTGATACGTATCGTCCTGACCTCCAGGACGATACGTATCGGGTATTGGCCGATACATTGAATGTATCAGTTTGATACATTGAATTTTATTTACTTTTTTTCGATTGTCTATACAATCGATGGCGATTGTTTACACAGTCGCCATCGATTGTGTAGACAATCGGGAAAAAAAATTTCGATTGTTTACACGATTGTCTACACAGTCGTCATCAATTGTGTAGACAATCGAAATATATATATATATATATATATATATATATATGTATACATATTATCGGATGATACATTGAAATTATCGTTCGATAATTTCAATGTATCGTCCGTATCGTCCGATACGGGCAATACATTGCCTGTATCGGACGATAAGTACACTGTTTTTAAGGGGGTACGATACAATGTATTGTATTGTACCGCCCAAGTCCAAAACCGATACGTATCAGACGATACGTATCGGACGATTTTTTAACTCATGGGTCAATCTGAAGACCATTGGGAACTATGCGTGGAGAGCAGCTGCACTCGCTTATCTTTATAGGCAGCTAGGCATCGCATCAGGAAAGAAGGTCGCACAAGTTTTTAGGCTGCTTACGTAGGTTGAGGTATACTACATTCGCATAGCAATGTCTTACTAAATTGCTTTTCTAATATTTAATAAATAATTTATTTGTATTGCTGTTAAACTATATGTTTTATATTTTCAGGCGTGGAGCTACGAGCACCTAGTTCTTGAGCATTCAGCGCTTATCCCAAAGTTGTTTGATAAACAGCCTTTGGCCTTTAGATGACAGCAACCTTCCAGTCAACTTGCGCATCCCGAATCATAGTTGGTTCTTTTACGCGAAGCATTGGATGACTTACGAATGGACCATGTATTATCATAATTAGTTATTTTATGTGAACCTATATAATTGTAATAACTCTCTCTCTCTCGTACAGGTTATTTGAGATCCATATTGTAAGACTAAATCAGAGTATCCGTTTACTCCTACGGCATTTTACACGGGATGTCTGTTCTGTTTCGACATCATCGAGTTGTACTACCCAGAGCGGGTGTTGAGATAGTTGGTGCGCGTGCAATCAATCCCTCTGATACCAATAACACCTACAGAAGGGAGCATTAGAGGGAGAACTACGAAGACATACACCGTATATTACCAAGTTCCTCCGAAAAACTTTGAACGTCATCGCATTCACCAATTATCCGTAGAGGATCGTGGTGTTGTAATATTTAGTGGGGCTACTGTGGATGATTATATGGAGTGGTACAAGAAGTCTTCACATTTGTACCTCGTGGACCCTAACCACCGCAGGAGTTTGAAGTCATCCCAAAGTAGAGATGATGTCCAAAATAGAGACGATGTCTCGGAGGGATGGATATGTATTTGTGTTATTATGATGACTCTTATTTATAACTACTACCATATACGAAAATTTGTATAATATCTAATGCTTATTTTTGAATATAACGACATCATAGAGATAGGGCGTTGATGCTATTAGAGGATTCTATAGTTGTCGGTGCAAATCAAGACATTGGGTATCTGATCGAGGTCATAAAGAGGATACATGATGAGCTTCGATTCGACTTACCCTCCTCACAGGTTCCTACCTCAAGTAATGCATCCCCGTCGCTGAAACTACTTCAACACCACACCGAAATCCTCCTCGAAAAAGGGAAAAGTTTTAGTGAAGGGAAAGTTTGAGTGATATGGCATGTAGAGTTTTTTTGTATATGTATTTTCTTGAAGAAATCAGTTTTTATGTATTTCATGAAGAGAAATTTATGTATTGCTTGAAAATATCAATTTTTATTGTAAATACAAGCATTGTTGTCAGTTGACTTGTTAGTAAGGCTTACAATTGGATGGGCTTCCTTATCTTTCTCAATTTCTTATGTATTATTGCTTGAAGGTATCAATTTTTCCACTGTAAATAAAGACATTATTGTAGAGTTGACTTGTTAGTACGGCTTGCAAATGTCTGAGCACTTTTAAAGTTACTTTGTAATCATACAAATTGAAACATCTTTTTTAAATATTTTCTCAATCCCACCATGTCAAAATGAATCTTTGAAAAATCTATCAACCACACATTACAAACATAATGGGAAAAGAAGAAAATAAGGGATATTGCGCTATTATCTCAATTGAAAGAGATAGTGTACAAACTGTTGTAAAAATTAAGTTGAACTCGCAAATACACGAATCGGTATGCAGATAGTAGGTACAGAGTACGAGATCATTCCCACGAGAATTGGTCAGAAAATTAGAAAGGGAAATAACAACTAACTAAAAGAATCACCACAGGTCTATCACAATATTTACTAACTTAAAGAGTCTAAGAGTTTGATGGATACTAACAATAACTTAAAATTTAAACAAATAATAAAAGATAAGGATTGAGATACCAAATCCTCCCATTGTAGGTTTATCATTCATGCAATACAAATCTGTGATTAAGATATGAGATTCACAAAAGATGTCTATGTGCAAGAGTGGGGCCTGAACACACATGAGTTCTAAAGTGTAGGTCTGAGATCATGGAGATGTATAATTAACATCCCATGAGTGTATGATTAACACTCACACCTCAAATAGCACTCAGAATCAAATCTCTGGGTAAATTCCATACTATTAATATGAGATTATAGAGATATATGATTAACATCCCATGAGTGTATGATCAACACTCACACCTTAGATATAGTGGTAGAATATACCATAAGATGACAGAGATTAGAATAAAATCACCATTGCAAATCTGAGATCATGAGACATGATTAGCTCTCATATCTCATATGACAAGGAGATTATACCCACACAAATAATAACATCAGAGCTCATGAAATGATCTAACATCTTTATCACACATTTATATTATTACGAATGAATACCTCGAATGAGGCTTATTAGACCTCCATCCTTATGAAACTAGCCACACATAATGAAAATGAACCACATGGTTGAAAAATAAATTAACATAAATATTAAAATATCGTGTAGAGCTTTAACAAAATCCATAAAAAGCTTTAATCCAATCTGGTGCAATCCGTCTTCGAAAGTACAAAAATTAAATTAGTTTAAATCTTTAAGCTAGAGAAAGAAATGAATAATAAAAAAAAACTGGAAGAGTCGGGACCAAATGCCCTTGAAAACTAAAGCAGAAAACAAATGCGACAAGAGATGATCCCCTTAATTCCCCAGATTTTTTCCTTAAATATCTCTTTGGTTCGGAATTTTAAAATTTGAACTTGGTCAATTGATCGACTTAAGTGGTCGATTTAAGTCGATCAATTGACCAGATTTGACTTTGAATTTGAATTCAAATCTTCTTTTGTTATGTCGCTGCATCGACTTAAGAGGTCAATTGATCAACTATTCAATATAGTTTAGCTCCAATATCTCCTTTACTTCAGTGTTCTAGTGTTAGTTTACTTTGTGTTTTTTTATGCTCCTTAGTGCATCCAATGACTAAATTTATCTGAAACTCATAAAATTTCACAAATCTCATAAAATAGCTTTCATCAGATGGCTAAATGTAGGTCTTTAAAGGTCAAATATCATCATATTTCACTACTCATCACAAACCTTTCTATCAAAATCGTATGGAAGAGATAGTGTACAAACCTTTCTGTCAAGATTTGTAGACTATGCCTCAATGAGCCACCTTTTACCAAATGAAGTAACTATAATCATATGAAGTGAAAGGTATTATCTGATTCAACTATTCAATGATTCACCAACAACATAAAGCTCATAAAATTGTGGTTGGACTATCAAAAATAAAAAATAAAAAGGGGTGATGATTAAAAAAAAATAATTATGTGGGTATGAAGGTGGGCACCCACTGTTAGTGCTTTGTCATTGACGGTGGGTGCCCACTGTCTGTAGTTTACTTTTGACAGTGGGCACCCACCGTTAGGAAAAAATTAGCATATGATGGTGGGTACCTACTATCAGACACTAAAACAAAACAACAGGCACCCACCGCCAAGGCATTTGTGGTTGAACTCCAGTGAGGATGCTCACTGGAGTTCAACTTCTGATGCCTTGACGATGGGTGCCTGTGTCAACATCTTAACCCTGACAGTGGGCACCCACCGTCAGGTGAAATTTTTTTCTCTGACGGTGGGTACCCACTGTCAGTGCCAAAGAGTTGACACTAGGTACCCATCGCCAGGGCATCAGAGCCTTTCACTCCAGATGCTCACTGGAGTTCAACCTTTGATGCCCTGACGGTGGGTGCCTGCTGTCATTCTTTTGGATCTGACATTGGGTGCCACCGCCAGTTGCAGATTTTTTTTTTGACGGTGGGTGCCCACTGTCAGGGTTAAAATATTGACAGTAGACACCCACCGTCAAGGCATCAGAGGTTGAACTCCAGTGAGCATCTTCACTGGAGTTCAACCACTAATGCCCTGGTGGTGGGTGTCTGATGTCTCCTCTTTGGCACTGACAGTGGGCACCCACCGTCAGTTGTAAAAAAATTTTCTAACGGTGGGTGCCTACTGTCAGGGTTAAAATATTAACAACAGACACCAACCGTCAAGGCATCAGAGGTTAAACTCCAGTGAGCATCTTCATTGGAGTGAAAGCCACTGATGCCCTAGCGGTGGGTGGTTGCTGTCACCTCTTTGGCACTGACAGCCAACACCCACCGCTAGATATATGACGTTGACAGTGGGTGTCCACCATTAGACCCACAATTTATTTTTTTTAATCATTTTTTTTTTATAATCCAACCACCTTTAAAATAAATAGTTTTTATTCCTTTGTAATGGGTAAGTGCTAAGGCAGGGGTGTCAATAGGCTTGGGATTAGGCCTATAGTTTTTCTGATTTCCAATTTTGCTTGGCCCAATCCCAACCCATATATGAGAGGCCTCCCTTGTCCAAGCCCAACCTTTTGCCACCCCACAAGGAGGGGAAACTAGTAAATCCCCTGACTGCAATTTTTCTTAATTTTTTTAAGATAATGAATTCAATGTATCGCTATTGGTAAGAAACAAATCTAAAATAGGTTCAGTCTCAAGTGTAAAATATATCAAATATTAGAATGCTCAACTTGACTGTATATCTAGTAGGGAGTTTGTGAGAATCTCCATTTAGAGTTGAACACAACAAAGTTTATGATATGTTACTTTTGTCAATAATTGAGACTAGTCTTGTCTTATTATTCGTCCTTTTGTTATGTTGCACTAATAATTGAACTTTCGAGTCTTAGCATATTTGATATAAAGTCATTTTTGGTTCCCTGAAACTTGGTAATTTCCATTTTTATATAAAGTCATTATCTGGTTATCAAGTCTTTCTTTTAAATTATGTCCTAAGGCCAACTTCTGATGTGCAGGTAATGGTTATAGAGATTGGTGGATAAAGAATCTTAAAAAAATATACACTTTAACACAAAATTCTTTTTTTATTCATTTATGTAGCATTTCATAGTATCTATATTCATACCAGTTACAAAAAAGATGCTAGCACGATTATAATATTTTTTACCATTTACATGAATATACACCTCCCCCAAATAAAAAACTGTCAATCAAGGTCAACCACCAGATAATCTTTGGTGACAACTTTTTCACCATCATTACCAGAGTTGAAGTTCTTCAATTGTTACGTGAACTAAGATGCCCATCCCGCTGCACAATCATCTCGATATCGCCTCCATACAATCGTCAATGATGGAATGAGACTATCTTTAATCAAGGTCACTGGCACGAAGTGACAATCGTTCACGTGAGCGATGCAAATCACCTTATTCGTTGTGTCTGTTGCTATCTATAATGGAAAAAATGACATACAAAGCCGGGTGATAAGAAGGACTAAAGGGGTACGATAGCATGACACTATTAGGTATCCCATATCCGGCACAGTCATCCAGTAGGCACTCCAAGCATTGTCAGTGAAGCAGTTGAGGACTGTATGTATCTGAATCATTCGCTCTTGGCTGTCGAAAATCGATAAATACTTCTCTGCATGGGCGGTCAACTCAGTCAACAAATCTGCTTGCACTACTTTCCATCCATCGTAGCCCATTCCTAACAAGTGTGCAACAGCTCTAAACCCGCAGTGCCCATCTGTCGTTACTTTCGTGATATCAGCTACGATAGGACGCACAAACTCAGGGAGTGACTTCAGATATAATTTCATTTCAAGGCTTTCTTGAAGCATTGGAACTTCAACGACTTCAACCATTTTCCCTTTCTCCTTTGCCTTCTCTTTCATATTAAGTTCTTTTATTACGTACTCAAACTCGAATTTCTCTCTTCTCGAGGATGCATCATGTTTTCTTTTGTTCCCCTTCCACTTAGGCCTATCGCATTTACTTTGCGATAACTTTGGCTCAACCATGCAAGCCGTAGAGGGGTTTGCCATCTCATGCAATTGTCTATAAATTTGGTCTTGGACCGTATGGTTGGACCTCTCATATCTTTTGTATATGGGATAAAAGCATTTTAGCAGTTCAGAACCTCTTGATGATGCACTGACTTTAAGGTGGTCGAGTTTCTTCCACCACGGATGAATCTTTTCAAGGGGAATTCTGTCACCGGCTAATAGCCATGAAGAGAGTTCATATAAGCATCAAAGGCCATGTGTCTTGCACAGAATATGCGTGCACTGAGATTCAATAACAGACTGTGTTTCAACTGCAACTATGTTTGCTTCAATAATTTCTATTACGGCTTTAGACACGTGACCCGCTATTGCTCGTAGAAATGGGAGGAATAATGATGCCCCCTCTTCAATTTACTTTCCTCAAATGACGCTTATATGTGTATATGTTGCAGCTCAATGACGCCATCAATCTTCTCCCACGATTGCAGAAGGTTAACGATCGAAGATCTCAACTCGCACTTGATCTGAGCATGCGCGCTCTCCGCTCGATTAGAC
The DNA here is from genome assembly GCA_021018995.1 of Chloranthus sessilifolius. NCBI lineage: Eukaryota > Viridiplantae > Streptophyta > Magnoliopsida > Chloranthales > Chloranthaceae > Chloranthus > Chloranthus sessilifolius. Next base: position 43,989,627 of record CM037584.1, read on the forward strand.
GTGTTACAGAAATGCATATATTCATTCGTCCATACTGACACGAATCTTTCCTTGTATGGTTCTATCCAAGTGGCATGTAAATAGTGGAAGATACTTTGATGATCTGCGTACCTACCGCGGCTTCGTATTCTTCTACCGAAGAACTGTACATCATACGATTCCACGCCTGGTAGAAGGCATCCCATTCTTCTATAGTATCAAACACTTTTTTATAGTTCTTTAGCACTCATATTTATGTGTCATACATATAAAATGTGTTTGGCTTCTGGAAAAATCACTTCGATCGCATTCATGAGTGTTTGCTCTCGATTGGTGACGAATAGAGACGGAAGCTCGCCTCCCTTGAAAAGTGATTTGAATGATTGCAATGCTCACACATAAGCGTTCTCTTTCTCGAATGACATAAACGCAAAGCTAAAGTAAAAAATTTTCTGTGTAAAGGTCACTTCGATGATGCTCAATACCGGAAATTCGTATTGTATGTGCAGTCCAAAACAAACACTTGAGGGAAGATGTTCGCTAGCTCTATCGAATTCGGATGAGCGAAGAAGATGTCGGTCAGTTCATCTGTTTTATAATCTTTGTAATGAAAATACACGTATTTGGTTTCTTGAAACCTGAACATCAACTGTTGAAGGTGTGTCCTCCCTTCTCTCTCAGTCAACCGCATCGCATGCCTCGCATTGTAGATGACTTGAATGGTCGAATAGTTTTTTGAATCCTTCTTTCGAATGCTACGCAATACGTGACTAGGCTTCACCCCAACAATTGACATCTCTTCCAAAATTTCTTTTTCGTTTTCTTTCAACCGTCTTGCAAACGAATGACCTTTCCCAAATTGCCCCGGGGGGTGGTTGTGAACTCCGCAAAGTACGTCCATCTTTCATACAGACTTCTCTTCTTGTTTAATCTCCGTTCCTCATAATAAGAACGGACAACTTAACTTTTTCGTAAAAGTTTTTCTCATTGCTATGGTCTTGGATTGTCCTTTCTTACGATTACGAAAATTGCTTGCTCTCTCGCAAGCCAACTGAACCCTAGTACTGTGGCCTTGAAATCTCTTATTGGACCTCTGTATTGTTAGCACAGTTTTCGCTTTATTTGCGACATGGTGAGTCCACTTTATCATTTCCTCACGGGTGCTAAAGAGCTCATTTTTGGTCATAAGGAGAGTAATGTTCGTATTCTGTGTTTGCGTATCGTCCACCTGAACATAATAATATAACGTTCAAAATAACTATTAAAATGAACGAACGAACTTATGCACATAATCTTAGAGACAATGCTAATTTAAAAATATATATACCCTCTCGTAACTTTTAGTACGAGTCCCTTTCGTAACTTACTTCGAAATGCTCAAAGATTCATTGACAATCCTTTTTTAACCAAAGCGAACAAAAGTCAATGCATTAAAAATAAAAAATGTATATTACTCTTTCGAAAATGTATATTACCAAATCAATTTTCATTTCTGCATAGAAACCCTAAATTTACCTAGATTGAAAAATTATATAATGAAAACTAATGAAAATAGAATAAAAAATAATATAATGAAAAATAATACAAATAAATTAAAAAATAATCCATTTACAAAACCCTAAATTTACTTAGAATGAAAAATTATATAATGAAAACTAATATAAATAGAATGAAAAATAATGAAATTAGAATGATTACAAATAAAATAAAAAATAATGTAAATAGAATTCAAAATAAGTTCACTACCACTGTCAAACCTTAAGTTTACTTCGAATGAAAAATAATATAATGAAAATTATATTATTATAGAATGAATAATAATAGAATGAAAATGAATACAAATTGAATGAAAAATTATATAATAAATAATAATATATAATAAAAAATGAATACAAATAAAATGAAAAAAAATTCATTTACCTGTACAGGAGGTTGTGATTCTTCCGAGAGAGTTAGGTGAACTCCAAATCATCATCATATGATAGTAGCTCCTCGGAGTTATTATCCGCGTCCTTCGAACCCATTTTAGAATCAAAACGAGAGAAATATGGATATATATGAGTGTATCGAAAGGAAGAAAAAAATAATCGTGGGTATCGAAGTAAGAGTAGAAGAACGAATGTGGGAGTGTGGGGAATGCTCGGTGTTCAAATAAGTCATAACTCAGGAACGAGACAAAGAAGAAGAAAAGTTAAGGGGCGTAGGATTTGCATGGATGAATAGGTGGGTAGAAGGAAAGAAATAGTAATTTTATTTGGCTCACAAATTTCACGGAAATTTTTTGGCTTTTTTTCTCCTCCGTGGGAGCATGGGTGGATGGAAAGACTTGGTGGGTGAAAATAAAGGCACCCGTGTAAATAAAGCTTCCCCTTGATCTAATCGATGAAATAGCGAGTCCGTATCGGCCAATCCCCGATAAACGATATTTCAACATTTCTCCCTGTCATAATTTCCAAGTTCGTCCATGGAAGCTTCAGTAAAAATCGCACTTAACACAGCAAACCTCAATCGCCATCGTTCCCCCTCCATCTTCAACCGATGTTCTCTCAAAACTCCACTAAAACTCTCGCTTCCTTCACAAAACCAGGCCACCCGCTTCTCTTCAATCCCTCTCTCTCCCCAAATCTCTTCCACCACCAACCCTCTAAAAGATACAGATCTCGTCATCTTCAGAAACAGCCGTAGATCTATCTCCCTCTCGCGCTCTCCGATCTCTCATTCGAATCCGAACCCCTTAGGTTTTCTTATCTCTTTATCCCTTTCTCACATCTTTTCGCCCCGTGGCGTTGTTTCAGAAGACCGTCTCGATTCCACCGTTTCCAATCCGAATGAGAGATTTTTCGAATGGAATCGCAGAGACTTTAATGGCGGCTATCTAGGGTTAGGATTTTCAGGTGAAGAAGGGCCTATTGTGACGGTGGTTCTGTTAGGCTGGCTTGGTGCGGAGCATAAACATTTGAAGAGGTATGCTGAAATTTATACTTCCAGAGGAATTCGAGTGGTCTCGTTCGTTGTACCGGTTAAAGGCTCTATAGTGTTTGATTTGGGGAAGGGACTCCAGAAACGTGTTGAAGAGTTATCTGACCAACTTCTTTCTTGGCTGTCAAAGACGGATGAGGATGGAAGGGAACGAAATTTGATGTTCCACACCTTCAGCAATACTGGTTGGCTCACGTAAGTTTTCAGCTTGATTCTGTTACCCTACTAGTTCATATGTATTTGATTAATTTGATCAATGAGGTGTTTATATACTGGAAATTTTGATTTTTTTGCTTCGTCCATGGCCGAAGCAGAGATAAAATTTGGCGTTTCAGTTGAGAAAAACACATATTGTGTCCAAATAAGCCTATATGGGTAGCTTTTAACCTGATAGAGGTCTCTACCCCCGATTCGATTCGTCCTTGCACGAAATTGCAAATGTCTCATCTGAGATGTTTTGTTTTGATGAAAACTTAAAACCATGCAGATAACCTTCTCCTTGGTATTGTATTTTTCAATATCAAACGTAGCATGGGAGATGTGATTCAACACTAACATTATAGTTCTTATGGTATTGCATTTCAATGTCATTGAGTTTTCCACCAGATAGTTTTAATCCTGCATGCCATAGTCACAGACTTAACCCCATTGCTGTAAAATCTCAGCTAAGTTAGTAGCAATTACATTTTGATGTCATTATGTTTATTTCCCAGATATAATTCATGGCTGCTTATTCATATAAAGATAGAAAAAAATACAGATCGGGCTCTGAGCAAGATGCTCAGCTCAAATGAAAAGCAAAATAATAAGTGTATTAATCAGCACTTAATGTTACCTGATTAATTCCTTCCTTAGAACTTATCTGGCACTTCATTTGCTGCCCTTGGTATCTTCAGGAACCTCACCATGACCACTTATCCCACCTCTAGTTTGGTCTCAGTACTCCATCAACTTCCAGGGGTCAGACCGTCATTTGACAGGTCACTAAGAACGCACTGAGAATCCCCTTCTATTTCCAGCAGGCTATCAATGACACCCATTGACGCAGGACGGTACCCTAAACTACGTGAATGATATGATTGAATTTTTGCCGAAATTAAATGGGAATTAAACTAAACAATGAAACTTGCAAAATATAACGAATACCTCAGGGTCTCGTAGTATTCCTTGGGAGAATCACGTATAATTCAGGCAGGGTTCAGTCCAGGCGCTAGATCCGTTAGGTTGCAGCACAGATCGATCCTAGAGATAGAACTCTAGGTTTCTTTCCAGATTAGGGTGCTCATGATTCAATGATGGGATCACTGATTTTCTCTGAATATCAGGTGCGGAAGGTTTAATAACTCTACTGGGCTCTACGGTTGTTGAATCGGATCGATTCAAGGATTTAGAGAAGTTTAGGGTTTAGGATTTCACAAGAAGATGGTCGATTTAGGGTTGTAGAATTACGCAAACAAAGATAAAAGAGGTAGATAGAATTGTAGGCTTCACACCCTTGGCTTCGCACCAAACCCTTCTCGGGAAGAAGATTCACTCTTCGTAGAGGCTCATCTCAAGCACACATAAGCAAAAGCTCTTTTCATTCATAATCAATCTCCTTAATAGAGTGTTTACAAGGCCTTTATATAGGCTAAGAAAACCCTAAACGAAATAAAACTCGCACTAAAAGAGTTCTAAAATAATAAAAGACTAAAAAAAAAAACAAATAAAAGAAAATTTTCGTCACTGGGCCCGCTCGAGCGAGGGCTTGCTGGGCATTCTCCTTGCGGTTTCCAGAATATCTTCTCTTGCCTAGTTTTAATTTCCATTCCTCTTCTTCCGACGTCGGTACACGCGGAAAGGTCCATATCCGATGTCTACAATGTCGGCGCCCCTGTCAATTCTCCCGGGCCGAAAAGGCTTCATCACTGATGAAGCGGCGTCGTGATAGTGCTCGAGTATGTCGGGGTTCAAACGTCGAATTTCGTCTTCAGCGACCCATGAGTTCTCGGAGTCCGGCTTTCCAAACCACTTGACCAAGTACTTTTGAATTCCACCATCATGGGTGGATATCGCCATATCGTCTAGTATTCCTTCGATCTCCTCTCTGCGTTGCTTGTGTGGGGAAGGGAAGGGTAGGGGTTGCAGGGTGGGGCTGGAATGTGGGCTCGGGTCATGGAAGGGGTTGTGAGGTGGGCTACAGAGGGAACCGTGTCCTCCACATTGAATGTAGAGTGACCCCTATATCGGTGGAAGCTCGAGAACATATGCATTAGGGCCGCCTTGCCACAATTCTAAAGGCCCAGTACCACGGGCTTGAAGTTTCTTTCTCTCCCAATGGGAACCGCTGCCTAACCCAACCATGGCGTAATCTCCAACCTGGAATTCCTTGAAGCGCCTGTGCGCATCCGCAGATATTTTGTATTGTTCATTGCTAGCATTAATTCTTTTTCTAATTTCGGCATGCAATTCATGTATATGTTGTGCAAATGAATGACGACTGTAAACTCGATGAGATGCGCATATGGAATTAGATCAATTGGTATTCTAGGCCTATGGCCAAGGACGACCCCAAAGGGACTCATACCTGGGGACCTATTGACTGGATTGTTATATGCATACGCGCCTGAAGGCAAAATAGAATCCTAAGACCTAGGGTGATCACCAACAAGACAACGGAGAAGATTACCTAAGCTCCTATTGGTGGACACCGTTTGGCCATCTGCTTGAGGTTGATAGGCTGAAGAAAATTAGAACATGGTACCCGTCATGTGCCATAAAGTTTTCCGAAGTAATCGTAAATCTCACATCTCGATCCGACACACTCGTCTGGGGTAAGCCGGGTAGACGCCCAACCTCCCCCAAAAAAAGTTTGGCTATGTGAGCCGACGGAGGTTTTAGAGCAGGGTATGAAGTGGGCCATCTTAGAAAAGCGGTCCACTACCACAAAATGGAATCGTGCTTCCGTTGAGTCTTTGGCAGTCGTCGCACGAAACCCATGGAGATGTCTTGCCACAGGGTGTGGGGCACGGGCAAAGGAGTGTACAAGCCCGTATTTTGTTTTATATGCTTTGCAACTTGGCATGTACGACATTGTTTTACGACCCTAGAGACATCTCTCACAAGGCTAGGCCAATAGAACCTATCCTCAACAAGCGCACTGGTTTTATCGCGCCCAAAATGTCCGGCAATCCCTCCAGCATGTAACTCCCAGATGAGGAAGTCACGCAATGAAGTGCGAGGGATGCACAAACGATTCCCTTTGAACAAATACCCATCCAGCAGGGTATATTCGGAGTTATTGTTGTTCGAATTTTCAAAGAAAGCAGTGTATTCTGCACCGAAATCTGGGCAATCAGGATAATCTTGCTTCAACTGCTCAAATCCGATGACCTCGGTGCTCATAGACTGCAAAGTCATGACTCGACGACTAAGCGCATCAGCAGCCTTGTTCTCGGCACCAGCCTTATGCTTCAAAACAAATGTGAACCCTTGAAGGTACTCGACCCACTTCGCGTGCCTCGGGTTCAACTTTTTCTGGGAAGCAAGGAAACGTAAGGCTTCGTGGTCAGAAAACAACACAAATTCTTGCGGTCTCAGGTAATGTTTCCAATACCACAGAGATCGGACGACCGCATAAAACTCCTTGTCATAGGTGGAGTATTTCTGCTTTGCCTCATTGAGTTTCTCACTAAAATAGGCCACAGGGTGGCCTTCTTCTCGCTCAAAGACCTATGCCTACACCCGATGCGCCACATGCTACTCAAGACCTTAGAAAAGTCCGGTAGGCGCATGACGGTGCAACCATTTTCTTTTATCTCCGCAGGCCCTTTGCGCTGCTTTTTGCTCCATAGGAACTCCCCTTTTCTCATGCAATCGGTAATGGGAGCCATGATGGTGCTAAAATTTCGGATGAAGCGACGGTAAAATGTGGCCAAATCGTGGAAGCTACGGACTTCATGAATATTCCGAGGTTCGGGCCACTCCACAATGGCCTTAACCTTCATAGGGTCCGCAACCATCCCGTCTACCGAGACAATGAATCCCAAGAATACAACAGAGTGCTGCATGAAGGTACACTTCTTAAGTTTCACAGATAACTTCTCTCCCCTCAAGGTTTCAAACCAACCTTAGGTGGATGATGTGTTGCTCCTTATGCAGGCTGTAAATCGTGATGTCATCAAAGTATCGACAAGGAATTTGCCAAGGAATGGCCTCAACACTTGGGTCATGAGCCTCATAAATGTGCTCGGCATTGAGCCCAAAAGGCATGACCATCCACCATAAAGACCGCTCTTTGGTCTTGAAGGCGGTTTTCCATTCATCGCCAAGAATCCTTTGATGGTAGCCACTTTTAAGGTCTATCTTGGAAAAGATAGTGGCTCCAACCATCATGTCAAGCATGTCATCGAGCGGTATGGGAAACCGATATTTAATGATCTTATTAATCGCCATTATCCACACACATGCGCCATGTACCATCTTTCTTAGGCGTGAGTAATGTCGTACAAAGACACGCTCGACTCTCTTTATGAACCCCTTTGTAGGAGCTCAGATCGACTTGCCGAGTCAACTCGGCATGCTCAACCGGATTCAACCTATAGTGGGCAGGTTCGTAATGTCGATCCGAACTAAGTCAATTCGTGTTGAATGTCACGCATGGGAGGGAGCTCACTAGGTAAGTCTTCGGGAAGACATCCGCAAATTCATTCAGATGGGCTCTACCTCCTTGGGGTACTCACAGATCGACTCGTAAGTACTCTCAACAAGAATAACGACATACACAACACTCTCATCTTCGATGCTCTTTCAAACTCAAGGGGTCACAATATTGATGGCCTTGGATTGACCTCCTTCTTCTCAACTCGTTGATCGATGGTGCTTTGGGAGCCAAAGGGTTAAGAGTGATTTTCTTGCCCTTGTAATTGAGCATTACAAATGTTAGATCGCCCAAAAATAGTCACGTTCAAATCATAGAGCCATGGCCTCCCTAAGATAATGTGGCCCACATCCATTGGTACCACATCGCACCATAGGGTGTCAGCAGTATGAACCCAATCGTATGGGTACACGACACCTCTGAGATACGGGAATGGATGAGTCAACCCATGCGACTTTGTAAGGTCTCGGATGGGCTTCAGGTGTAAGCCCTAAGCGGGTGACGGTATGTTCTGACACCACATTGGTGCAACTTCCGCTATCCACGATTACCCTACAACTCTTTGTCCCACATGTGGCAAAGGTGTGGAAGATGTTCTCCCTTCGCCAATCCTCCTTTTCATCCCGTTGAGGCTGCAGGCGCACCTCACAACTTGAGCGCTACCCACGCTATCACCTTCCTCGTCACTAGGTGTGATATTCCGCTCAAAGACCTCTTCCTCATAAACTCCTTCACTCTCTTCTCCTTCCCCCGCCAATGAAGAGATTCCTTTCAGGGTCTCTCAGGGCATTGGGCGGCAAAGTGTCCCACCCGTTGACATTTATAGCATTTGACATGAGACCCACTCTTCGAGGATTCTCCGGCTACACCCATACCTTTGTCAAACCTCACATTGGTAGATGTGGGTTGCGTGGGTTTGGCAGGCGGGTTTCCAGCACTAGATTTCACTTCGCCAGTACGGAATTGACTAGTGTGAAAATCAGATCGCCTAGTCACCGTCATTTTCAAATATCGTTCAAGGTCTTGAACGACGGTGTAACACTCGGCGAGAGTCTCAACAGGGTGGGAGACTAACTCTTTCTGCAAGTCAAATCTCAATCCGGTACGAAATCTGGATAGAGTGACTTGGGAGTCTTTGATACCTTGGCTCTCATCATGAACTCTTCAAATTTGCCAATGTAATCCGATACAGGCATACTACCTTGGCGCAGATTTTGCCATTGGTCAAGGAGACGATGGTAGTATGAAGAAGGAACGTACTTCTCTGTAAGTCGCTCCTTCATGTCCTCCCAATGGGTAATGGGAGCACAACCCATTCGCATTCTGATGCGTTCAACGTTGACCCAAAAGAGTCGGGCTTGGCCTATGAGCTTCATCTTAGCAAGTCTAACACACCTCTCATCGCTCATACCAAACCACTCAAAGTGCTGGTCCATATCGGATAACCAATCAAGGAAGACTTGAGGATCTAGCCTTCCATCGAAAGCTCCGGAACTCAACTCGACATTTTGAGGAGCCTCCTTCCGGGTCGTAGTCATCTCCATGATGATCAAACCTATGATTCCGATTTCGATTATGTTGGTAGCCATTTCGTTCAAAACGTGGACCATTACGCTCACGGTGTGGTTCAAAGTACTCATCACCCTCGTCTAACCGATTGGCTCGGTCTAACAATCTCTCATTGGATGTTTCGAGAGTCCTTTGGGCTGCCTCTAAGGTAGTCATTCGATCGTTGATCGATTTTAGGTCAGCCCTCAGGCTGTTAAGAGCTTCGGTAATCCCACTCATGTCCATGGTGATACAGTTTACTACTCTAGAATGGAATGCAAGATGAACACTTTGGCCAAACTGAAATAATATGTGATGAAAATAAAGTGCAATCAATGCAATGTCACACAGTATGCCCTAACCTAGAACCTAGGTCTCTGATACCAAAACTGACGCAGGACGGTACCCTAAACTACGTGAATGATATGATTGAATTTTTGCCGAAATTAAATGGGAATTAAACTAAACAATGAAACTTGCAAAATATAACGAATACCTCAGGGTCTCGTAGTATTCCTTGGGAGAATCACGTATAATTCAGGCAGGGTTCAGTCCAGGCGCTAGATCCGTTAGGTTGCAGCGCAGATCGATCCTAGAGATAGAACTCTAGGTTTCTTTCCAGATTAGGGTGCTCACGATTCAATGATGGGATCACTGATTTTCTCTGAATATCAGGTGCGGAAGGTTTAATAACTCTACTGGGCTCTACGGTTGTTGAATCGGATCGATTCAAGGATTTAGAGAAGTTTAGGGTTTAGGATTTCACAAGAAGATGGTCGATTTAGGGTTGTAGAATCACGCAAACAAAGATAAAAGAGGTAGATAGAATTGTAGGCTTCACACCCTTGGCTTCGCACCAAACCCTTCTCGGGAAGAAGATTCACTCTTCGTAGAGGCTCATCTCAAGCACACATAAGCAAAAGCTCTTTTCATTCATAATCAATCTCCTTAATAGAGTGTTTACAAGGCCTTTATATAGGCTAAGAAAACCCTAAACGAAATAAAACTCGCACTAAAAGAGTTCTAAAATAATAAAAGACTAAAAAAAACAAATAAAAGAAAATTTTCGTCACTGGGCCCGCTCGAGCGAGGATTATAACCGCTCGAGCGAGGGCTTGCTGGGCATTCTCCTTGCGGTTTCCAGAATATCTTCTCTTGCCTAGTTTTAATTTCCATTCCTCTTCTTCCGACGTCGGTACACGCGGAAAGGTCTATATCCGATGTCTACAATGTCGGCGTCCCCGTCACCCATTTGCCTGATTCTTGTAAGAACTGCCTTCGACTCTTCCACATTGCTTCCACAGCATCACGAGGACCCGTGAGTGCTTGTCTCACTACCATCACATTCTAATTTCAGTGATCCCCTAGTAGGAGGTTGCCAGGGGTCAGACCATCATTTGACAGGTCACTAGGAACACACTGAGAATCCCCTTCTATTTCCAGCAGGCTATCAATTGTACCCATTTGCCTGATTCTTGTAAGAACTGCCCTCGACTCTTCTACATTGCTTCCACAGTATTACAAGGACCCGCGAGTGCTTGTCACACTACCATCACAATCTAATTTCAGTGATCCCCTAGTCGGATGTTGCCACATCGCAACAGTCTTGCTTTATCAGTCCACTGTGCATGCCACCATTCCAGAGTCTTGAGAAAAAAAGATGTCGTGTTGGGTTATCCACCACGAAAGATCCTATTAGTTGTTTTGTTCTAGATTCCCTAACATAGGGGTATCAGAGTGAGTAGCCACAAAACTCTTCCCCTCTTTTCAGATGCGTTGTATCCCCATTCCCCACTAAGTTTCTTACGCTCTTGAGGTCACCTATGTCACTTGGTATACGTTCAAAAACATATTCACATGAAGAGATGACTCATATTCAGAATCACTACAAAATATGACATTATGATCGTTTAAATATTAAAACCTTGCAAGTGCACAAGTGTTTGAAGCTAGGGCAAGTACAAGGGTGTCGAACCACTAGGATAGTTGAAATTAAATACCTAAATCTATGCTATTCTTTTAATTAATTGAAAGAATCGAGTGTGTAATTAAACTAATTAAATTGCAATAATTAAAACTAAGGATAGTTTATCAAAGAGAAGAGAGGATAAGGTTTTAGAATCCACCACAAGCTTTGCAATTAAATTCCCTACTTTAATTCTAATTATCGTATTTATGAACGGTCAAGATCAATGGTCGCTAGAAGCCCACGATCATTCAGTAAAAGAATATGTGGAATCTTGTCATAGGATACACCATCTTAGAAAAATATTGAACCTTCTACACTAAACTAACTACGGTCGGTTCGATCTATCTTAGCATGATGTATCCACTGTTGTCATATGCGATTGCATACATCTCCAAGGTCATATTTATGACCGTTGGAGCTTTATTTATTTATTTATTTATTACTTTTTAAGGCTCCCAAAGTCTATAAATGGGGGGTTCCTCTTTCTAATCTATACAACATTCATCCAAGGTATGATTTGTTTCTTTTTTGTCTCTTTTTTGAGTTTTTAGTGCTCTATTTTCTTTAACATCAATGAAATTTATATTTTCCCTTCTAACTTATGGGTTATATACTTTTATTTCACATTCTAGACTTATAAAATTAATAGAGCAACAAAATTAACACAAAACAGATTAGTGGTTAATATGGAGAACTTTGGGGATTTTTTGAAAAATAAAAAATTATGTCATGGCATAATGGCATATGCAATCCGCATATGCAATGGCCCTATGCTATCGCATAGGGTCACATATGCGATTTGACTACATTGGACGTATCTAATCTCAAGATATCACAACCATTAAGAGCCATTGCTACATAGCTTGAACAATGTCCCCAAACCAAATAAGAAATCAACCACATAAGAAATCAAATCATCTACAAGAATAATTTAAAACTCATGTAATCAAATAATTTCATTAAAATCAAAGGTACTCACATCATGCAATCACCATCAATAATTACAATAAAAAGAGTCAAAATAAGGGAGAGATATCGAAGCCCTAAACCTAGGAATTAGCCGCATGTAGTTGATGATAAAACGATTTTGTTGACGGAAGTCGTCATGGTCGCTCTAGAATCAATCTTCGAAGCTTCTCCAATCTCTAATCCTTCTCTCTCTAAAAACTCTAAACAAAAGCCTAGGATGATTTTAAAAAAAACCCTAAGTGGCTATATATATATAAACCTAGACAAATTAGGATTATAAAAGGACTAAAATTCAACTAAAACAAGCCCAATTTCGGCTCATAAGCGTTTTCGGGTCGTCTGGGCGAACTTGACAGACACAACCTCGGTATTTTGATCACAACTTTTGACTCCGAATTCGGATCGATGCGATTCTTGCGGTGTTGGAAAGATAACTAAATCTTTATAACGTTGCGTGAATCTAACGTTTTAGGGGTCAACATTGAACTGTAAGTCGAGATAAGTTTCCAAAAATGGGAATCACCTCCATTAAGCCGTTTTTACTTGCATCAAACATAAAAATATGTTAATTAGACATATAAGGGACTTCTAAGGTCCTAGTAGAGTTAGATTGGGGGTATAATGAGTGTAACAAATTAGCCCGATCACACAACGGGTTGGTAAGCGCATTCCTCTGCTCATCAGGTTATTAACTGTGAGAACTTCATCCAGGTCTGCTTTGAGTTCTTTCCATACAAAACAAAGAGCCCTTTTAGGGTTCACGACATGTTGCATAGCCGTCCAATGTAGTAGGGGCGACACTACCCTTGTGATGTATGTTGTAACAATGGTATTTAGTGGAAGAATCCGCAAGGTAGACTCGTCTATCCTTAGCTGTTCTGGGTACGTAAATTTTGCTTAGGCCTGCCATCAAGTCATTGTACCTCTCAGGGATTGGTCCTTTTCCCCAGTGGTATTGCCTTTAGCCCTCAAGCTTGTAGCGTTGAGGTCATTGGTTCAAATCCCATGCTTGCCTATAAAAAAAGAGTCATTGTACTTCTCAATCTCCTTCATTAAATTCCTGCGAACCTGGATGTTCCATACAGCACGCCTTGTTGCAATCCTTTCTCCACAATCACTGAACCACCTCTTGTCAGTTTGTATCTCTTCATTAGTGCTATATCACCAAACCACGTGTCATACCAGAATCTGGTATGGCTCCCATTGCCAATTCTAAACCTGATGTCACAGTTAAATTTGACGGATAAGCTTGAAATATCACTCCATACACCCGAGCTTACTGACCTTCCAGTTCATGGTTAAAAATCTCGGTTTGCCGATACGTATCTACCCCATCAATACTGAGATGATATGTATCGGGTATTGCTGATACATTTAATGTATCAGCGGTACAATGGCAATATTGATATGTATTAGGTATGTATCAACGATACATACCCAATGTATCATGTATTGGTTGATACATACCCAATGTATCATGTATCGGTGGGCTTCGATACTGATACGTATCGGTATTGTCCAATATTTTGAACCATATTCCAACTTTTCTAATTCGCTGTTGTCCCACCTCGGCTTCATATTTTTCTTTTAAGAGTACTCTCCACTTTGCATCAAGCTCTATCCCAGCATGCCATATTCATTTCAACCACAACAGCTCATTCATTCTGTTGAAACTTTTAATGCCAAGGTCTCCTTCCGATTGTGATTGAGTTACCATCAAGGATCAAACTATCAGGTTGGATTTCAGTTTCGAGCATGACTGAAACTGAAACCAAAAACTGAAATTTTGGCTGTTAATTTGAATTTTGGCCGAAATTTTGGTCTCCATACAAATCTGACCGATAATTTCGGTTTCGGTTTCGTTTCGGATAGGACCAAAACCGATGCGTTTCGGCCAAAATCCGCCGAAATTTTGAACCATGGTTACCATACTTCAAACTACTAAGTGGTAATTGCTTCTGTTATCATTACCGTTCTAGTAGTAGGCGACCACCCTTCCCTTGTGGCAGTTCATCCGGTCATGAATTAGAGAGATTGATTTAGGATGGAGAAAAAAGAATGAATTGACCTTGTATGATTCCCAAAAAGTTCTTTGATTACGACTGGAAGTTGATGATCATTCATCTGGTTCTCACATTCTTTTAATAGTTGGGACATTGAAGGATAACCAGAAGGGCATTTTGGGAATCAATCTGATTATATCATTGTTAGTTCCTTTTGATTTAATGAAGGGTCCCACAGTAGAAATGAATTGTGCAAAGGCTTCTAACTCTCTGAATTGAGCTAAAGCTACTTATTCCATGGCTTTAATTTGACCGGATCCTACTTTGGAGGCGGAAATAAAGTTTTTCAATATGGTGGTGTACCCATACCGGACATCAAAATACAGACATGTAACATTATTGGAGGGGTGACAATGCCAATTTAATAAGGGTTACTTGGCCTGCCAATTAAAGAAGTCTATCTTCCAACCTTCCCACCTTCCAACCATTCTCCACCCTTTCTATGATTGAATCCCATAACATCTTCTTGGGTTTGCAGATGTATCTTGTTGTAGGGAACCTCATTGGATTCCGAACAAAACACCTCAAATTTTTTTTGGCATCCGAGGTTAATAGTTTGACCCTACTGATGTCAACATGATGTCATGCTGGCATCGCCAAAGCTCGAGTGACGTCAGCAACAAAGAAGGTCTCTCTGGTATCAACTTAAAATTAGTAAAAGTTAGGGTTAGAGGAAAAGGGAGGAAATAAGAGAGAGATGAGAGAAAATAGGTGTGTAAGTTAATTTTACTCACACTCATTCATTAATGTTTATATCTCACTGGCACATACATAACAATGACTACAAACACACCATATAAATCCTATTGGCACAGCAACAGATGCGAGCATAACAATGAGCAATGAAGAGGGTGAAACTTTCTGAGCTGTCTCTTACCCCTAAGGGCCCTCTACCATCTGTTCTCTTTAAGGAAATACTTCATGGGAGAAATGTGGTTTACAAAATATATAGTTTTGATGTGTTTCGAAGGTCTACATCCGACTTTGAAGTAGTTACTATAGTGAATGGTTACCTACGAGTTGTTGGTTCAACAAAACTGCTTCATTTTAGCTGCCTTAACTTAGCTTTTGGTCCGCATTTCGAGGATTTGTCTGTGATGGGCTTTCAGTTAATTGAAACCACTATCCTTCTCATCGGAATTTTCTATTTTAAGTGTTGTATACTGGCTTTAGATGTGGCTTCATTTGGGTGGTTTGGTCTTTTGACCTTGCTAAAGTTTCCCTTTTTTTATTTTCACATTTTAAATTACAGACAGATTACTAAACGTGAAATTTCTAGTTGATGGTTGCAAATAATGCTGAATGAAGGCACCTGTCTAACAATTATATCATGCTAATTTTGGAGGATAAATGGCACCATCAATGAAATGGTGCACTACTATTGAGAAGGAGTGTTGATATAACTGGGCTCTTTTGGTTGTTCTATTGTACATGCTTTTTTCCTGTGGCTGTTGAATCACTTACCACGTTTTTTGAACCACATTTGTTGAAACACTTACCACATTTGGTCTATAATATTATGTGTTTATGTGTCTTAAGTGGCTAACTAGAAAAATCATTTTGTTTGGGGCGCAGCTATGGTGCTATACTTGAGAATCTACAATTGAGAGGTGATTTTTACAAGAAAATCAAAGGATGTGTTGTTGATTCCGGAGCAGATCACAAAATAAACCCTCAGGTTTGTATCATGAGTTCCTTGTTCTTGACATTCTGTATGTTTTGGTGAAGAGTTTAAATAAAATACCACATGTTTACACCAATCACCCGTTTTGTTTTTTTAAATCGATAAAGGTGAAGATTTTTTTAAAATAGAAGAGAAGTACAAACAAAACTTTGCGAGGTGAACACATTACCAATATACACTAAGATCTATTATCAGGAATACTTAATATTCTAAAATTGAAGATCAAAGCTCCCAAGTAGTCCCACAGGTTGATGAGGAACAACGCCCAATTAAGTTGAACCCAAGCTATCCTCGACCCCTTTACCATTAGAATTAGTTTACAATGGGCATCCTGTAACGGGGCCAATACTCGAGCTTGCAGCACTGTGCTTGGGGCACGACATGTGGTGCCAAGAGGGCACGTGACATGGGGCCAAGAGGGCCTTGCGACGTGGTCGCGCTGCGAGGACGCGACGAGGTCGCATGCGGGTAAGACGCGGGAGTGACACGGTCGCGACACAACCAAGATAGGCTAGCGATGCAGAGGCGTTGCGGTATGTCAAACCAAGGGGTTTGAGGTTCTCCTGCCATTCTGGCTGAATGACTATTTTACCCTTCTATGTGGGAGAGTTGGTGGAGACTGCCTCCCGCCCACACGGGGCCTTGCGTTGCCAAAGGGGGTACAAGTGTCTCCTAGGCCTAAAAGGGTGAGCCTAGGACGTCGACGCAGCGATGTCGTGTGGCACCCAAGGGAGATTGATGTATGGCTCCGGACTTCGCGTCGCGGTGCATACAGTTGGGTAACCTCACGAGAAGAACACCAGCGCTGCGTGGGACTCAGTTGAGCACGACAACACGTGGGCCAAGGATGAATGAGTGCTAGTAATTCGGAACGCACACGAAGGCAAGCTGCGTGGGACTCAGTTGAGCACGCGAGCACGAGGCACAAGGCTGTGGGCTTGGTTTGGTATGTGAGCAAGACATGGTGGCATGGGGAGCTGCATGCCTAGACTGTTGCGAAGCGAGGTACTAATGCAATGCACAGGGTGAAGCTTGAACATGCCAAGTTTAGCACAGTGGTGCAAATGAGCGTGTCGTAAGGGGCACGATAAGTTGGGTGGTAGGTCGCGAAACAGAGGTAACCACGTTGGGGGAGTTCCCGTCCTCTAGGCGGGTGGTATCAGAGGTGATGTGTGGTTGAAAGCGTCAAGGACGCCCGTGACGATTGGTATCGGTAGGTGACCTAGCGCTTAGCGTTAGGTGCCGACGGATCGAGGCTGCGTTGCGAGCCCGTGACATTTGGTATCAGAGCCAGGTTCGATCCATAAGCGATGATGTTATTGAATAATTGGTGCAGAGGCACGCGAGGTGGTGTCAAGAGGGCACGCGACATCCATGAACAAATGGTGCGGAGGCATGCGGTGTGGTGTCAAGAGGACACGCGACATCCCTGAGCTAGTTAACAGGTGAGGGCCTTGTGACAGCAGAACCAAATTGACCCGGCTGGGGTGACGGTGGGGAGTTAGTGGGAAGGTGCAGACCTAAGAACTAGAAATGTAATGCTCACAGGCTGGGAGGAGTTGGTGGGGTCAGTTCACTATGATCATGCGTCAATGAGGACGTTGACATTTATGGAGTGGTGGAGGATGTGACGGGGCCAATACTCGAGCTTGCAGCACGGTGCTTGGGGCACGACATGTGGTGCCAAGAGGGCCTTGCGACGTGGTCGCGCTGCGAGGACGCGACATAATCGCGACATAGCCAAGATAGGCTAGCGATGCAGAGGCGTTGCGGTATGTCAAACCAAGGAGTTTGAGGTTCTCCTGTCATTCTGGTTGAATGACTGTTTTACCCTTCTATGTGGGAGAGTTGGCGGAGACTGCCTCCCGCCCACACGGGGCCTTGTGTTGCCAGAGGGGGCACAAGTGTCTCCTAGGCCTGAAAGGGTGGGCCTAGGACGTCGACGCAGCGATGCCATGTGGCACCCAAGGGAGGTTGATGTATGGCTCCGGACTTCGCGTTGCGGTGCATACGGCTGGGCAACCTCAAGAGAAGAACACCAGCGCTGCGTGGGACTCAGTTGAGCACGACAGCACGTGGGCCCAGGATGAACGAGTGCTAGTAATTTGGAACGCATATGAAGGCAAGCTGCGTGGGACTCAGTTGAGCACGCAAGCACAAGGCACAAGGCTGTGGGCTTGGTTCGGTATGTGAGCAAGACATGGTGGCATGGGGAGCTGCATGCCTAGACTGTTGCGAAGCGAGGTACTAGTGCAGTGCACAGGGTGAAGCTTGAACAGGTCAAGTTTAGCACAGTGGTGCAAATGAGCGTGTCGTAAGGGGCACGATAAGTTGGGTGGTAGGTCGCGAAACAGAGGTAACCATGTTGGGGGAGTTCCCGTCCTCTAGGCGGGTGGTATCAGAGCTGATGTGTAGATGGGTTGGCTTCGTTGCATGCGGTAGCGAAGCACCGCGCGGGTTGAAAGCGCGCCGAAGGACGCCCCGTGACAGTTGGTATCAGAAGTAGGCTGACCTAGCGCAGTGTGTGTTAGGTGTCGCACGGGACTGAGGTTGCAGAAGTGCGAGCCTGTGACAGTCCGCCCATTGTAGGTGAACTGCCTTGTCCACCCATGATAGGTCTCATTGTAGACTAACTCTTACCATTAATGACAATGTGTTGTATAGTATTTATATTTCTTTTATTATTGGCCATGGTATGGAAATATTTGTATTCTTAAACTAACTTTTCACCATCTAATCTGTGATTTTTACCTCCACAATATTTCCTCAGGTTTTTTACTGAATCGTTCTTTGAGGGATCTTCTTTCCTTTGCCTCCTCTGTAGAGAGCACCATCTCTTCCTCAATGAGTTCAAGTTTTCGAAATTTAGCTAATAGTTCTTTTACAATTCTCATCAAATCAAAAGCCGCCTCATTCCCTTTCTTAATCGCTTTTCTCAATTTCCTTAGTTTAGGAGTTATTTGGAATTCCACATTGCCCTAACATCCCATCGGTTCCACCATTGTTTTACCAAATTGACGGGGATGCCGAGTACGTGGACATTGGTTTTGGACCACGTTGCTTCTACCGGCGTCGAAAGAAACGAAGAGGAAGCCCGAGTACAACTTCAAGGGAGAAAAAGAGACAAAAATCGTCAACAGATGATGGACGTCCTTCCCATCTTGACGGACATTCGTAGTTTCAGCCCCTCACTGTTTAGTGGGGGACGGACACCCGTAGTGCCCCACAGACGTCCGTGGTTATGAGTCCGAAGGTCACGGACTTCCATGACCTCCAGGACGGCTTCGTCCCAGCGACGAAATTTCTAATTTTTGCAAAATTTTTCTTTTTTGTTTTTTAATTCTTTTAGGACTCTTTATTTTGAATACTACTTTGGTTGCCTATATAAAGAGGCTTGTAAACACTTTCTAAGGTGATTATTGAATATTTTGAATGCTTTTTGCTTGAATATTCTTCTTCCCGAGATGGGTTTGGTGTGAGGCCAAGGGAGCCATTCCCGTTTATCTTTTGTTATCGACTTTCTATCTATGATCTATCGATCTCTGTTTGTCTCTCTAAACCCTAATCTATTAGTTTTTTGATCCCGAAACCCTAAACCTCTTCCGAAACCCTAAATCAATCAGAACCATAAGCCTATTATAAAACCATAAATCCATCCCACAACCCTAGTTCGAACCCGTGAATCTACAACGAACGCCCAAACCTGAAAAAGCTAGAATTCTATCTCTAGGCCCGACCCCGGTTCAAATCTAACGGGACTTGTGCATCGGACTGGACCCTAGTCAGATCTCGCGTGATTTGTCTATTTGAATTCACAGAACCCGAATGTATCGTGATAATTTTGAGATTAAGATTAAATTTCTTTATTTAATTTCGGCAAATCTTCATAAAATCATGATTCACGCAATTTAGAGTACCGTCCCGTATCAGTTTTGGTATCAAAGCCCTAGGTTTCTAGGTTAGGGCATTATTGCTTGTCATATTTATTTTATTGCATTGTTTTTCTTTTGTGAGTTCATATTGCATTCCATATTAGAACCCTAATAGGTATTTGTGATCACCATGGACTTAAGTGAGATTCTTGATGCCTTTAAAGGTATGCAAGAAGAATTGGGTGCGATTAACGAGCGTCTGAATACTATAGAGCAAGCCCAAACATCCTTAGGAATTTATAATGGTCGATTGCGTTATCGAATCAACCAATTAGAAGCAGATGATGAACTCTAGGATCAGCGCCAAGAGCGTGAAGGTTCGCACTTTGAATGCGATGGTCGCCAAGACAATTGGAACTGGAACCGTAGGGATCATCGTAGAGATGACTATGCGAAGTTCAACTCCTCAAGAATGGTCGAGTTGAGATTCCGACTTGCGATGGAAGAATGGGCCCTACCATCTTCCTCGATTGGCTTTTCGACATGAACCAACATTTTGATTGGTATGGCATGAATGACGACCGTTGTGCCCGGCTCGCAAAAATGAAGTTAATTGGGCAAGCTCGACTTTTCTGGGTCAATATTGAGCGCATAAGGGTGAATGCGGGTTGTCCTCCCATTACCCGTTGGGACGACATGAAGGAACGACTTACTGAGAAGTTTGTCCTTTTATCATACCACCAACATCTCCTCGACCATTGGCAAAATTTGCGCCAAGGTGGTATGCCCATGACTGAGTACATTGCTAAATTCGAAGAATTCATGATGAGGGCTAAGGCATCGGAAGACCTTGAAATCACTCTCTCTAGATTCCGCACCGGATTGCGACTCGATTTGCAAAAAGAGTTGATTTCTCACCATGTAGAAACTCTTGAAAGATGTTATGCCGTTATACAAGATTTTGAATGGTATTTAAAAACATCGGTGGTGAAGAGAATTGAGCCACACCATAGTGGTCATCGCTTCGGTGAGGGATGATTTAATCCTCCTCCCAAGCCTACACAACCCGTCCCTATCAATACGAGGTTTGAAAAGGGAGGTGTAGTTGGGGAATCCTCAAGGGGCAGCTCTCACGTAAAGTGCTATAAATGTCTTGGGATGGGACACTTTGTCGCCCAATGCCCCACGAAAGACTGCCAGAGGAATCTCTTCATTGAGGGAGAGGAGGATGATGGTGAGTTAGTGGTCAAAGAAGTGTTTGAGCCAGACGTCACACCCAACGATGAAGAGGGTGATGATAGTGGCCGTGATTTAGTTGTGAGGTGTGCTCTAGCATAACCTCAGTAAGATGAGAAGGATGACTGGCGAAGGGAGAATATCTTCCACACCTTTACCTTAGGTGTAAGAGTTGTAAGGTCATCGTGGACAATGGTAGTTGCACCAATGCAGTGTCAACTCACACCATACGCTGCTTGGGGCTTACACCTGAAGCCCACCCGAGACCGTATAACGTTGCATGGGTTGACTTTTCATTCATTTTCGTGTCGAAGAGGTGTCGTGTACTAATACAGTTGGGCTCTTATTCGGACACTTTATGGTGTGATGTGGTGTTGATGGATGTGGGCCATATCATTTTGGGAAGGTTGTGGCTCTACGACATGGACGTGACTCTATTTGGTTGATCAAACATATGCACGTTCATACATGAGGGAAAGAAGATTACTTTACACCCTTTGCCTCCCAAAACACCATCGACCAACAAAGTCGAGAAGAAGGGCGAGACTTCTAAATCCATAAATATTGTGAGCCCTTTGGAATTTGAAAAGGTTTCTATGGATGAGAACGTAGTCTACATTGTCATCACCATCGAGAAAGCTCTCGAGTCTATGGGCGAACACCCCAAGGAGGTTGAGCCACTTTTGAAAGAATTTACGAATGTCTTCCCCAAAGACTTACCGAATGAACTCCCTCTTATGTGTGGCAGTCAACACGCTGTAGACTTAGTTCTCAGATCCACCTTACCGAACCTGCCCCACTATAGGTTGAATCCGGTGGAGCATGCCGAGTTAGCTCGACAAATCAATGAGCTCCTTCAAAAGGGGTTAATTCAAGAGAGCATGAGCCATTGCGCCGTACCCGCACTATTCACAACAAAGAATGATGGAAGTTGGCGAATGTGTGTGGATAGTCGGGCGATTAACAAGATTACGGTCAAGTATCGGTTTCCCATATCGAGGCTCGACGATATGCTCAACATGATGGTTGGTGCCACTATCTTTTCTAAGATAAATCTTAAGAGTGGCTACCATCAAGTCCAGATCCGCCCTGGTGATGAGTGGAAAACCGCCTTTAAGACTAAGGATAGTCTTTATGAGTGGACGGTCATACCATTTGGGCTTTCTAACGCCCCGAGTACTTTCATGAGACTCATGACCCAAGGGTTGAGGTCATTTCTAGGCAAATTTCTTATTGTGTATTTCGATGACATTTTGATTTATAGTCATGACAAGGAACAACACTTGAATCACCTTAGGTTGGTTTATGAAACCCTAAAGAGCGAAAGGTTGTTTACGAATTTCAAGAAGTGCACCTTCATGCAATGTTCCATTGTCTTCTTGGAATTCATTATCTCGGCTGATGGAATGGTCACAGACCCTGAAAAGGTTAAAACCATTGTGGAGTGGCCCGAACCTAAGAACATACACGATATCCACAATTTCCATGGCTTGACTACTTTCTATCGTCACTTCATTAGAAGCTTTAGCACCATCATGGCCCCAATAACTGATTGCATGAAAAAGGAGAATTTTCATTGGGGCAAAGCCATGACGAAAGCCTTTGCCAAGATCAAACAACAGATGCGATTGCCAGACTTTTCTAAAGTCTTCGAAGTCGCATGCAATGCGTCGGGTGTGGGTATAGGAGGAGTGCTTAGCCAAGAGAGTCACCCAGTGGCTTATTTTAGTGAAAAACTTAACGAAGCGAAGCAAAAATACTCCACCTATGACAAGGAGTTCTATGCGGTTGTTCATTCCTTATGATATTGAAAACATTACCTTAGGCCGCAAGAATTTGTGTTGTTCTCGGACCATGAAGCCTTACGCTTCTTAGCCTCTCCGAATAAGTTGAATTTGAGGCATGCGAAATGGATTGAATACCTTCAAGGTTTCACCTTCGTGTTGAAGCATAGGGCCGGTGTTGAAAACAGCGCTGCTGATGCACTTAGTCGTCGAGTAGTGACTTTGTGCACTATGAACGTCGAGGTCGTCGGGGTCGAAAGATTAAAGAATGAGTACCCCGAGTGCCTAGATTTTGGGGTAGAGTACACTACTCTCCTTGGTGATCCGACTAGCACACACTCCGTGGACACCATCCAAGATGGGTACTTGTTTAAAGGTAATCGCCTTTGCATCCCTCGCACTTCATTGCGTGACTTTCTCATTTGGGAGTTACATGTTGGAGGGATAACCGGTCATTTCGGGCGTAATAAGACTATTGCGCTCGTAGAGGATAGGTTCTTCTGGTCTAGCCTAATGAGAGATGTCACCCGGGTCATTAAACATTGTCGTACTTGCCAAGTGTCGAAACAGAGTAAGCAAAATACTGGCTTGTACACCCCATTACCCGTGCCACACACACCGTGGCAAGACATCTCCATAGATTTCGTGCTCGGACTTCCCAAAACACCGAGGAAACACGATTTCATCTTTGTTGTGGTGGACCGATTTTCCAAGATGACCCACTTCATTCCTTGTTCCAAAACCTTCGATACATCCCATATTGCTAAATTATTTTTCGCGAAGGTAGTGCGTCTTCACGGGTTACCCAAAATCATTGTCTGATAGGAATGTCAAATTCACTAGCTATTTTTGGAAGACCCTTTGGCACATGATGGGCACAATGCTTCAATTTTCAACGGCTTATCACCCTCAAACAGATGGCCAAACCCAGAGTACCAATAGGAGTTTAGGAAACCTCCTTCGTAGCCTTGTCGGTGATCATGTTAGGACCTGGGATACCATTTTGCCCACAGCTGAGTTTGCCTACAATAATTCTGTCAATAGGTCCGTAGGCATGAGTCATTTTGAGGTAGTACATGGTCATAGGCCTAGGGCACCACTAGATTTGATCCCCATGTCCGCGTCCCATAGAGTGTCAGAGTCTGCCGATGCATTTGCACAACACATTCATAACTTGCATGCCGAAATTAAGCAAAAGATTAATTCAAGCAACAATCAATACAAATTATTTGCAGATGCTCACAGACGTTTTAAAGAATATCAAGTGATTGATTATGTGATGGTCTGGGTTAGGCCCGAGCGGTTCTCATCGGGATCCGCAAAGAAGCTCCAATCCCTTTAGAATTTTAGCTAAGAGTGATCCTAATGCATACGTACTTGAGCTTCCTCCATGTACGAGGGTTAGCTCAACGTTCAATGTGGAGGACTTAGTTCCTTACTTGAGTTTCACCCCACCTCCTAAAAACCTACTCCAGCTACCTCATAGCCCTAGCCCCAACCCAACCTCGCAGCCTGTACCTCTTCCTTCCCCAAGCAGACAGAGAAAAGATGAGATAGATGATATAATAAGTGATCATGCCGTCTCCACACATGACGGAGGATTCCAGAAGTACTTGGTTAAATGGGTTTAAAAATCGGAGTCTGAAAAACTTCGATACACGAGAATGAGGTTCATCTATTGAACCCCAACTTGATCGACATTTACTACGAGCGTGTTTCATCGGTGATGAAACCTTTTTGGTCCAGTAGAATTGACGGGGACACCGAGTACGTGGACATTGGTTTTGGACCACATCACTTCCTCCGACGTTGAAAGAAACGAAGAGGAAACCCGAGTACAGCTTCAAGGGAGAAAATGAGACAAAAATCGCCAACAGATGACGGACGTCCGTCCCATCTTGATGGACATCCGTAGTTTTAGCCCCTCACTGTTTAGTGGGGGATGGATGTCCGTAGTGCCCCACGGACGTCCGTGACTTCTGAGACGAACGTCCGTGGGACGACTCTGTCCCAGCGATGAAATTTCTAATTTTTGCGAAATTTTCCTTTTTAGTCTTTTAATTCTTTTAGGATTCTTTATTCCGAATATTACTTTGGTTGCCTATATAAAGAGGCTTGTAAACACTTTTTAAGGAGATTATTGAATATTTTGAATGCTTTTTGCTTGAATATTCTTCTTCTCGAGATGGGTTTGGTGTGAGGCCAAGAGAGCGATTCTCATTTATCTTTTGTTATTAACTTTCTCGATCTTTTGTTATATTTGCTGTCTGTCGATCTCTGTTTGTTTCTCAAACCCTAATCTATTAGTTTTTTTATCCCAAAGCCCTAAACCTCTTTTGAAGCCCTAAATCAATTAAAACCATAAGCCTATTACAAAACCATAAATCCATCCCACAACCCTAGTTCGAACCCGTGAATCTACAACGAATTGACGATGAACGCCCAAGCCTGGAAAAGCTAGAGTTCTATCTTTAGGCCCGATCCCGCCTCAAATCTAACGGGACTTGTGCATCAGACTGGACCCTAATCGGATCTCACGTGATTTGTCTATTTGAATTCTTAGAACTATGTTATCGTGATAATTTTGAGATTAAGATTGAATTTCTTTATTTAATTTCGGCAAATCTTCATAAAATCATGATTTATGCATTTTAGGGTACTGCCCCGCATCACAAACCCTTCAAGCTTTCGTCCTCCTGCAGAAATTTTTAGAATGGAAGGGAGATGGTCCAGTTGCCCTAGAGGAGTATTTCAATAATATAGGAATATGGCCCAACATCATTCTCAGACAATATTCCAATAGAACCCCTCGAAAATGCTCTTCCCACAAAGGTATAAAAAGGTGTATATAGAAGATGATCTAGACGACACAATATCAGCTCACCTTGCATGTTGGATGAAGTAACACAACTTCCCTCCATTGGCAAGTCCATTAGACCACATTCATTGACAAAATGAGCAAAGTCCCCCCCAACACTTATGGCAACCCACCCTATTTCCTCCTAATTTCTAGGGTTGATACCGAATTGCATTGACACCAAGACACATCCGAACTTTTATACACCTCAATAGGCTCATTCCAGAACATCGGCCTTAATGCTGAATCATTCGGTTTTTGTATGCCTGTCAATGGCCAAGTGAAACCATCGCCCTTCTGCTTTAATTTAACGGATATGGAATGTGTATCGGTTTTGAATTCCACTCTTTCTAAAACAACGCCACTCCCACTTTTCCCTGCAAGAATCGAGCTCAATTTAGTTCGATCAGTCATTTCCCACTTAGTTTCTTGAATCATCACCACCATAGGCCTTTGAAAATCAAAACAGATTTATTGCCCTTTTCTCCATAGCCCCTCTTACATACATTCCATGATATCAGCTTCATTAACAATCATACCCATAAACCTTTGCTGCAGACAACAATCAACAGTCACCTTTACAACCCCCCAAACCACCCATAATTCTCCTATATGTTAAGTAAATTGAGAGTATGGTTCAAAGTCTCAGTTTACCTATTACATATCAACCCCCCTTCAATGTCCAGAGGATACATAAATCGCCAATACATTCAATGTATCAGTTATACAATTGATATATTGGAATGTAATGGGTATGTATCGATTCGGTTTTTGTATGCCTGTAAATGCCCAAGTGAAACCATGACCCTTCGGTTTTTGTATGCCTGTAAATCCCCAAGTGAAACCATCACCCTTCTGCTTTAATTTAACGGATATGGAATGCGTATCAGTTTTGAATTCCACTCTTTCTAAAACAATGCCACTCCCACTTTTCCCTGCAAGAATCGAGCTCAATTTAGTTTGATCAGTCATTTCCCACTTAGTTTCTTGAATCATCACCACCATAGGCCTTTGAAAATCAAAACAGATTTATTGCCCTTTTCTCCATAGCCCCTCTTACACACATTCCACGATATCAGCTTCATTAACATCATACCCATAAACCTTTGCTGCAGACAACAATCAACGGTCACCTTTACACCCCCCCAAACCACCCATAATTCTCCTATATGTCAAGTAAATTGAGAGTATGGTTCAAATTCTCAGTTTACCTATTACATATTAACCCTCCTTCAATGTCGAGAAGATACATAAATCGCCAATACATTCAATGTATCAGTTATACAATTGATATATTGGAATGTAATGGGTATGTATCGATGATATATACCCAATGTACCATGTATTGGTGGGCTTCGATACCGATACGTATTGGACAATACGTTGCGATATTTTGAACCATGATTGAGAGAACATACTTCAATATTATTAAATCTACACCAATGCCCCTTTCAGTATTCCACATGCCTTATTATACTGTGAATAACATCCGCAAAGCTGATACAAAATAGCTGGGACAAGGCGATGATGATGTTGAAAGGCTAACAAAATTAAGAATTTACCGGTATGATAAGGGAACCTTTCATGATTGTAGTTCTTTTTAAAGTAAAACATTCCTCCTGTTTTGTCGACATATTTGTTTCATTGTTGATGAAAATCCACTTGAAGTTACCTAGGGATTTAAGTTTTGACACAAAAAAATTGATACTGTCGAGCTTTCTTCGTTACCCTTTTTTTGTGCTGACATTTATGTTACTGTAGAGTTGAAAATGGAATTGGTGACTCATGCTGCTTCTTCATGTTGTTGACTTTCTTGTGTACATTCTGATATCCCTTAACCCGATAGGTATGGGCTGCAGGATTCTCTGCTGCTTTGCTGAAGAAGCGCAACTCTCCAAAGGACTCATCCGTTGAGGCTAATGAAGAAAATGCATTCAACGGTTATAAGAGTAGATTACAGATGCATGATAATACACCCTCCTTAATTGAAGCCATGCTCTTGTCAATTTTAGAGAAGTTCTTCACCATTTTTCTGAGGTTGCCTTATGTAAACAGGTAAGTGCTCAATGCTAAATGATTCTTCTCCCGAAACATCTTTATTACTGATCTTGAGCTTCTTTAGATGAAGATTTTCCTTGCTTACGATACAGTTATATTTTCCATTATAAATTTGCAATACGTAATGTTATATTTCGGTTGCTGGATTTTTTAACTCATTCTTTATTTACTATTTTACTTATGAAATAGTATTTTACCAAAATGATGCTTACTAGACTTGAACGATGGTTGCATGGTAAATTTTCTAATTTTTTTTGTACAGATAAATTTGTGCAAATTATCAAATATTACCCAGTAATCCTTCAATACATAAACGACCTTTTTTTAATCAGTAAAGAGAAATTTCATTGCAAGAAAAAGGCTTACAACGAAAGGCCAAGAAGCAAGGTGCTTGGCCGCAAGGATCAAGATATCGGTTTCGTTTTCGTTTTTGGGCATGACCGAGACCGAAAATTTTCCCTCCATACATGTTTTGACCAAAATTTCGGTTCAAATTTTCGTTTCGGTGGGGACCGAAAACGATACATTTCAGCCAATAATTTGAATTATCGGCCGAAATTTTGAACCATGCTTGGCCACAACCAAGTGGGCAGAAAAACAAGAACCAGAAAACGGACAATAGAAAAACAGCAATACGAAACAGAATTAAAGATCACATTCCCGCGTACAGAGAACCCATTGTGCAACGAGCTCAGATCCCGATCACTCGGAGAATAGCTTAGATAGAGTCGCCAAATCTAGAAAGCGCCCTTGATAGACTTTATGATCTCATGGAAAGATCTGTAAGAACCTTCGAACACTTGTGTTTTGTTCCAACCAAATCGATGAGAAAATTGTCACTACTAGGATTCTCCAGAGAACTGACCCCTGAGAGCCCAAGGAAAGAAACTTCTCAGCCAGTCAGTCCTTACACCAGAACGGGAGATAGCCATGATTCTTGGTCAATTTTGTAAATGATTCCAAATGAGGACAACGGAAGTACAGTTGTGCAGCATATGATCAATCAATTCGCTATTCTGCAGGCACATCACACACCTATTGGGTAACATCTTACAACATCGATTTAAAGTATCCACCGTTTTAATTGACCCCCAAGCCACACACCAGCAAAATACAACAACTTTGCAGCTGCCATATGCCCACCAAACCTGCTTGATAAGTAACCTACGGTCAAGGGATTTCATAAAGGGATCTAACAGAGAATTTTCCGGACTTATTTGCCACCCAAATGCGCATGTCAGCGTGGTTGCAATCAACCAAAACTGAGTTCAAAACCTGGAGAAGCTCAGCAAATTCAGAAATTTCAAGATCCCTGAGATCTCTTCTAAATTTAGGTGGGACTATTTTCCCTCCAACACATTTCAAATTTTCAAACTATTTTTGACCTGTAGGTTGTAGGTTAAAAGTAACTTTTCCACATGGGACTATTAGACAAGAGAACCATTTAAAAGTTAAGCTCAAGCCTTTAACCAAAGTAATAATAAATAAATATAATTAATTAAAATTAATAATAAATATTTATTTTGTAAAATATCCAACATCACCTTGACTAAGTCCCCTCTCTGTACCTTTGTAAACTACCCATGTGTGAAAATGATCGAAGTATCACAAAATGCTATAGTAGAATCATAGTTACCGTAGGACTATAAAAAAAGAACCAAAAAAAAAGGAAAAGAAAAATTGATACCACAGGGACCAACACCACAGTATTAATAAATTTTGTTTATTAATATATGTAGGTTACTCTACAAAATAAAAAAGGGGACGAGTCGTCTCTAATAACCAAGTGAGCTTACCAACTTATCCAGTATTAACTTTAGAATTCTTGTGCTTATTTTGCAGGTGGTTGAGCAAGATCATTGCCATTCTTTCAAAGAACCAGCCTCCATGTCCCCAGCTGTATCTGTATAGCTCAGCTGACAAGGTCATTCCAGTTCAATCTATAGAGTGTTTTATACAGGAGCAGAAGAAGCTGGGAAGGAAGGTATGGGCCTACAATTTCTGCTCTTCCCCTCATGTAGACCATTTCAGGAGCTTCCCTCGTATATATTCGACCGAGGTTGACAAATTTTTGAATCAATGCATCGCGCCAGTGGGCCATTCACCTGCCACTTCATGATGCAAATTTCTAGTTCAGCATGATGCAGCAAGTGCATGGGAGAGGTGGTAGCTGATTCCCTTGTAGCTGGATTTTATTCTTCATTTTACTGATTCTGAAACATGATCTTATGATTATATTTTTTTTTCTAATTTTTGTTTATTTTCATGTATGTCATCCATTTACCAGTATGATTATATAAATAGCAAAAGAGCAGGGAGCTTTAAGGATGGAATGCTACCATGGTGCAAGGATCATTTTTCCAATTATAACATATGGAGAGAATAGATCTGGGTGTTGTATGGACAAGTTGTCAGGTGACAACGCCCATTGGAGCTCTAATTATTTTTCTTGAATTTTTTGGAAGCATTTTAAAAAAAAAAAATTTGAAGTAATTTTTTAATCTATTTCATCTATTATAGCATTACTTTCATTGATGCGGGCAGGGGCGTAGTCAGGAATTTTTGTTGTTAGGGCTACAAATGATAAAGAATCATACTTAATAGAAACTCTAGAGTTAAATGGGGGATAAAGATCATGATCTCAAAATGCATCATGTGAAAGATTGGGAGGATAAATAATCTCTATCGTTCGATTCAATTCAATCAACGTGTTTCAGCAGTGAACTTAAAGATTCAGTGGGTGGATTTAAAGGTACTCTTCTAAAATATCGTGTCCATTCAACCTTTTAGTCTATCCCACATAACCCAAACTTTGAGGCCCAATTATGGATTAGAAAATTTTCAAATTCGATTGGTTGCTATCATTTGATGAATCACTGGTTATACAATTGATCGAATTCACTATCATATTATCGTTGGTATAATGGTAACCATTATATAATAATAGTATAGTGCTTCATATTATCATTATGTACAGAAATTTTATCTTTTTATTTTATTTGTGTTTGCTTCCATCCACCGAATCTTTGAGTTCACCCACGCTAAAACACATTAATTGCATTGAATCAAACGATGGAGATCGTTTAGACATACTATTAGACGAACAATGTTTTATTTCGTAGCACACATCTCAGAAAAGTGACCTTAACATCACGTAGACGGTTAAAATTAATTTTAAAGTCATTTTTTTTAGTGTGTATCACTTGAAATAAAAAACCAATCGTCTAATGGTGCCATCATGATCTCAAGATCCATCATGTGAAAAGGTTGGGACGATAAACAATCTCCATCGTCTGATTCAATGAAGTCAATCGTCTAATAGTGCCACCATGATCTCAATATCCATTGTGTGAAAGGTTGGGACGATAAATGACCTCCATCGTCCAATTCGATGCAATCAACTGTCTGATGGTGCTACCATGATCTCAAGATACACCATGTGAAAGGTTAGGACGATAAATGATCTTCATTGGCCGATTCAATGCAGTCAACCGTCTAATGGTGCACAGTGATCTCAAGATCCATCGTGTGAAAGGTTGGGACGATAAACGATCTCCATCGTCCGATTCAATGCGGTCAATATTTTTCAGCATGGGTGAACTCAAAGATTTGGTGGGTGGATTTAAAACAACTCTTTTTTTTTTTTTTTTTTTTTTTTTTGTAAGTGGAGTCGCGCCATGGTTAACCATTTAAAGTGCTATCCGTTAAAGTGGCTCTTTTATAAACACCAAAATGCTATATAGGGGTTTAGCGCAAATAGCTCTAACCCCGGGTATCTGCAAGGAAAACCCTTTCCTTTTACAGCGAGAAAAAAATTAGGGTACCATTATTCACACTCCAAGATATTGCTTTCTCGAGTAAAAAAACAAAACAAAAATAAAGTGGGTAAAAGAGTCCTCTTCGGGGTTTCTCAACATTAGGTTGAGAAAACAGTGTGATGGAGTGTGACTAACGATACCAAAAAAAATATATAATGAAAAAATAGTTGTCTCCATACTAATTTCGAAAGATCAAACAAAGAAAAAAATTTCACGTCCACAGTAACTATATTGATTCTCTTAACAGAAATCATAACAAAATCCAGCGTATGAAAAGTCTGGTTAATCTCTTTTCTTTCTTTAAAACCAAAATAAAAATAAAAACCATGAAGTATCGTTTAGCACGGAAACCTACCAATCTGTATGCACGGATTTTTTGGATCTAGACAGCAGCAGAAACCAGCTTGTGTACGAATTTAATGGGTGAAAGGAGCTTCATAATCATCTATCGGTGATGCCAGTCAAGTGAGTCGTTGTAACTCTATACCGCAGCGAAACCTTAGTTCCCATCTTCATCTACGCCGGTGAGTGAAGATTGCCGGGACTAGCCGAGATCCGGTGGAAACGGTGTCGGCGGAAGCCAGTGAAGCATGCCGGATCTGGCCGAGATCCGGTAGAAATGGCGTCGGCGGGGATATCTTCTTTTCTGACCCACACCACAGCAGTGGATTTCGGTTTCCCTCTTGAAAACCTGAATCTCCTTGAATCGTATCTATCGACAGCCGTCGATCTTTCAATCCGCTTCCCCCCACCGTCAGTTTTCAATCCCTCACCATCATCAATCGTAAGATCCCTAAATTTCCCTGCAATCTCAGCCGCCCGATTTGCCTGAGGTTTTCGCTCCGATTTCTCCGGCCGATTTCCTCTTTTTGACTGCAGGCGGGTTTGAATCTCGTTTCCAGTCGGTTTTATTGGCGAGGCTTTCAGAAGTTTCTCTTTCTCGACGCTTTCAATATCTCCGATTAGGTTTTCGTTCTCGGGTTCGTTCTCGGGCTTCTTTTTCTTGTTTTTCTTCTTCTTTTTTCTCTTTGCTTTTTCAACCTGTTTTTCTGAATCCAGAGCATTTTCTCTAGTCTTTGCTTCTCCGTCCAAATTTTTTTCTTCAATCTTTTTCTCTGCAACTTTCTCCTTTTTCTGTTTCAGACCATATCTTCTGCGTTCTGGTAACGGCACATCGGTGGATTTGGATTCAACAGATTGCAAAGCCTTTTGAAGTTCATTTCCTTCTTCGATTTCTTTTTGTTTCTGATGCTGTTCTTTGATTCGTTTTTCTTGGAGCTGCTGGAGAGTAACCTAGTTAGATGGCAGAGCAGCGAGTTTCTTCCTCTGCTTATCCATGTTGCTATGGAGCACAGCGGAGCTATTTCTCAGAGGAAAACCACTCGAATTGGTTTACGTCTGATTTTGGGATTCCAGTCTTTTGACGAATCTTCGTACGATCTACGGGCAGTGATTTTCTGTTAATAAAATATCCTAATGTTTATAAATTTTACGGAACTGCCATCACGCACTAAACGTGCCCTTCGCTTGCCCTCTAACTGTAGACCGTCTTTAGTAAAAACCTTTTAAAAATCATTGATTGCTTCACATCAAATGCAGAGTTTCTCTTTCACCCCGACATGGGTCCGGGCGTACGTTGGCGAGGTTGCACCAACTGTAGTTATTACAAAATGCAACCTGCTTTATTATAAAAATAAAAGAGAACCTTTATTTGCACCCACTTGTACCCCCGCAATGTTCGGTGAAAGCCGCGCTTACTGAACGCAATCCACTCACCTATAAGTGAGTGGTTGCATCAGAGGCTCCAAAAAGGTAAAAGTGTTGTGCGTTGCAGCCTTTGGTATTAGGTATCTAGGAGCCATACTCGGAAAATTTTTTAAGATATCATGCTTTTTAATGTGATTTAAAGAACATGCTAGAGATCTATGATATAAAATAAATAAGGTATGAACCAATATAATCCGCAAGGAAATAGGATCAGCCACTTAAGCCATTAGGTGTAGGTGGTTCTTCCTATTTGACCCGTAGCCGATAGATATAGCCATGAACAAGTTGAAGAGAGTTCTAACCGGCCTGGGAGGACCAAACCTACGTATGTGGTAAAATAGGGGGATGATTTGTGGCTAGGGGTGAAATGTTAGAAAAGTGTGAAATATTGATTCGAAATAATACAGGGAATCGGTTCATAACTTCTATTAAGAGGAATGCTCAACCTCTCTCTATCTATTATAAGTAAAACATTATCCTTTCTGAGATGTTTATGAAAATTTAATTTTCATCAATGTAGTGCCCTTTTGTCTACCCTTTTTGTCTATCAAGGATTTACGACTTGTTCTTTCCTTTGAACTTAAATATTGACCAAATAAATATTAGATAGGGTTCCCATCGTAAGTGACTGTTTGGGTAAATGACTTTAAACTCATCCCGATTTTTGTAGATTAATACTTTCCATGATTGCTTATAATTGCAATTATCAACACATAAAGCGCTTCTTCAGACATTTTCATCTGGATCCACAAATCATTTGTTTTCTTATGAATTAATAAGAAAACAAGCTTCACAGAAAATTTTAGAAGTTATGACTTAATCTTTATTAGTACGTCTACCAATGGACCCTTAAGTCACTTCATTTCTCTACCTATATTTCATACAAGCAACATATTAAGTCAGATTTATAGTTGCATCTTAACATCTCTTGTAAGGTCATGACTCTCTTTATTAATGAAAAATCATTTGATTTAGATTTTCAATCAGCCTTTCTTTCGTTTGAGAAATATCATCTTCAAATGATTTAAAATATCAAATCCAAACCCATTACCTTTCAAAGATATTCAAGCAGAATTATTTGATCATCTCTACATGATCCTAACAATCTTTTCATAACAAGTCGATGTTGCCAAAAGTTTATGGCCAAATCATTGATAATGATTCTAAGTCATGCCTACTCGATCAATGACAATCAAGGCCTATATGATTGAGGCCTGATCAACTAATCAATCATAGGACAAATATCTATGTCTACTAAATCGAACATTTTGTGGCTACTTGATGATCAATCAATTGTGTTAAAGGATTATTAATCATTGCAATAAAGTTTCACAAACATAATCACATCTAATGTAAGGGGTGCCAAAGTTTATCTTAACAAAAAATAAAATTATATCACTTTTAAAAAATAAAAAAAAATAAATAATTATTTCAATGAATTGACTCCTCCATGAGACAACCCCCCCATAAATAGTAATGAGAAACTAAAAGTATTCCATAAATCATGATCATGTAAACTTAGTCCACTTGATCATTTTCTCTGTCACTTGGATTGTCAATCTCCACCATTAAAAGGAAACAATTTTATAACAAGCATGTACAAGTACACAAGTATGTACGCACACATCATACAAAAATGATAATAATAAAGTATCTCTTATACGTGACTTATACCATGTGCACAAGTTTGTGTGATGTGCCCACACGCACCTAACACATGTACGTGTGGATGTGTGTTGTACACACTATATACTCACACATTGCCAACTCCCATAAAAGGGTTATAGCATCATTCACCTTTAGTGAGGAATAGATAAATATAAAAGAAACAAAATTGGCGCCCAAATCAATTCAAAACCCTTGGATTAAAGAGACACTAATAACTGAATTAAGAAGTTACAATAGAAACTATATGTCTCTTTTATATAGTCAAACAAAATGATTTGGAAGCACTATATCATGCATGTTCCCCATGCCAATCCAACTGGTTAATTCGTCTCCTTGAAACAGGTGACATTCCCACCCGAAACAGTATCAAATCAAAGTGAATCGCCTCCTTCATAGTGAAGGCACCCATAAAAATTAAAATATAATTTCAAACTCTCACAAACACACAATACAAATATCATAGAAAAATTGGTGGTCGGTGGAACCAAGTGTGAGTAGTTAAGTAGATACAAGCACACGGGTGAAGATGACTTCCTAAGGACAAGTAGATACACACAATATTGATGTCAAGACACCAGTATCCTTGATGGTGAAAAGAGTACCCTACGAAGACACTGTTTGAACTGAACAGCTTTAACTTTGTTATATGGCCCTAAATACGGGAACATGAACGTCCAAAATAGCACAAAGTAGAATCATGTGGAGTTCTGCTAACGAGTTTTTCATAAGGCGATACATGACTGAACAATTTGATTGGGAATCTATTTATCAAATAGATTGGAGCTCTAAATACTTTAAACGCTTGTAGAAATTTAATATTATGTAGGAAGATATTTTCAACATGCAGTTTAAATCTAGTGAAGAAATCGAATGCACGGGAAAGAATCATGAGTACTTTGGATTCATCCAAAATAGAATATAATACTTGGAATCATTAGTTGAATAGTGTTACGATGTCTAAATATTTAACCATATTAAATCAAGAGGACCAGATGCAACAAAATCTGATAAATTAAGAGGAAGACTATTTTTTTCAAGAAGACAGTATTACAAGAAAAATTATGCCTTTGTTAAGTCTCATCTCTTGTGATGATCTAGTCAGTCATTCTAGCGGCCAGCTATCAAACGATGCCGATAATATGTCGACAAGTGACATTAAATCAGCCTCAAAATCAAAATTTCAAAGGATATTAAAAGTAAGCATACCTCTTTGAATTCGAGGAGTGCCTTGTATTCCCATCGCATTATCATCATCTCTTAAAAATGCTTGTAGCCACTTCTCCAAAATTCAAACTTGCTAACACAAATATTGGTTTTAAATTATTGAAAAAGTGTGAAATATTGATCCAAAATAATACAGGGAATCGGTCCGAGGCACGAGAAATATCATTGTTTTTAAACCAATATTTGCCCCCACCACTTTGACAAAGTGGTCACCAACAGGTTACCGACAAACTGGTTCCAGAATACAACGAGCCGGTTGTGTATTCTTGTAAAAGATTTGGCGAATCCAATCACGCTATCCGAACACCAAATATTGTAAGAATGCTCTGATAAAGACCTTTAAACACATAACAAGAGAGAGGAAAAAATGCTCTATTATATTGTCTAAAACAATGATTTTAGATTCCTTAAATAGAAATCAAATGGTGTGTTAATGCACATTTTTTCGATGAAAATGTGCTACATGCATCCCTTCGGAAAAGACACACCACTTTGGAAAGACATTTCTTTTGAAAAGAGACCACTTTGGAAAGACACCTTAATTGAAATGACACACCTCTTGGGAAAAGACACCTCAATTGAAAAGACACACCTCTTGAGAAAAGACAAGTTTAATAAACTTTTAAATATCTAACATGAAAGGCCAACCAAGATCGGATATAGTTGGTTTTCCGCGAAATCTTAGTAGAGTGTATGGTGTTGATACCAACCCTAGTGAAACTCCAAACACAACCCTAGATCGTTTGTGCAGACAGACTTTTTGGGTGATAAGATCCAATGTCTAGAGGGAAACAACCTAGATCATACGCTAGGTCCCTAAGCAATCATTAACATCAACCATGTAACTTTTGGACACTGTTAAGTTTTGAAGACATTAATTGATGTGTATAAACCTCAAGGGCTTAGGTGAGCTAGCCAAGTACCTGCTTCCAAATGCAGGATACTTGAGTTCGAATCCCTCTCCCCTTGAGGCTACCCTAGGGATTTATATCTTTTGCTGACCCGATATGTGCTAAATTTGGGGTGCGCATGTGCCCCCGGGATTAGACGAGTGCTCTAAGAAGCCTAGATACCAGGTTATAAAAAAGAAATTGATGTGTATAACATGATAGAGATTTTTGTTATATATATTAGTGTAGTAATATAAATTTTATTGTTTCAAAATTAAGTGTATAATTATCATTATATATATTGATAATAATTCAATGGTAAACTTACAAATATTATCTCTCTAAAGAAGTGTATTTTCATATTTGATTTTATCTCTTTATAGTTATCTGAAAAGACATAACTCTTTGAAAAGATACAAGTGAAATCAATTTATCTTTTTATCGAAAAGACACAACTCTCTCAAATGACACATATATGAAATCTTTTCTTGTTCAGAATTTATCTACATAAATAATAATATCTATCTCTCCTTTTGCTCTTATGTTCTTATTTTTTAAGAATCTTTTTGTATATTAGAAAATCTATGTGACAAGTTCTTTATTTAGAAAGTGCAATATAGAAAAGAACATACGGTTCTTGATAAAATCGGTTTGTATCTTGAAGGCAGATTCACTAGAAATTCTATTGGATCTTCGTTTATCCGACAAAGTGGGGTGCTTACTGTCTTTAAGACAGCGTAATGAACTACATGCGTTAGAATCATTATCAATACCATTTTTTTATCAACAATTTTTTATTGGTTCAATTTTTAAAGCTAAAGATCTTTAAATCATGACCACAAAATCACATAATCAAATCATGTGGGACATGTCCTTAAAAGTGAACTATGAACCAAGTCGTTTACCGCCCGAGCCACTTCCCAACTATTACCATCTTGATGGTGTTGTCATTACTGACATAAAACTATATACACCATATGATAGAAATCTATGATATAATTGCCAAAATCACTATTTTTATTTTATAGAATTCTTAGGATATTAAAATCACATAGTGGAGATGATTTTTTAATGAGAGCCATTATTTGCACTTGGAAATGTGGCCCTTGCACCGAAGTTAAAGAAAGACTTGTATTTTAGGGACATGGAACATGTGAAATTGCATTTTGGGTCGTCTGATTTAAAGTTCATGATCTATAGATCCTTGGTGGATAAGATTGGAGCAAAACACAACCAAGGATAAGATGAGAGCAAAACACAATATTTATCATATGATTTATTGTTGTCAACCATTGAATCAAATAATAGTCTTTGACTATATTTAATCATATGATGAAGATTATATTTTATGTTAATCTTTTACATTTAATATCTTTAAATGACACGCTCAAAATCAAAAGATTTAGATGATGTCTTTATATAACAAAGGTCGTCAAATTTATAGGTATTTATTATAAACTCGATGAAGGGCCAAATTTCGGAGTGCATGTAATGGCTCCCTTTTTATAGTACAATCTTGTAGTTGAATTTTACCTACCTACATCTCCTCCTAGATTTTCATATAAAGCTTCACTGGGTACCCAACGCGAAAAGCATGCCTGGTCTAACCTAAATCGGGTCGTTTATGAATTAGATGTCCAACAGCCTGGTATGAGCGGTCATATATTAAATTACATCCTTAAATTGTATGAATAAATATATATTAGAGCGCCAGGATGGTACCTACGAGGGTAGCATTTCAGGGGTACCAATGAGCCCGTTCTTAGTTTTTTGTTGGTGGATTAGAGCGTGTTACTAAACACTGGTGTTACTATTGCACCACTTTATGGTTCAGCTACCTCACAAGAACAAATAAAAATTTTGTTGACTGCTTTAAAATTGGACGATGGAGATTGATTTAGTCCCAATCTTCTACATAAATTATCTTGACATCATAGGCTAGCTATCACACTGTCAGATGTTGATTCCACATGCTACAAATCCCAAAAAGTGAGCGTGAAG
The DNA here is from genome assembly GCA_021018995.1 of Chloranthus sessilifolius. Lineage (NCBI taxonomy): Eukaryota > Viridiplantae > Streptophyta > Magnoliopsida > Chloranthales > Chloranthaceae > Chloranthus > Chloranthus sessilifolius. Next base: position 44,028,632 of record CM037584.1, read on the forward strand.
ACATTTGATGGTATGCTATATCATGTTCACTTTTTGGAATGTTGGTCGCGTGGAATCAAGATATAATCGTCTGATAGTAGGCCCATAACCTCAAGATTACTTGTGGAAAGATTGGGACAAAAAACAATTTCCATTGTATGATTTAAAGCAATCAACGGATTTTTCGTTTGTTTAAGTAATGCGGCTGTAACATAAATTGGTGTAGTAGTAATACCAGCCTTTACAAAAAGGGAGCCATTACTTGCACATGCTTTTTAATTGATTGCACCAAGGTTTGAGAAAAACTTTGTATTTTGGGGACATATGACATGTGAAAATACAATCTAGGCCGTCTGATTTAAAGTTCATAATCTATAGATCTTTAGTGGATATGACTGAAGCAAAACACGATATTTATCAAATGATCTATTATTGTCAACTGTTGAATCAAATAATAGCCTTTGACTATATTTAATCACATGATAAATATTATATTTCGTGTTAATCTTATCCACTACGGATCTATAGATCATAAACTTTAAATCAGAAGACCCATATTGAGTTTTCACATGTCACATGTCCCTAAAATACAGTCTTTTTTTAACCACGATGCAATCACTTAAAAAATGAGTGCAAGTAATGGCTCCCTTACTAAAATGCTCAAGAATAAAACTGTTGAACAGTTTAGCGGGTATTTTAGGTTTAGCGGGCAGTTTAGTAAAATGGTACTTCCACTCTTATAAAAATGGTCATAGTGTTAAGAGCAAGGTATTAAAAATTGGCCAACACCGATACGTATCATTTTTTTGGCAAATCGATACGTATCGGTCTCCAACTCGGTATCGGCTGATACGGACCCGTATCAGCCGATACATATTGGGTATCGGCCAATACGTATTGGTTTGAGTCCGAGACGTGTAATTTTATTTATTTATTTATTTTATTTTTTTAAAAGGGTTGATACGTATCGGCCGATTTATATCTGTCCTCCATGGACCAATACCCAATACCGAGTTTGACACCTTAGTTAAGAGTTTACGCCTTTTCTCTATCTCTTTCTTTATTTCTGCCATTTCTCTTCGTCAAGTGCCTAAAAAACTTAAACTATATTTTTTCGAAAGAAGGAACCCTCTTCTCCTTGATAACTCCTTGCATAGCAAGATCTTATGCAAGATTTACTTGTTCAGTAGTTTTACCCTCCTCTCTACTCACTCCTTGCATGCAAATCCTCCTTTGTTTGTATGGAGTTAGAAAAGAGAATGAGAACCAACTTAGGCAGGCAAACTCTACTATGGCATGGACTAGCAAAGAGCTATGCCATGGTAGCCCAAATGCCTTTAAAATTAGTGGCTACCATAATTTCTAAACAAGTTGCAGCTGTTCATTTTAAAGGCATTTAATGCTCCAAATTACTTGATAGAAATGTGTTCAACCCGCTTATCTAAATCCTCAGCTTGAGCCAAGGATCAAAATTTCGGTCCAAATTATCTGTTTCGGTCCTCATTGAAACGTAATTTTAGACCGAAATTTCAGCCAAATTATCATATTTCAGTTTAGGTCATGCCCGAAACAAAAATTTTGGCCGAAATTTTGATCCTTGACTTGAACCTAACTCGACCCAATCTATTTATTGAAACCCTAAACTCGAACCCGACGTAACCCAAATGGCAAAATTTTCAGCTGAGCCGGACAAACTAGTATAAAATATGAGGGAGGCATTTGGGTTTAGAAACCTCAACTCGAACTCTGATTATTTAGTAAATGAGTGGGGATTTTCAACCAAACCTGACGGTTGAAATTTTCAACCCAAACCCAACCCGTGATGGCTTTAGATCACGGTATCCTTTACACATGACACACTTGCCGGAAAATAATGCCATGCTTCAGAAAAAGGAAACTCATTTCAAAACCAACTGCTTCATGATGTTGGAACCAAGGTGTCCAAATCGGTATTGATATCGGGTATCAGTTTTCCGATGACCGATACGAATTGGCTAATATGGTATCCAATACTTGAGTTGGGATACCGATACATATCAGTTTGCCAAGAAATCGATACATATCATTGATACGTATTGGTATCGACTGATTTTTTATACCTTCGTTAGAACCCTGCTTGATAGTGTCATGATCTAAAGATCTAAGGTGTTGGAGATTGGGATGAAAAAAGTAATCTCTATGATCTTGGGATGAAAAGAGTAATCTTTATGATCTAGCGATGCAAGTTTTGAATCGAACACCGAAACCGAATCGAAAATTGAGGCTCCCGAACCGAAACGAATTGCACTGAAAATTGATTCAAACCGAACCGAACCCCAATTAGGTCCGGTTTCGATTTGGGTGGCTCGAAACTGAAAACCGAGGTGGTAGGTTGAGTAAACTGAAAAAACTAAAAAAAATCGAAAAAGCTAAAAAAAATAAAAATATACATTAAAAAAAATAAAAATATAGATATTTTACCTACACCGAACCAAATTAGTTTCGGTTTCAAAAAAAAAAAAAACATACCGAATCGAACCGAACTCAATGGATTTTGGTTCGGTTTCAGTTTGGGGTGTATTGAACCGAACACCGAAAAGTTCGGATTCAGTTGGGTTCGATTCGGTACACCGAACTTACATGCCTTATGATATGACTAAAGCAGTCAACGCTCTTTATTTTAACTTAGTTGTTCTTTTAAAAGATGGTGACTCCTTTGAATCACATAATAGATATCTTTTATCAATGCCATATATATTAAGAACAACATAATAGATATCTTTTTGTGGTCCCAATCATCAATGCCATATATATTAAGAACAAGAGCAAACCATCAAACGCTTTACATGTTGACTCCGCTGGCCCAAATACGAAAGTGACCTATTCCAACTCACTGTCTGGAATGAGGGATTTAAATGCCGATATTTGTTAGGTCCCTGGGCTATACGTGTCGGATATATTATATACATATGGGCCAAACAAATTGATATTTTTAAGTGTTTTTTTTTTACCTACAAGCAAAGTGTCAAAATCAGTATTAGACTCAGATATCCGATATGTATCGGCCGATATCGATACGTATTGGCCTATTTAAATAAATAATAAAAAATAAATAGAGATATCGATTGAAACTGATACCATATCGGCCAATATCAATAACAAGTTGAGATACCGATACATATCGGTTTGCAATATTAGCCGATTTTTTATATCATGCCTACAATTGCGTTTCTCCCTCACTTAGTCACCAAAAAATGCACTCTTGGCCTGAATACCTACATGGCTTTATAGGGCATGCCAACTCGCTCAAAGGTTTTCGGTTATTATTTGCACTAAGGATCAAAATTTCGGTTAGATTTTTGCATGGGATTGATATTATCGGCTGAAATTTCGGTTCAAATTTTTGGTTTCGGTCCCCTCCGAAATCAAAATGAAACCTGAAATTTTGATCCTTGATTTGGACACTCGCTATAAGGGATTCTTTCAAACAAAATTAATAAGACATTTTTGGTATTATGCATGATTCATATTGTATACATATAGACTGATATGGTATGGTGCTGATATTTGACCACTTTAATCATATATTTGACCTTACGTCAAATCGAGGGTATATATTATATCAGAGGGGCCCTAACCCAATAAATATCAGCATAGTGGCAATATGTATCGGTCCTATCGGATATGAGGTATATTGGGTTAAACCGCATACCAACTCACCAAAACTAATCATACCTGTAATTTCACTCTGGGTACCTCTATTTACTCCAACCCAAGATCTAAAAGCACCAACCTTCTCATGTGTGAAACGCAAAAAGAGAATATTAGGAGAATGGGACTACTTTAAGAAAGTTTTAGGAAAAAAAATTGGATCGACATACTTTTCAAGATCCCAAAAAGCTATTTGGTCGATGTATGAGCAAAGGGATTATTTAAAATTGCGAAAAAGGTTCCCAAAAAGTCACTTGATCAATGCAAGAGAAACATCTTTAGTCAAAATTATGAAAATATCCTTCTACAAAATACTATACAAATGATATCCTATAATTAATTGAAAAGAAGGGTGATTTGATAATTTAAAATATAATTGTTTCGAATGCCTCGTGACAATATTTTTTATCTAAAACTTTCTTAAGTAGTATAATATGCTAAAAATTTTTACAAATAATCTTTGGTTCTAAAAAGCCCCAATTTTACATCCCACTAATTTTATTTGTGCCTCACTTCTTCTTATTGATCATCCTTCTCTAAGGCCTCAAGCCTTCAACGCATTGCACAACTCACTAATGTCAATTGTGTACCTACTTCTTCCTCAGTTCCATTAGACATTAACTTGAAATCAACCAAATGAGCTATGAGAAACCTTTGAAAACTTCAAAACCCCGGCAAAATGAACCCCATCAGGAAAACAAAAATACTCTTCATACCTATATGAAATAAACCCACTTGATTCTCCTCGGAAACCGACTGAAATGGAGCCATTAGAAAATTACAAACCCTCTTGAAATCCACCTAAATCAATCACTTGAATTCCATCAAAAAACCTACTTGAAATAAACTTGAATCCCTCTTGAAACCAAACTCATTGGAATGAAAATCATATAGATCTCTTAAACCCTCTTGAAACCTTCATGAAATCTATGATTAGATCTGTCATAGTCATCATTATCATCTGCCCTGTCCAAGAAGGGATGCCATAATTAAAGATGATGTCGCCACCTTCGTGCAACTCGCTGAAAAAAGAAAAGAACAAGAATAAAAAGAAGAAAATGGTGCTTCGATATTATGACTTGGTAATTGGTATGTGCATATTTTATAAAAAAAGATAACATATAGGAAAGGGAGCTATTACTTGCACACGCTTTTTAAGTGATTACACTGAGGTTAAAAAAAGACTTTAATTTTAGGGACATGTGACGTGAAAACGCAATCTGGGCCGTTTGATTTAAAGTTCATGATCTATAGATCCTTAGTGGATAAGATTGGCACAAAATATAATCTTCATCATGTGATTAAATATTGTCAAAGGCTATTATTTGATTCAACGGTTGACAATAATAGATCATATGATAAATACCGTGTTTTGCTCCAAGTTTATCCACTAAGGATCTATAGATAATGAACTTTAAATCAGACGGCCTAGATTGCGTTTTCACATGTCACATGTCCATAAAATACAAGGTCTTTCTTTAACCTCGATGCAATAACTTAAAAAGTGTGTGCAAGTAAACTTCTAAGATTGACCATCACTTGGTATGTGCATATTTTATAAAAAAAAGATAATATATCTTGGAAAACTTTCAAGATTGACCATCCTTTTCTAACCATGGACCTCTAATTTCACCTTTTTTATAACTGACCGACTTGAAACCGAGCGAGATTAAAAAGTCTTATATACCACCAAGGTCATTAAAAGGTGATAAAACCAACTTTTTCGTCTTAGGCAATTTTAAACACCTTAATGCCATTGATTGTTTTAAATCCCATGATGGATATCATTTTTCGTTATGATCTTCCACAAGATTGATCTTGAGATCATAGGCGTACCATCAAATGATCCGTTTTTACTCAAAAATGTGGAGCTACTATATAGGAGCGATGAAACTCTTGTGTGGCGATGATATCACTCTTTTGTGGCAGCGATATCACTCTCCTTATGGAAGCAACATCGTCAAGGCCGTAGCCAGAAATTTTTATTGGTGGGGGGTATAAATGATAAATATAATGTTAGTAGTTATTTTACCATCAATTTGGGGGCTTCTACAACATAGATTTGGGGGCTTATATACAAACGAAGGTTGTATACGATACATGCTTTGTAGAAACTCCAGAGTTAAATGGGGGCTTGAGCCCCCATACCCTTCTATGTGGCTACGCCACTGGATATCGCTCCTTCGTGGCAACGATATCACCCTCTAATGGAAGCGAATTTACTCCTCTATGGCAACGACATCACTCCTATTTAGTGCTACTATATAGTAACTTCACGTTTTTGAGTAAAACGAACCGTCTGATGATTCGCCCATGATCTCAAGATCAAATATGTGGAGCTCAGGAAGAAAAACAATCTCCATCATAGCATTCAATGGCAATAAGGCTTATAAAACTACCCATGAAGAAAAACTTGGCTTTATCACCTTTTAATGGCAATAGAGGACCATCATAGTATTCCGGGTATTTACTTCTTAACTTGGCTAGGCTTCAGTATGAAAATGGTGAAACTAGAGGACCACTAAGGGAAAAGGTTAAAATATGGTCGTCTGAAAATTTTCTTAAGGGCCTATTTGGTTTCAAGGGAAAATAGGAGAAAGAAGGGAAAATTAGTAAGCACGAAATGAATTGCCGCATTTCCCGTTGTTTGGATGACATCGGAAAGGTCGGAAATTATCTTCCTATTTTCCGTTAAAATCCGACAACAAATGTCGAGGGAATCCCTCGGTTTTCTACTTTCCCACCCTTCGAACTTCTCATCCTGACTCTTCTCACCCGCTTAGTAATATCACACAATTTGTTCACAAACGAAAACTATTGATTAATTTAAATCAGACGATAGAGATTGTTTTTTTTTCAATCTTCCTCATGATAGATCTTAAGATCATGACGCCCCTATCAGACAGTCTGATATTGATTCTATATGGCACACATCCCCAAAAATCAGAGGCAGAGCTACGTTATAACTTAGGTGGTCAATTGATCACCCAAACTTTCTAAAAATTTATTACTAAGCTTTAGGAGTCCTAATTTATATTAGTGGATTCTCATCCATCCAAAATTATTAAAAATCTTCAAACAATTTTTTTTATGGTATTTGTTTTCATATCAAATATTTCTTCTTTGATTTTTTTTTTTTAAATCCCACAATTTTGGCCTATTTTTAAGCTCCCCTCCATCTATTTAGGTGTTGCATGGACTATTTTTAGAGAGATTTCTCTTACAATAGACTCTACTATGTTATAGAGTTATATACTCACATATATTATGTATATGCTCTAGTATAATTAATTAAAAAATAATAATAATTTATTACACATAACAAGGTTTGAACTAGAACCTAATCTTCACAAAGAACTAAGTCAATCATTAGAGCAATTCACTAAGATATGTAAAGAGAAAAAAAAAAACTTTATATATATATATATATATAAGTTTTTGGTCATTTGGCTATTTTTTTTTGTTAGAATATATTATTTTCCTACAATTTCCTGCATATGTATCCAAACACAGGATTTGATTAATCCTGCGTTTTCCCAGCTAGCAATGTGGTTATCCAAACAACGGAAAACAAAGGGAAACGAAGGAATCCCATAATTTCCTACAACATAGGCACCCATGGGAAAATATAGGAATATTATTTTACTTTCCCAAGTTTCCGTGCCCTAAAATATAATTAAGTGAGATTGTAACTTCTCAATAAGTAAGTGTATGTAGTCCTCAAAAGATAAAAAATAAATAAGTGGGGGCAAATAGTAGGGGTTCTTTTAGAGATTTAGTTGGTGCAAATAGTGATACCTTCTGCCCTGTCACTAATTTTTTTGCTCCTTCTCTAACTGGCAAAGTTCCCCGCCCACCGCTCTAAGTTTCATTTATAACTGATCTCGAATTAAGAAAACCATGGCGATTGCAGGCTGCTTTCGCTTTCGCACTCGTCTCCGACTTTCCATTCTTGCCTTCTTTGATTTCGACCTCGATGTCAATCGTTTCTAGACATGAATTTTCTATAGGTACGCTTTTTCTTCTGTCAATAAATATGTTCGGGTGTTTGCTTTTTGCTTTTTTTCTTTTATCGTTTCCTCGGATTTGATTATAACTAAAAGTTCTGACCATGTAAAGCCAACAGTTTGATTTGCCATTTTTTTTCCTGATTTTTTTTGTATTTTGGTTGATTTCATTGGTAAGAAAGCAATAATATATACATCTTGTTGCCTTGGGAAACAACTTTAAAATAAGTATGCAAAAATTTAGACTGATTACACTAAAAAACAAAAGGAAATGTACCCCTTGCTCTAGAATTGGGTTTTCGAAGCAGAAATTTTTGCCACCTGATCAGACCATTGTGGAGAAGAAAATATCTTATTGGCTAGAATCATGGTTGATGGATTTAAGCTTCTATATGTATGAAGACCACAATAAAATGCTCTGGGCAGGGCCCAGGTGGTGAGGGTAATCCTGAAATTGTTTTTACCTATTATAGTAGACTGTAGAGGATGCGCCACAAATGAGAAATATGAAAGAAAAACAAACACACAGGTAATAGGGAAATTAGGGTTGAGAGTTGTGTTCCTTAGAACCCTCTATTATTAATATACACTCTATATACAATATCCCACATATCGGGACAACAGAAAATAAAGAAAGCCTACTTACAATCTTAGTGAACTACTACTACTACTACTACACACACACACAACCAATGTATCTAGGTACACACCCACACATCTAACACCCATTCTAACACTCCCTCTCAACTTGGTGCATAAGTGTCAATCATGCCAACTTGGTAGGAAGCAGTGTCCTTCAACCTAACTCTTCCAACGGCTTTAGTGAGGGTGTTACCTAACTGATGTTCTAAAGCAACCAACAATGTGCAAAACTCCTAGGTCTAAACTTCTCTCATGCAGTGGCAATCCACCTCTATGTGTTTGGTTCTCTCATAAAACACAAGATTCTCTCCCATGTTTAGTGTGGCTTCATCATCCTCATACAAATTCATAGGAAGCGAGACTTGTATTCCTAGGTCACTCAGGATAAACTTTAACCACATTCCCTCTCTAGCACCTTGGAACCTAGCTCTATACTCGGCTTCGGCACTGGAATTAGCTACAATATGCTTTTCTTGCTCTTTCAAGTGAATAAATTTCTGCCAAGAGATGTTACATAACTAGTAGTAGATTTCCTGTCACTATTGAACAATCCCACTTTTTGACCTAACAACTTCAATTACAAGAAAGTATCAGAGGGGTCTAAGGTACATGATATCAAAGACTTGACTGCGATAATTATTCAACTTTATAATTTCTTCACTATCATCCTCTGTAACGATAATGTCACCCACAAAGACAATGAGGGCTGTCATGCTGTCCCTTCTTCACAAGCATAGTGTGATCATAGTGACTCCTCTGAACTTCTTGAACCAAGCTCGTGGAGTCCGTTTTAGTCCGTACATAACCTTCAATTTTTCTCCTCTAAAGTAGGAATCCAGGAAGCAATGACATATACACTTTTTCTTTGAGATCTCCATCTAAGAACACATTTTTGACATCAAGCTGGTACAAGGGCCAGGCTTTATGTGTGACAAGAGACAGAAGGACCCAAATAGAATTAAGTTTAGCCACTAGTGTAAAGGTCTCTTGGAATTCAATGTCGAGAGTATGAGTAACCCTCTTGCTACAAGTGTGGCCTTATATCTCTCAACTTACTCATTTGGGTGATACCTCATTGTATACACCCATTTGTACCCCACAACTTTCTTCCTTACAGGAAGCTCATTGATTTCACAAGTTTGATTTTGTTCTAACGCCTTCATTTTATGCACCATGGCCTCTTTCCATTGGCAGAATAAATCTTTAGACATAGAGGATGCAATGGAGATAGAATCCAAAGATGAATGAAACTAGAATAATAAGCAACAGGGCATGGTAGGAGTAGGACACAAACTTATAGATAATGCCTGGTGCCTTTGCGAAGAGCAATGGGAAGGTCCCATCCAATACTGGAGGTGGACCTGCTTCAGGAGAAGGCGTTTGATCCATATCTTGGGTGAGGGGTAGACTTCTATCCTTCATTTTTCTTCCTCTCAGTGTACTTGCCATTCCCAAATTGATCCCATTGTTCTTTAGGATCACCAGTAGGAGTGGGATCCGACGATCTCAGACGTTTATGCCCTTGCAAGAGGTCAAGTGTGTAAGACTAGGGCAAGTACAAAGGGTGTCGAATCCACATGGACTGAAGCGTAGCGAATACCTAATTATATTGTATCTTCTTAATTAATCGAGAAAGTTTGATTTGATTAAAACTAGAGTAAACTAAAAGGTTAGAAAATATGAATGAGAAGGGAGCTTAGAGTTTAGAATCCACCACTAGTCTCCTAATGCTAATTCCTACTTTCAATTCGGACTATTGACGAAACCTTCTCATAGGAGGAACTATTTTCGACCTAGATCGAGTCATCTACGCTAAACTAAACTAAGGTTATGACGCAATCTATCTTAGCATAGCTCATCTGATCTTAAGATTACGATAGCGTTAATACCATTCATGATTATTACATCTAAGCCACAGATCCAAGATGCGGTGTTGAATATCAATTACACACATAATTAGCTCTTCTACAAGATAAACTTAATTATACGTGAAATTGAACAAAACGTTAAATTCAATATTAAGAATCTCCTATCATGCAATCATCGATCAACATTACAATAACTCAAATTGAAAGTAATGAGTTAACACCACTCGATTAGGGCTTCACCGGCACCCTAAATCGTGAGAGTTAGCCACTCATGGTGTGAGAATGGACAATCATGCTAATGGAGGTGTCCATGCTCGTCCTTCATCCCCTCTTTTCAAATATTTAGTTTCCTCTTTCCAACCCTAATTAGTGCCCAAGAAGACCTCTTCAATTGACCTTATAAAAATCTATTTATAGTTGTGAAATCGGGCCAACCCTAATGTCCCTTTCGTGAACCCCCGCATGAACCCGCCCGCGCTAGATTAATGGTTCGCGCGTGCGAGTTGGAGCAACAGGTTGGATTTCTCTTTGCGCGATCACGCACTCGCGAGCTGGAATCTCGCGCTCGCGAGTTTAACCAGTAAGCTCCTTTTAAGCCCTTTTTCCTCACTTTTCAATTCGATTCCAATTGTCGATCTTCAAACCTATATTAACACAATTAAGAATAACATTTAAACACTTAACAACAATGCGATCGGATTCTCAGTGCTCTCTTCATTACTTGAATACTTCTCCCCCCTGAAGAGGGCACTGAGAAGGAGAACAGAAAGGAGTGGATTCAAAGAATGTAATATCCGTAGTGAACTGACTTTCCTATAGCAGGATCATAACACTTGTACCCTTTCTGAGTAGTAGGGTACCCAACAAATATGCACTTGACCGCCTTGGGAAGAAGTTTATCACACTTACTTGACGAAATGTGTTCAAAACAAAGACAAGCAAAAGTCCGTGGGAAAACAAATATATCTCCCCCCACAGGTCATTGTTATACAGTGGACAATTTTTATAGATAATTTTATAGGCAGCTCATGTGGCGTGACCTGCACACATAGTATGGCCCAAGCGTCACATAGTGTGGTCCAAGCATTGCAGCCTATTATGTTATGCTACATTAAGCTGTCTGCAATATTGTCCCTCAAATTCTATTCGCCAGTTACAATTTTTTATTAAGTTGTCTGCAATATTGTCTATCAAAGTCTGTCCACCGATTATAATTTTTGTTGGGGAACTCTTACTAAAAAAATCCAAATAAAAAATTGACCGTCTGATACTATTTTCGTGATCTTGTGCGGAAGACTGGAAGGAAAATATCTTGGTACTTAAAAGGCAATATTTAGTACCAAGCTAGTAGCCCGCTAAATTTCTTAGTCGTATAAGATCTCCAAAACCAGTTATCCTTTCTAGTTTATATTTACCCAGAATATTGCACTTACAGGGCTCCATAGTTTACTCGAAGAAGAAGAAGAAAAATTATATAGAAGGATAAAAAGGTTAGTATTTAATTTTTTATGTTAAGGTTATTAATTCTGGATTACAACATTCTAGCGTTTTTCATTAATGGGATTCAAAACTTGGGTGCTAGGGTAAGATTAGTGTCGTATTTTTAGGCCAATTTATTTTTATTCAAAGGTTATTGAGATAAAATTAGGAATAGAGTGTGATACAGTCACCAACGCATTCGTTCATGCTTTCGAGGTCGGTTTTGAATTCTTCAATGCTTTTGCTGATCTCAAGATATATGATTATAATGTTGTTTTTGTTTTGAATTCTTCATTTGAATCTCTACATGCTGATTTACATTAGGGCTTAGTTTAGAAAGGGCAAATAAGCATAGAGAAGCATATATATATATATATATATATATATATATATATATATATATATATATATATATATATATATATATATATATATATGACGTGAAATCGGCTAGGGTTGGAGCAGGCCTGTTATGCAAGGATTGAAACTATAGGGCCGTTTATGCAAATACGCAAACTTATAGGGTCGAAAGTGCAAATTTTCCTAAAATTTTCACCATCCTATTGATGATTTTTAATATTAGCCAATGAAACCAAATACAAGATATATTTTATTAAATGGAAGGGGGCCGTCAGTTTAACAAGAGAGAACTCTCTCCATCACGTCTTAAGGGTATTTTCGTCATTTTGGTGAGTTAAGGAGAGGAAACTTTCCACCAATAATTATTTTTCAAAAAAGCTCTCTATCACTAATTTCTATGAGGACATTGTTATACAGTGGACAATTTTTATAGATAATTTTATAGGCAGCTCATGTGGCGTGACCTGCACACATAGTATGGCCCAAGCGTCACAGTGTGGCCCAAGCACTGCAGCTAGTTATGTTAAGCTACATTAAGCTGTCTGCAATATTGTCCCTCAAAATTTGTTCAGCAGTTACAATTTTTTATTAAGTTGTCTGCAATATTGTCTATTAAAGTTTGTCCACCGTTTATTAAGCTGTCTACAATATTGTCCCTCAAAATCTGTTCGCCAGTTACAACATTCGACACGTATGTTCTGGGTGGAAAGTTTTCACAGCAAACGTGTCCACACCTACTAGTTTCTATGCATGTATTCGCCAAGCACATCCTACTTCAACACACCTCGTCGTAACTCGAAGAGGACTGGATTTTCTTGGTTTAATCTAGAACTTATATGTCATTGCAAATTCTTTAAGAGCTTTCTAAAAGGATTTCTTATTTCCAAACGCCTGACCAATGGTAATTGGTCCCCCTTTATATAGTTCCTCATTACCCGAATCCATATACTCTCCTTCCGAGTCATGAAGCTGATAGTCTTCGTCTACCATAGGTTGATCAATTTCCCTATTAGTATCAACACGCAAAGTGTGAGACGTCGGTGCTTCATTATTTTCAGGATCACTATCACCGTCATCGACTGGATGGTTATTACGTGATTGGGATTGATCCCGTCGATGTACGTTTGGTTGTTGTGTAGTTGTTTGGATTGATGTTGGCCGATGCGGGAATGTTTGATGTACGAGAGGTTGTTCTGTTGAAGGCTCGATTATCATTGGCTCCGAAGCTATTGGTTCGAAAGGCTATTGATATAGACTAAGGCCGACTAAATATGTTTCTCACTGATTTACCGAATCGAAGTTGAACTGAGATGTATCATGCATCAGATTCATTTGATGACAATATCCTTGATCTTCATCGCCTTCACTTAATGGAATGTCTGAAGAGAGTTACTCCAAAGGCCTACGATAGGGGCAAAATTCTATATTCATATTTCTATCATCGTCGACTATCAACGGTGCAATGATGTTCTCCTCTTCATACCGTATTTCTTGATTTTCAATCAAATATTCTGTTCACACACCATTATCATCTTCATTTATTTCCTGAAACGGTTAAAATGTTTTTAAAGACAGTAAAAAATCTGCTACGATAGTGACTAATGATTTTTCGATATAAATATTTATCACACCATCACCAATACGATATGCTCTGAACAAGTTTGTAAGATCATAATTGTCAGACAATTCGACAAACAGAAGCTCATTCCCTATGCGTAATGAAATCGTTAGTGTAATAGAATATTTTTTCGGTCATGTCCGACTGACCTTATACATTTTCTCTATAACTCATCAAATGATATGTTCTCCGTGACAGTGATAATCTTCCGATGTCTTTCGTTGTAAGTATTATCTCCCACGCGGATGAAATCAAAATGGCAAAGAAGGGGAACATCTATTTCAACCTACAACATTAACAAAATGAAAATTGGTTGGTTAAAATGGTCATAATTGACTTAGCGCTATAATATTAAAAAATAATAACTGGTTGCTTAAAAGTCCATCTTAAGATATCGGCCGATATGCTAAGATATCGATCGATATCCTAAGATAGCGGCAATTATCATAGGATATCGGTCGATATCATAGGATGTCGTCCGATATCTTAGGATATCGGTCGACCGATATCCTAAGATAGCGGCCGATATCGAACGATATCTTACCTACCTTGGTCTACCTATAATATGTTAAAAAAGAGGGAAATCAATATCTTACAAAGATAATGTACTCGATATCTTACCTAGCCAGTTGTATTCTCTATGTTATACCAATTGTTATAGAATCTTGAAATCGCAATCCAAGAGAAAGTGTTAAAAAGGGCAAATAAGCATAGAGAAGCATATATATATATATATATATATATATATATATATATATATATATATATATATATATGACGTGGAACCGGCTAGGCTTGGAGCTAGCCTGTTTTGAAGGGATTGAAACTATAGGGCCGTTTCTGCAAATACACAAACTTATAGGGCCGAAAGTGCAAATTTCTCTAAATTTTATACCATCCTATTGATGATTTTTAATATCAGCCAATGAAACCAAATACAAGATATATTTTATTAAATGGAAGAGGACTGTCAGTTTAACAAGAGAGAACTCTCTCCATCACGTCTTAAGGGTATTTTCGTCCTTTTGGTGAGTTAAGGAGAGGAAACTTTCCACCAATAATTATATTTCAAAAAAGCTCTCTTATCACTAATTTCTATGAGGACATTGTTATACAGTAGACAATTTTTATAGGCAGCTCATTTGGCGTGACCTGCACACATAGTATGGCCCAAGTGTCACATAGTGTGGCCTAAGCACTGCAGCCAGTTATGTTAAGCTACAATAAGCTGTCTGCAATATTGTCCCTCAAAATATGTTCGCCAGTTACAATTTTTTATTAAGTTGTTTGCAATATTGTCTATCAACGTCTGTCCACCGTTTATAATTTTTGTTGGGGAACACTTACTAAAAAATTCCAAATAAAAAATTGACCGTCTGATACTATTTTCGTGATCGTGTGCGGAAGACTGGAAGGAAAATATCTTGGTACTTAAAAGGCAATATTTAATACCAGGCTAGCAGCCCGCTAAATTTCTTAGTCGTATAAGATCTCCAAAACAAGTTATCCTTTCTAGTTTATATATACCCAGAATATTGCACTTACAGGGCTCCATAGTTTACTCGAAGAAGAAAAAGAAAAATTATATAGAAGGAAAAAAAGGTTAGTATTTAATTTTTTATGTTAAGGTTATTAATTCTTGATTACAATATTCTAGCGTTTTTCATTAATGGGTTTCAAAACTTGGGTGCTAGGGTAAGATTAGTGTCATATTTTTAGGCCAATTTATTTTTATTCAAAGGTTATTGAGATAAAATTAGGAATAAAGTGTGATACAGTCACCAACGCATTCGTTCATGCTTTCAAGGTCGGTTTTGAATTCATCAATCCTTTTGTTGATCTCAAGATATATGACTATAATGTTGTTTTTGTTTTGAATCTCTACATGCTGATTTACATTAGGGCTTACTTTAGAAAGGGAAAATAAGCATAGAGAAGCATATATATATATATATATATATATATATATATATATATATATATATATATGACGTGGAACCGACTAGGCTGGGAGCTGGCCTGTTATGCAAGGATTGAAACTATAGGGCCGTTTCTACAAATACGCAAACTTATAGGGCCAAAAGTGCAAATTTCCCTAGATTTTACACCATCCTATTGATGATTTTTAATATCAGCCAAAGAAACCAAATACAAGATATATTTTATTACATGGAAGAGGACCGCCAATTTAACAAGAGAGAATTCTCTCCATCACGTCTTAAGGGTATTTTCGTCATTTTGGTGAGTTAAGGAGAGGAAACTTTCCACCAATAATTATTTTTCAGAAAAGTTCTCTATCACTAATTTCTATGAGGACGTTGTTATACAGTGGACAATTTTTATAGATAATTTTATAAGCATCTCATGTGGCGTCACCTGCACACATAGTATGGCCCAAGTGTCACATAGTGTGGCCCAAGCACTGCAGCCAGTTATGTTAAGCTACATGAAGCTGTTTGTAATATTGTCCCTCAAAATCTGTTCGCCAGTTACAATCTTTTATTAAATTGTCTGCAATATTGTCTATCAAAGTCTGTCCACCGTTTATAATTTTTGTTGGGGATCAATTCGAAATGAGAAGAGATCAAGGGTGAAAACCCCTAAAATGAGTGAAATCTCCTTATTTCGATCGATCGACATTTGGTTCGATCGATCGAAATGACCATAAAATTGGAAAAATTCGAAGTATAGAGAATTTCGTTTGATCAAAATTATTTCGATCGAACAAAAAGTTTTCGACCGATCGGAAGCTATACTTCGATCAATCAAGTGGTATAGAAACAGGACTATAGAATTTCTTGATATGAGAATTCGACCGATCGAATGGGTTTCGATCAATCGAATTATGTGTTTTCGATTGAACGAATTGGGATTCGTCCGATCGAACTAGATTGGAGTAAAATGCCTTCTGTGGGACTCGACCGATCGAATTCATTTTCAATCGATCGAGTTAGTTTCGTTCGATCAAATTAAAAATTCGTCCGATCGAGTGATATGTGCCTTCTGTGTATTCTGTAGGAGTTCAACCGATCGAAATGAATTCGATCAATCGAAACTGGGTTTCAATCGATCGAATTTCCCAGATTCTTTTGTTTGTTGAGTTTTGACTTCGAGATTTCAAGGGGATGATTAGAAGTGTGCTTCGCATCGTTCTAACTAATAAAAAATTTGGATATGTTTAGGTGAACCAAGGTCAAGTAAGGAGCACCCGACCCTTGCGACGGCTTGAGTGCGCGCGGGTCAAGTTTGTCAGGTAGGGGAAACTTGATATCATGTGCATTGATTTTGTTAACACGCGTGTTATGATATGATGTCTTCTTTGTTTTGATCATGTGATTTCTGCATATGAGCTTGAGCTAATAAGACATGTGTTACGTTTGATTTGGAAATATGTGAAGTTTATGGAATCTTCGAGATTCGTTTGATACGTGTGTGTGTGTGTGTGTGTGTGTGTGTGAGACTTTCATACGACTTTCCGACTTTGGATATAAACTATAATTATCACTTCACACGACTATAAGCTATATGTATGCACTTTTGATTTAAGGTTATGTGAATACCCGACCGACGCGGCGGTATAACCGTGACTGACGCGGCAGGATATCCGTGACCGGTACAGCGGCCAATCCGTACAACTTTTGTGATATGTATGTGTTTGTGATTCCTACCGTATAGCGGTAATTATGTTCGGCCAAGTGTCCAACTCTATGGGACCTTGGATTTATGTGTAAATGACTGATATGAGTGACGATGGTGGGTATTCCATCGGGGGCTTGAGGCTATAGTTCCTCATTCTAGTACCTTAAGTAAAGCACCTTTAAGTTTTTCTTCTTTCTCATCTCGGAATAGAAATGTGAGCTTGTGCATGAATTTCATTAGCATTGCATATGTGTGTTATGGTTACGAGAATCACCACTTTGCATGTGTTCAGAATAACTTTGTCTACATTGTGCCATAAGATATATGTTTGATGTTATGATAAGCATGCTATGAGTTTTTCCTTACTGAGCTTGGATGAAGCTCATTCCATGACTAATGTCACAAGTTCAAGCGAAGGTATTGAAGAGGAGATTCCAGAAAGGGAAGATTCAGATTACTCCCCCAGCAAGGACTTAGAGGAGCCACATCTGGAGGACTGTTTTATTTGCGCCAGACCTGAGTAGGTCCGGCTTGAGTTACATGTTAGTTAGAATTATTTTGTTGTAAAAAGAGACAAAGTCTTAATTGTGTTTTGATGTTTTGGTTGAACCATGTTTCGGTAAGGAAGGGTCCTTACCGGTGGTTCTCAACGGTTATTATTCCATGGGCATTCGCATGGAATTAGAACCGTCTTTTGCGCTTTTAAAGTAGTTGGTAGTTGATTATTATTTTGGATCAAGTTACTTATGTCATGATGGTGCTACTTAGTTTCCGCTGCTAAATAGTGACGCGTTGTGATCCGTTCGGAGCTTGGCCTTAGAGCTAGCCCACCGACAGCGCGGGTTTCGGGGCGTCGAAATCCGGGCTGTCACATTCTTAGTCGTATAAGATCTCCAAAACCAGTTATCCTTTCTAGTTTATATATACCCAGAATATTGCACTTATAGGGCTCCATAGTTTACTCGAAGAAGAAGAAAAATTATATAGAAGGAAAAGAAGGTTAGTATTTAATTTTTTATGTTAAGGTTATTAATTCTGGGTTATAATATTCTAGCATTTTTTATTAATGGGTTTCAAAACTTGGGTACGAGGGTAAGATTAGTGTCACATTTTTAGGCCAATTTATTTTTATTCAAAGGTTATTGGGATAAAATTAGGAATAGAGTGTGATACAGTCACCAACGCATTCGTTCATGCTTTCGAGGCCGGTTTTAAATTCTTCAATGCTTTTGTTGATCGCAAGATATATGACTATAATGTTGTTTTTGTTTTGAATTCTTCATTTGAATCTCTACATGCTGATTTACATTAGGGCATAGTTTAGAAAGGGCAAATAAGCATAGAAAAGCATATATATATATATATATATATATATATATATATATATATATATATATGACGTGGAACCGGCTAGGCTTGGAGCTAGCCTGTTTTGCAACGATTGAAACTATAGGGCCGTTTCTGCAAATACGCAAACTTATAGGGCCGAAAGTGCAAATTTTCTAGATTTTACACCATCCTATTCATGATTTTTAATATCAGCCAATGAAACCAGATACAAGATATATTTTATTAAATGGAAGATGACAGTCAGTTTAACAAGAGAGAACTCTCTCCATCACGTCTTAAGGGTATTTTCGTCATTTTGGTGAGTTAAGGAGAGGAAACTTTCCACTAATAATTATTTCTCAGAAAAGCTCTCTATCACTAATTTCTATGAGGACATTGTTATACAGTGGACAATTTTTATAGATAATTTTATAGGCAGCTCATG
Organism: Chloranthus sessilifolius; assembly: GCA_021018995.1. Classification (NCBI taxonomy): domain Eukaryota; kingdom Viridiplantae; phylum Streptophyta; class Magnoliopsida; order Chloranthales; family Chloranthaceae; genus Chloranthus; species Chloranthus sessilifolius. The sequence goes on from CM037584.1 coordinate 44,047,688, forward strand.
TGGCGTGACCTGCACACATAGTATGGCCCAAGCGTCACATAGTGTGGCCCAAGCACTACAGCCAGTTATGTTAAGCTACATTAAGCTGTCTGTAATATTGTCCCTCAAAATCTGTTCGCCAATTACAATTTTTGATTAAGTTGTCTGCAATATTGTCTATTAAAGTCTGTCCACCGTTTATAATTTTTGTTGGGGAACTCTTACTAAAAAAATCCAAATAAAAAACTGACCGTCTGATATTATTTTCGTGATCTTGTGCGGAAGACTGGAAGGAAAATATCTTAGTACTTGAAAGGCAATATTTAGTAACAGGCTAGCAGCCCGCTAAATTTCTTAGTCGTATAAGATCTCCAAAACCAGTTATCCTTTCTAGTTTATATATGCCCAGAATATTGCACTTACAGGGCTCCATAGTTTACTCGAAGAAGAAGAAAAATTATATAGAAGGAAAAGAAGGTTAGTATTTAATTTTTTATGTTAAGGTTATTAATTCTGGATTACAATATTCTAGCGTTTTTCATTAATGGGTTTCAAAACTTGGGTGCTAGGGTAAATTAGTGTCCTACTTTTAGGCCAATTTTTTTTATTCAAAGGTTATTAAGATAAAATTAGGAATAGAGTGTGATACAGCGTTTTTCATTAATGGGTTTCAAAACTTGGGTGCTAGGGTAAATTAGTGTCACGCTTTTAGGCCAATTTATTTTTATTCAAAGGTTATTAAGATAAAATTAGGAATAGAGTGTGATACAGTCACCAACGCATTCGTTCATGCTTTCGAGGTCAGTTTTGAATTCTTCAATGCTTTTGTTGATCTCAAGATATATGACTATAATGTTGTTTTTATTTTGAATTCTTCATTTGAATCTCTACATGCTTATTTATATTAGGGCTTAGTTTAGAAAGGACAAATAAGCATAGAGAAGCATATATATATATATATATATATATATATATATATATATATATATATATATATATATATATATATATATATATATATGACGTAGAACAGGCTAGGCTTGGAGCTGGCCTGTTATGCAAGGATTGAAACTATAGGGCCGTTTCTTTAAATACGCTAACTTATAGGGCCAAAAGTACAAATTTCCCTAGATTTTACACCATCCTATTGATATTTTTAATATTAGCCAATGAAACCAAATACAAGATATATTTTATTAAATGGAAGAGGACCGTCAGTTTAACAAGAGAGAACTCTCTCCATCACGTCTTAAGGGTATTTTCGTCATTTTGGTGAGTTAAGGAGAGGAAACTTTCCACCAATAATTATTTTTCAGAAAAGCTCTCTATCACTAATTTCTATGAGGACATTGTTATACAATGGACAATTTTTATAGATAATTTTATAGGCAGCTCATGTGGCATGACCTGCACACATAGTATGGCCCAAGCGTCACATAGTGTGGCACAAGCATGACAGCCTGTTATGTTAAGCTACATTAAGCTGTCTGCAATATTGTCCCTCAAAATCTGTTCGCTAGTTATAATTTTTCATTAAGTTGTCTGCAATAGTGTCTATTAAAGTCTGTCCACCGTTTATTAAGCTATCTGCAATATGGTCCCTCAAAATCTATTTGCTAGTTACAACATTTCGCATGTATGTTCCGGGTGGAAAGTTTTCACAGCAAACGTGTCCACACTTAATAGTTTCGATGCATATATTCGCCAAGCACATCCTACTTCAACACACCTCGCCGTAACTCGAAGAGGACTGATTTTTCTTGGTTTAATCTAGAACTTATTTGTCAGTGCAAATTCTGTAAGTGCTTTCTGGAAGAATTTCTTATTTCTAAACGCCTGACCAATGGTAATTGGTCCCCCTTTATACAGTCACTCATCATCCGAATCCATATACTCTCCTTCCGAGTCATTAAGCTAATAGTCTTCGTCTACCAGAGGTTGATCAATTCCCCTATTAGTATCAATACGCAAGGTGTGAGACGGCGGTGCTTCATTATTTTCAAGATCACTATCACCGTCATCGACTGGATGGTTATTACGTGATTGGGATTGAGCCCGTCGATGTAAGTTTGGTTGATGTGTAGTTGTTTGGATTGATGTTGGCCGATGCGGGAATGTTTGATGTAGGAGAGGCTGTTCTGTTGAAGGCTCGATTATCGTTGGCTCCGAAGCTATTGGTTCGGAAGGCCATCAACATAGACTAAGGCCGACTAAAAACGTTTCCCACTGATTTACCGAATCGAAGTTGAACTGAGATTTATCATGCATCGAATTCATTTGATAACAATATCCATGATCTTCATCGCCTTCACTCAGTGGAATATCTAAAGAGGTTTACTACAAAGGCCTACGGTAGGGGCGAAATTCTATATTCATATTTCTATCATCGTCGACTATCATCGGTGCAACAATGTTCTCCTCTTTATACCGTATTTCTTAATTTTCAATCAAATGTTAAGTTCCCACACCATTATCATTTTCGTTTATTTCTTGGAACGGTTGAAATATTTTTAAAGACGGTAAAAAATTTGCTACGATAGTGACTAATGATTTTTTGATATAAATATTTATCACACCATCACCAATACAATATGCTCTGAATAAGTTTGCAAGATCATCAAAGTCAGACAATTCGACAAACATAAGCTCATTGCCTATGCGTAATGAAACCGTTAGTGTAATAAAATGTTCTTCCTGTTGTGTCTGACTGACCTTGTACATTTTCTTTATAAACTCATCAAATGATATGTTCTCCGTGACAGTGACAATCTTTCGATGTCCTCCGTTGCAAGTATTATCTCCCACGCGGACGAAATCAAAATGGCAAAGAAGGGAAACATCTATTTTAACCTATAATATTTATAAAATAAAAATTGATTGGTTAAAAGGGTCATAATTGACTTAGCGCTATAATATTAAAAAATAAAAACTGGTTGCTTAAAAGTCCATCTTAAGATATCGACCGATATCTTACCTACCTTGTTCTACCTATAATATGTTAAAAAAGAGGGAAATCAATATCTTACGAAGATAATGTACTCGGTATCTTACCTACCCTGTTGTATTCTCTATGTTATACCAACTGTAATCGAATCTTGAAATCGCAATCCAAGAGAAAGTGTTACAAAGGGCAAATAAGCATAGAGAACCGGCTAGGCTTGGAGTTAGCCTGTTTTGCAAGGATTGAAACTATAGGGCCGTTTCTGCAAATACGCAAACTTATAGGGTCGAAAGGACAAATTTTCCTAGATTTTACACCATCCTATTGATGATTTTTAATATCAGCCAATGAAACCAAATACAAGATATATTTTATTAAATGGAAGAGGACCGTCAGTTTAACAAGAGAGAACTCTCTCCATCACGTCTTAAGGGAATTTTCGTCATTTTGGTGAGTTAAGGAGAGGAAACTTTCCACCAATAATTATATTTTAGAAAAGCTCTCTATCACTAATTTCTATGAGGACATTTTTATACAGTGGACATTTTTTATATATAATTTTATAGGCAGCTCATGTGGCGTGACCTGCACACATAGTATTGTCCAAGCGTCACATAGTGTGGTCCAAGCACTGCAGCCAGTTATGTTAAGCTACATTAAGCTGTCTGCAATATTATCCCTCAAAATCTGTTCGCCAGTTACAATTTTTTATTAAGTTGTCTGCAATATTATCTATCAAAGTCTGTCCACCGTTTATAATTTTTGTTGGGGAACACTTACTAAAAGAATCCAAATAAAAAACTGACCGTCTGATACTATTTTCGTGATCTTGTGCGAAAGACTAGAAGGAAAATATCTTGGTACTTAAAAGGCAATATTTAGTACCAGGCTAGCAGCCCGCTAAATTTCTGAGTCGTATAAGATCTCCAAAACTAGTTATCCTTTCTAGTTTATATATACCCAGAATATTGCGCTTACAGGGCTCCATAGTTTATCCGAAGAAGAAAAAGAAAAATTATATAGAAGGAAAAGAAGGTTAGTATTTAATTTTTTATGTTAAGGTTATTAATTCTGGATTACAATATTCTAGCGTTTTTCATTAATGGGTTTCAAAACTTGGGTGCTAGGGCAAGATTAGTGTCTAATTTTTAGGCCAGTTTATTTTTATTCAAAGGTTATTGAGATAAAATTAGGGATAGAGTGTGATACAGTCACCAATGCATTTGTTCATGCTTTCGAGGTCGGTTTTGAATTCTTCAATGCTTTTGTTGATCTCAAGATATATGACTATAATATTGTTTTTGTTTTGAATTCTTCATTTGAATCTTTACATGCTGATTTACATTAGGGCTTAGTTTAGAAAGGACAAATAAGCATAGAGAAGCATATACATATATATATATATATATATATATATATATATATATATATATATATGACGTGGAACCGGCTAGGCTTGGAGCTGGCCTGTTATGCAAGGATTGAAACTATAGGGCCGTTTCTGCAAATATGCAAACTTATAGGGCCGAAAGTGCAAATTTTCTTAGATTTTACACCATCCTATTGATGATTTTTAATATCAGTCAATGAAACCAAATACAAGATATATTTTATTAAATTGAAGAGGACCGTCATTTTAACAAGAGAGAACTCTCTCCATCATGTCTTAAGGGTATTTTTGTCATTTTGGTGAGTTAAGGAGAGGAAACTTTCCACCAATAATTTTTTTTCAGAAAAACTCTCTACCACTAATTTCTATGAGGACATTGTTATGCAGTGAACAATTTATATAGATAATTTTATAGGCAGCTCATGTGGCGTGACCTGCACACATAGTATGGCCCAACCGTCACATAGTGTGGCACAAGCACAGCAGCCAGTTATGTTAAGCTACATTAAGTTGTCTGCAATATTGTCCCTCAAAATCTGTTCGCCGGTTACCATTTTTTATTAACTTGTCTGCAATATTGTCTATTAAAGTCTATCCACCGTTTATTAAGCTGTCTGCAATATTATCCCTCAAAATTTGTTTGCCAGTTACAACATTTCGCACGTATGTTTCGGGTGGAAAGTTTTCACAGCAAACGTGTCCACACGTACTAATTCCGATGCATGTATTCGCCAAGCACATCCTACTCAACACACCTCGCCGTAACTCGAAGAGGAGTGGTTTTTCTTGGTTTATTCTAGAACTTATTTGGCAGTGCAAATTTTTTAAGAGCTTTCTGAAAGGATTTCTTATTTCTAAACGCTTGACTAATGGTAATTGGTCCCCCTTTATACAGGTCATCATCATTCGAATCCATATACTCTCATTCCGAGTCATTAAGTTGATAGTCTTCGTCTACCAAAGGTTGATCAATTCCCCTATTAGTATCAACACACAAAGTGTGTGACAGCGGTGCTTCATTATTTTCAGGATCACTATCACCGTCATCGACTGGATGGTTATTATGTGATTGGGATTGAGCCCGTCGATGTACGTTTGGTTGATGTGTAGTTGTTTGGATTGATGTTGGCCGATGCGGGAATGTTTGATGTACGAGAGGCTATTCTGTTGAAGTCTCGATTATCGTTGGCTCCGAAGCTATTGGTTCGGAAGGCCATCGATATAGACTAAGGCCGACTAAAAATGTTTTCCACTGATTTACCCAATCGAAGTTGAACTGAAATGTATCATGCATCGGATTTATTTGATGGCAATATCCTTGATCTTCATCGCCTTCACTCATTGGAATTTCTGAAGAGGTTAACTCCAAAGGCCTACGGTAGGGGCGAAATTCTATATTCATATTTCTATCATCGTCGACTATCATCGGTGCAACGATGTTCTCCTCTTCATACCGTATTTCTTGATTTTTAATCAAATGTTCTGTTCTCACACTATTATAATCTTCGTTTGTTTCCTGGAACGGTTGAAATGTTTTTAAAAACGGTAAAAAATCTGCTATGGTAGTTACTAATGATTTTTCGATATAAATATTTATCACACCATCACCAATACGATATGCTCTGAATAAGTTTGCAAGAACATCAAAGTCAAACAATTCGACATACACAAGCTCATTTCCTATGCGTAATGAAACCGTTAGTGTAATAAAATGTTCTTCCGATCGTGTCCGACTGACTTTGTAAATTTTCTCTATAAACTCATCAAATGATATGTTCTCCGTGACAGTGATAATCTTCCGATGTCTTCCGTTGCAAGTATTATCTCTCACACGGACGAAATCAAAATGGCAAAAAAGGAGAATATCTATTTCAACCTACAATATTTACAAAATGAAAATTGGTTGGTTAAAAGGGTCATAATTGACTTAGCGCTATAATATTAAAAAATGAAAACTAGTTGCTTAAAAGTCCATCTTAAGATATCGGCCGATATCTTAAGAGAGCGGCAATTGTCATAGGATATCGGTCGATATCTTAGGATATCGGTCGATATCATAGGATATCGGCCACTATCTTAAGATATTGGCCGATATCCTAAGATATCGGTCGATATCTTGGGATATCGGCCGATATCCTAAAATAGCGGTCGATATCCTAAGATATTGACCGATATCTTACCTACCTTGTTCTACCTACAATAAGTTAAAAAAGAGGGAAATCAATATCTTACAAAGATAATATACTCGATATCTTACCTAGCCTGTTATATTCTATATGTTATACCAACTGTAATCGAATATCGAAATTGCAATCCAAGAAAAAATGTTAAAAAGGGCAAATAAGCATAGAGAAGCATATATATATATGACGCGGAACCGACTAGGCTTGGAGCTGGCCTATTATGCAAGGATTGAAACTATAGGGCCGTTTCTGTAAATACGCAAACTTATTGGGCTGAAAGTGAAAATTTTCCTTGATTTTACACCATCCTATTGATGATTTTTAATATCAGCCAATGAAACCAAATACAAGATATATTTTATTAAATGGAAGAGGACCGTCAATTTAATAAGAGAGAACTCTCTCCATCACGTGTTAAGGGTATTTTCGTCATTTTGGTGAGTTAAGGAGTTGAAACTTTCGACCAATAATTATTTTTCAGAAAAGCTCTTTATCACTAATTTCTATGAGGACGTTGTTATATAGTGGACAATTTTTATAGATAATTTTATAGGCAGCTCATGTGGCGTGACCTGCACACATAGTCTGGCCCAAGCGGCACATAGTGTGGTCTTAGCACTGCAGCCAGTTATGTTAAGCTACATTAAGCTGTCTGCAATATTGTCCCTCAAAATCTGTTTGGCAGTTACAATTTTTTATTAAGTTGTCTGTAATATTGTCTATTAAAGTCTGTCCACCGTTTATAATTTTTGTTGGGGAACTCTTACTAAAAAAATCCAAATAAAAAACTGACCATCTGATACTATTTTCGTGATCTTGTGCGGAAGACTAGAAGGAAAATATCTTGGTACTTAAAAGGCAATATTTAGTACCAGGCTAGCAGCTTGCTAAATTTCTGAGTCGTATAAGATCTCCAAAACTAGTTATCCTTTCTAGTTTATATATACCCAGAATATTGCGCTTACAGGGCTCCATAGTTTATCCGAAGAAGAAGATAAAAAATTATATAGAAGGAAAAGAAGGTTAGTATTTAATTTTTTATTTTAAGGTTATTAATTCTGGATTACAATATTCTAGCATTTTTCATTAATGGGTTTCAAAACTTGGGTGCTAGGGTAAGATTAGTGTCATATTTTTAGGCCAATTTATTTTATTCAAAGGTTATTGAGATAAAATTAGGAATAGAGTGTGATAGAGTCACGAACGCATTCGTTCATGCTTTCGAGGTCGGTTTTGAATTCTTCAATGCTTTTGTTGATCTCAAGATATATGACTATAATGTTGTTTTTATTTTGAATTCTTCATTTGAATCTCTACATGCTGATTTACATTCGGGCTTAGTTTAGAAAGGGCAAATAAGGATAGAAAAGCATATATATATATATATATATATATATATATATATATATATATATATATATATATATATATATATATATATATATGACGTGGAACTGGCTAGGATTGGAGCTGGCCTGTTATGCAAGGATTGAAACTATAGAGCCATTTCTGCAAATAAGCAAACTTATAGGGCCGAAAGTGTAAATTTCCCTTGATTTTACACCATCCTATTAATGATTTTTAATATCAGCCAATGAAACCAAATACAAGATATATTTTATTAAATGGAAGAGGACCATCAGTTTAACAAGTGAGAACTCTCTCCATCACGTCTTAAGGGTATTTTTGTCATTTTGGTGAGTTAAGGAGAGGAAACTTTCGACCAATAATTATTTTTCAAAAAAGCTCTCTATCACTAATTTCTATGAGGACATTGTTATACAGTGGACAATTTTTATAGATAATTTTATAGGCAGCTCATGTGGCGTGACCTGCACACATAGTATGGCCCAAGCGTCATATAGTGTGGCCTAAGCACTGCAACCAGTTATGTTAAGCTATATTAAGCTGTCTGCAATATTGTCCCTCAAAATCTGTTCGCTAGTTATAATTTTTTATTAAGTTGTCTGCAATATTGTCTATCAAAGTCTGTCCACTGTTTATAATTTTTGTTGAGGAACTCTTACTAAAAAAATCCAAATAAAAAACTGACCATCTGATACTATTTTCGTGATCTTGTGCGGAAGACTGGAAGGAAAATATCTTGGTACTTAAAAAGGCAATATTTAGTACCAGGCTAGTAGCCCGCTAAATTTCTGAGTCGTATAAGATCTCCAAAACCAATTATCCTTTCTAGTTTATATATACCTAGAATATTGCACTTACAGGACTCCATAGTTTACTCGAAGAAGAAGAAGAAAAATTATATAGAAGGAAAAGAAGGTTAGTATTTAATTTTTTATGTTAAGGTTATTAATTCTGGATTACAATATTCTAGCGTTTTTCATTACTGGGTTTCAAAACTTGGGTCCTAGGGTAAGATTAGTGTCATATTTTTAGGTCAATTTATTTTTATTCAAAGGTTATTGAGATAAAATTAGGAATAGAGTGTGATACAGTTATCAACGCATTCGTTCATGCTTTCGAGGTCGGTTTTGAATTCTTGAATGCTTTTGTTGATCTCAAGATATATGACTATAATGTTATTTTTGTTTTGGATTCTTCATTTGAATCTCTACATGTTGATTTACATTAGGGCTTAGTTTCGATACCCATATTTTTGTAGCAATGTTTTTTTTTTTGCTAAGTTGAGATGGAAGAGTTAAAAAGATATTTAATTTAACTTTTTATGTGGTTGGTTGACTCTCTACATAAGGATGAAATGCTTATGTTGAGATGGAAGAGTAAAAAGAAAGGATAAAATTCGAAACTAAGTACATAAGAGAAAATTTCCGAGTGACACGTACAAAGACAAAAATTACAAAATGTCACTTGAGGTGGTTTGGATATGTTCATGGGTGGCATGAAAAAGAAGCAGCATGAGAGGGGTTGAGATGCTACAAGAGCAAGGAAGTAGGAGCATGGATCAAAATCTCGGTGTCGGTTTCGGTTTCGGTCCTGACCCGAATCGTAAATTGGTCAAAATTTCTGTAATTTCGGTCAAATTTTCGGTAAATTTAGGATGTTTTTTGAAAATATGCTCAAAACTTTACCGAACTTTGCCGAATTTTATTTTATTAGTTTTTTAAAGCTCTTTAACATTATTAGAACACATATATACACTAGTGAGGCTAATTTTTGTCCGTTTAAAGTACTTATATGTCTATTATAAGTACAGATTTTTCGTTGTCAACATGAGTTTTTTGTGCTTAAATCATTGACTCTTTTAAATAAGGCGATAGAGAGTGTTTTTCATCCCAATCTTTGATACGATAGATCTTGAGATCATGTTCGTATCATCAGAGAGTCGGATTTTGATTCAATATTTTGATTCCTTGGCACATCCCATATGTGCAATCCCTTTAAACCCATTGATTGCTTTGAAACATATGATGGAGATCGTGTGTAACATTATAGGCCACAAAATAGAGATGGCTTAAAACTTTCTACAATACCTTTTTTGGCCATTTATGATGGCTTAGATATCCCCACAATGCTTTTTTTATTTTACACCATTGAAATATGACATATCAGCCATCAATCTAAATTGTTCAAGTACCAATCTATTATTGGAATGACAATCTCAGCCCAACGAAATATGTGGATAATTGGATGTCAACAATTCGATTGACGAATTTTAATATCAACCATTAAAACTAAAATCAACGGGTGATATTATAGTCAATGGATCGAATGGTTTAGAATCTAAACCATCCAATCCATTGACTATAATATCACCTTTAGATCTCCTTCAAATACTATTTTTAGGCATATTGCACTTCAATATATGATTTGTAACTTTGATGGTTCAGATCACCCACATCTTAAACCATTGATGGTGTAAGATCATTTAAACACCAATGATGGTCAGGAGAGTTGGTCCCTTAAAAATTATGTGCTTCAATTTTTAAAGGCACAACCTATCTTAAACCAATTTTAAAATATGTACCTTTAGTGCCCATCTTAAATAATTAATTGAAAAAATTGATATTAAATTGAAAAAAATGGTTGATATTAACTCCAAAAATCAGATGACTTAAATCTCTCTAAAAAAATATTTTTGGACCTATTATGACTGAAATCAAATGACTTAAACCTCCCTAATTAGATAGACAATCTCAGCCCAATGAAATATACAGATAAGTGGATGCCAACAATCCAATTGACGAACTTTAATATCAACCATTAAAACTAAAAGCAACGGGTGGTATTATAGTCAATGGATTAGATGGTTTAGATCTCCTTAAAATACTATTTTTAAGCACGTTGCACTTCAATATATAATCTGTCACTTTGATGGATCGGATCACTCATATCTTAAACCATTGATGGCGTAAGATCATTTAAACACTAATGATAGTCAGGACTCAGGAGAGTCGATCCTTTAAAAATTAAGAGTTTCAATTTTTTAAATCATAGCCCTTCTTAAACCAATTTAAAAATTTGTACCTTTAGGGCTCATCTTAAACCATTGATTAATGGTCTTTAATATCGACTATTAAATTGAAAACCTTGGTTGATATTAACTCTACAAATCAGACGGCTTAAATCTCCATAAAAAATATATTTTTGGGTTCATTATTGATTAATGGTCTTTATATTCCATCTGTCATTGATCCAAAAAAGGCCCTAACTCACATTTGTGCATGATGTGTCATATGATTTTATGGCCATTTTTTGATTATTTGTGCCACGTGGAATAAAAAAATGACCTTTTGATGATATGCTCATAATCTTAAGATCCATTATGTTGAAGATCAGGGTGAAAAACTATCCCTATCTTCTGATTCCTAGCATTTAGTGGATTTTAGATATTTACGCTTTCTGAAAACTAGTTAGATATATACACAAACATTGGATTGCACAAAGAGCAGCCGTATGCATTCCAAGCACCATATTATAATTAGGTTCTTTTTTTTTTTTTTCTAAAGATAACTAGCTTTGTAATAGGGTTTAACACCTTATTATAACTTACATAGCAACACTGTATCATAACTTATAGTAGATTTCTTTTTTTTTTATTTTTTTTATAAGATAACTAAAGTTGCAAAAATAGTAAAAAAACAGGAGGAGGAGGAGGAGGAGGAGGAGGAGAAGAAGAAAGGAGCTGCCAGGTAGGTCCTCTGTCTTCCCTTTTTTCGTTTTTTTTTCCTTCTTCACCTCCTCCAATATTTTATTTTTCTGGGATTAAAGAAGCAAGGAAGGGAAAAAACAGGGGGAAATCATGAAATCCGGTGAGATCCGGCGAGAAGAAGGGTTGTTTGGGGAAGAGGAAGAGAAGAAGGAAGAAAATAATTTCAAAAATCCCTTGATTTTTGCAAAAAAAAATGGGTACCAGCCCTTTAAATTTTTTTAAAAAATATAAACCAACTATCGGCCGATAATATGATTTTCCTGTATTATCGGCCGATAATCTTGAATTTTAGAGGGGGCCTGATATTTTAGTATCTTCCAGTTTCGGTTCAAACCGAAACCGAGACTTCCTCTTCTCCTACTGTAGGAGAAGAGGAAGTCGAGTGAAGACTTGGAGGGAAGGCGTGAGAAGGGATATAAAGGATTGTGTAGTTCCGGAGAGCTTAGCCCTAGTTTTCATAAACGACCCCAGGTAGATGAAAGTGATGACGATGGTGATGTGTTTGGTTAATTCTTTCTTTTTTAAAGCAAAATAAGTAACATTTTACAAAATTTTGTAGTTTATTAAAAATAATTTTGCAGTTTCTATTATTTTAGGTTTTTTGTGATTGTGCATCCAAACTAGGGCTAGGAAGGTCCAGTCAAATGAATGTGAAGAAGAGAAGTTATCCATAACCATTTCTGCACTTTTAATCTATCCACTTTTTAAATTATAATGATAGAACCTGAATATGGTGCTAGAGTATTTGACTAGATGATTGTTGATGAAAAGAAAAATAACCAAAAGTACCAATAAAAAAGAAGCAAAAACAAGGGTTGGTTATTTGAGTTAACCGGGAACTCTAATCAATTACTCAGGGGCGGAATCGCATATACAGATGGAGGGCTAGGCGCCCCAAACTTGTAAAATATACATAGGGGGCTGGGCGTCGTCTTTGCCTGTGCCGGAGCTGTGCTGTCTCCATCGTTGGAAGCTGTCATCGAAGGTTACCCACCTTTCTCATCTTTCCTCTTGCTTCCTTCTCATTCCTCCCTCCAAAATGCATTTATTATGAAGATTACTAATTAGTTATTGCTTTTTACTTGTAAGGAAATCTTATCTAATGGGTTTGGTTACTCTACAAGTCCGGTATTGATACATTACCAAGCTAAAGCAGATTCAACAAGTTAGCTAATCAAATTACTATACAAGTTCTCTTCACTGAGTTCTTATTCTTTGATCAGTTTTTGAATGGGTTTGGATGGGCATCAGGGGATGTATTAGTTTTTTTGAAATACAATATAATCTTTTAGATTCTCTCATTGTTCATTTTAAGCCATCTTTATGTTTGATTAATTGCCTCATTGACCTTATTTCCATCTTTCAAATTCCCCCTGTTCTCCATCATGGTAGAACAAATTTTCTACCAATTATGATCATTTATGTTTTATTTTGTTACAAAATGGGTGTGTTAGAAAGCCCCTTCTTTGTCTTCTTGGTTCTTTAATAGTTTTTATAAGTAAACCGACTTGATCTTGTGATATGAGGAGTAAGGGAAGAGATGGATTTCTTTTTTACTTAGAGTTTCTTATATCTTCTTTTGTTTTGTCTACATTATTTGTTTGTTTGTTCCTCTGATTTTGTTATGTGGTTGGTTTGACCGGCTGTTTTAGAGCTTGATGGAAAAGGCCATGTCAACAAGCCTTTTAGAAAGGGCGAGTTGTTGCTTCTTGAATTAGTTCTCTCGGCAGTTGAACAAGTCATTTATATGTAAAATTTGAAAAACAAAGGGGAGGAAAAGGGAAGTGAGTATGGGGATAATCGTCAACCAACACCCTTCTCCCAAGGAATCCAACTATCCAAGCAACATTTAAGGCTTTCTTTCGAACTATTAAACACAATGGTAAATCAATTGACCCATTACTCGCTTTTATTTCTTCATGGCTTTGAGGTTTTGAGTAGAGTCTAGCAGTAGGAAGGATTGGCCCTTTCATCAATTTGTGAGTGGCGGATGGGTATGACTGTATGAAGATTGATGAGAGAGAAATTGATGTTGCTCTATGCTCTAAATAGTATTACCTTAATGCTATTGTTGTTATCATTTCATTTTCGAGCTTGGTATTAACATCTGTTGAACATACAGTGCCCCCTCTCAAAAAATCCAGCATCTGCCATTGGAATTGTTGAGGTTTAGTCCCACTTCAGGTAAATTGTAACCTTCTCTCTCCCCTTATTATATCTTGGGCCCCTCCACTCAATGCCAATTGGTTTTGAGATGGGTGCACAAATTTATCATGGTATCAGAGTAGGCCTTTCTCCACTCATCACCCAATTCAATTATCCACGTGATTTGGCTCAGTCTCGCCAACATGTGTGGGGGCGTGTTGAAGTTTAGTCCCACATCGAGCAAATCATAGCCTTGTCTCACCCCTTATTATATCCTGGACCCCTCCACTCAATGCCAATTGGTTTTGAGATGGATGCACATATTTATTAGGAATTACTTAATTTCTCAATATCCCATACAATTCATACGTCTTCTTAAATACATAGTAATTCAAATTCAAATGCAATACCACTATAAGTAACTAACTACTTAACAGGGGCGTCTTCAATGCTTTTAACATGCCAATTGTTTGAAGTTTGAACTAGACCACTGGTGGCAATGATTTGATATTTGACATATACAAATTAATATAAGATATGTGAATAGCTAGACAAAATCCTGAATCCTAGGATTCGCCTCCCAATAAGATCAACCTTGACCTCAAGGTTGGAAATTTCCATCGGTCACACAATTTATGTTATAATTCCCACGTGGTATCCTCTGGTGCTTGGTGACCCCATTGCACAAGAACCTCAGTAACTGCATTGTTGAGCTTCTTCATCCGATGGTCCAATATAGCCGAGGGATAATTCCGTAGTTTATCTTCAATGTTGAGCTTCTTATGGGTCTTCCAATTGTTGGGTAGATCCAATCTAAATGCGACCTTTCCGATATTCTCTGTCTCATGATAGGGCACGTAGAAGCGCCGTATGACTACAGACTTTTGATAATCTTGTAAACGGAAGTGCACCATATCACCAACTTCAAACTGATGATCAGTACGTTGCTTATCGTCTCGCTGCTTCATATGATGTTGAAAAGTGACCAAATTGTCCTTAGGAAGTTGAAGGATCTAATCTCTGGTTGACAATTCTTCTTCAAACTGGTGTGCCTTTGTTGAGCCAGAAGTGTAAGAAAGAAGGTTTGGTGGAGTCTGACCTTGAGTATATATGAAAAGTAAGTGTTGTACCGCCATTCCGCCCAAGATAACCATTTAACACATGCCTTAGGTCGATCATTGGTGGAGCATCTAAGGTAAGTTTCCAAGCATCAATTCCCGACTTCTGTTTGGCCGTCTGATTGGGGATGATATCCTGAACTCATGCACAATTGGGTTCCTTGTAAATGAAAGAATTCCTTCCATAAGGTGCTAGTGGAGATAGCATCTCTATCACTGACGGTGGAACTTGGCATATCATGCAGTGTTACTTGGCCACGTGGCACGGGTGCCAAGTGTTAAGGTGCCAATAGATATTTGGTACGTCAATTTCTAAAGATTCCAATACGGCAGGATGACCTTAAGAAAAATAAATTAAATAAATAGAACATATATAGAAAAAAATTGAAGGGAAATCTTAGAGAGCCAATTTAGATATGTAATGAAAAGATACGTAATATTGTCATGAACATAAATAAAAGTACAATATATTATAAAAATCGTGTTCGATGACCCCAACCTTTTATTTAGTAGTTTCGAAACTTTACCCAAATGTTATTTTAAAACAAAGTTCATTTTTATCGATGCCAAAATGATGAGCATTTTGATGGTATTAGGTGATATTTTCATGCATGTCTAGAAGTTTCACGTTGTTTGAGGAGTGTCCAAGTGCCACCAAGTGTTGTCACGACAAAAATCCCAAAAGTAGTAGGTAACACTGATATCATGTCATTTAAGAACATTGTTGATAGACTTTTGCAACTTGAAAGACAGTGGCTAAGAGGTCTAAAGTGACCATATTTACTATGGCGATTAACGACCCTAATTGTGCTCTTATCATGTGATATAGGTAACCCTTCAATGAAATCCATCGGGACTTCCTACCAAATCTGATCTGGAATATTCAATGGTTGTAGCAGGCAGGGAGGAGCAGTAGATTCATGTTTGTTCCTTCCGCAAACATCGCACTCAGCGATACAATGTTTGATGTCCTTTTGATTCCTTTCCAATACATAGAAATAAAGTTTCTCTCATTGGTTTTAAAGAACCTCGAGTTTGCAACTTCTGGTAAATTGTGGAAATAGTGGAGGATGTCAGCACATATTTTTGATTGAGGACTCAATACTATGCGCCTTTTGTAATATGGGATCAGATACTCGATTCTGCTCTTTCCCAAAAGAACATTTTGAAAGATACCAATTGTTGATCCTGCAAAATGGTTAGAGCAATGGCTAAATGGGCAATTTGCTCATCCCATATGCGGCTGTAAACAAGAATATCATCAGAATATACTAAGACAAATTTGTGTGAGGTTTACAATGTTGTTCATCAAACATTGAAAAGTAGAAGGCGCATTAGTTAGTCCAAAAGGCATTACTACAAACTCGCTGTGACTTTCATGAGTGCGGAAGGCCATTTTTGGAATGTTGGATTCATGGATTCGAATTTGGTGGTAGCTGGACCACAGATCAAGTTTGGAGAAGAACATTGCGCCATGTAGTTCCCCAATTACTCGTCGATCACAGGAATAAGAAACCGATCTTTAATAGTGCTGTTATTGTGAGTCCGATGGTTAACGCGCAAGCGCTAAGAGCCATCTTTTTTCGGTACAACAGAATGGGTTATGAATAAGGAAGAGAGCTAGGCCGTATGAGACCCGTTTCTAACATTTACTTCACTAGTACTTCAATTTTATTTTTCTGTGCATCAGGAAAGCAATGTGGACGGATGTTAGGTGGAGGCTATTTGGAAGGAGATCAAGGTGATGATCTGGTGAGTATGACGTGGAGGCTACTTTGTAGATTTGGAAAATAAATCTGAAAATTTTATCAGGAGGTGTTGCAGCAGTGGAGATTCCTCCTCACAAGAATAGGCTCTGTTGCTTGGAATTGAATAACCATACATGTTTGTGGATAAGTTTTTCACTTCAATGACTAGTCACCAATTGTGCTGGTCTTGTTCTCAATCCCTTAAGCTTATAGCGCTGGCCATTGATTGTAAATTGCATAGGAAGTTGAGAGAAGTCCCAAAGAATAGGACCCAAATCGTGCATCCAATATGTTCTGAGTACGGCATGGCAACTGCTGAGAGGAAGGATGTAGCGGTGAACAGATATTCATGTAAGGTAATAGTCATATCAGAACATCAACCTTCGGAAGACAACCATTCAGCGCTCACCACTTTAAACGATTTTTCGTGGTGGACATGGCAGCCGATTTGTTGTACAATTGGCGGATCGATGAAATTGTGGGTGCTACTGGAGTCTATCAAGATGGTGAAAAGCTATCGTTTGATGAATCTTTAATAAGCATGGTTTGTGGAGCAAGAGACCCAGCTATTGCATGCATAGAATTTTCTAGCAGCATATCATCTTGCAATGTTGTGTCCGGTGTTTCATCAACTTCACCATTAGTATCGTCAACTGGTTCAGACTTAACGCTCTCCATTAAAAAAATTTGTTGATTTTTGCATCGATGTTGCATAGACCATTCTCCTTCATTACCATCTGGTGAGTCGTTTGATGGTTGGAAATGCTGGGTGTTATTGATGGAGTAGTGGGCTTAAAAGGGTTGGGCCGAAGGAGTTTACGTTGAGAAGGTAACTTCTCATCTTGCAATCATGCAAGGCCAATGGCAGTGACCAAAGATTTTGGTTGAAATAGTTGCATGTCATATCAAATCTCAGCTTCTAACCTGCAGACAACACAATTAATAAGAAAATTTTCATGATGCAGGTACTAACATAATGCAATTTAGATGGGCTGAGATTAATTGAAGATTCATAAAAATAATTGAAATATAAATTGTCTTAACAAATTAACACGAAAAATGAAAAGATTTCCAATTACATGATTACAATAGCTTAAACTAGTGTTACTTTCGCTGTACATTTCCTTTATGGATCTAGAAGACTAGGTTTCTTACGCGAACGTCTAGTTCTCTAACAGTTTGGGAATTCGAACAAACTTACACAGGAGTTCTTTCGAAAATGAGCAGATTTAACAAGAGAAATGGGATTCTAGGCAATTAGAATTTAAAAGGATTGTAGGTAGAATGAAAGAAAACAAGAATCAAATACGTATGTCTTCAAGTGAGATAAAAGTGGATATAAAGATTGAATAATCAGCTTCACACCAACCACATGCGTATAGAAGAATTACTCTTCTATTTTGAGAGAATCACACTTTCGAAGGAAAACATCTTGTTTCTAGTTTGCATAGCAAAGTTCATAATCATTAATTAAATAAAAATAGTCTTTAGAAAACCTTTTATAGATATTTTACAAGCATATTCGAAATTTGAAAATAAATAACTGTAAACGCCGGTAACTAACTGTAGCTGCTAGTAACTAACTGAAACTCCACGGATGTCCGTCATTGTAATGTTTCTTTCGCCTTTGATAAATCACCGGCGGTTCTTTAAATCTGATGTCACCATCAATTCTCCCCGGGTTGGAAGCATTCATCCCGGATGAATGTTGATTGTGATATTGGTCGCAAAGATCCGGATCAATACGTTGGAATTCGCCTTTTGTGATCCATGTATTCTTCGAAGCTGGTCTATTTTTCCATTTGATAAGGTATCTTTGAAATCTCCCTTGATTTGTTGACACAATTTGATCATCCAAAACATCCTCAATTATCTCATGAGATGGACGGGTAGGTGGAGGTAATGGAATAGGGAGGGAGATAGAGGTAGGTTCTGAGGTTCAATTTGATTCGTAGCCAATTTAGTTGTAAGTTCCTTAATAAGGACTTCGAACCTATCGGACTCCATAATGATGCAAGATAATGACAATGAAATCAGAAATCTATATGAATGCTGACATTACATGAATGCTGAGATTACCTATATGAATGTTGGAATTTGGAATCTGGAATCTGTATGAATGCTGGAATCTGGAATCTATATGAATGCTGAAATTACTAAACTGATTGATCTCAGATACCAAATCTGATGCAGATACTAACACAATGTGATTTAGATGGGCTGAGATTAATTGAAGATTAATAAAAATAATTGAAATATAAATTGTCTTAACAAATTAACACGAAAAATGATAAGATTTCCAATTACATGATTTACAATAGCCCAAACTAGTGTTACTTTCGCTGCACATTTCCTTTCTGGTTCTAGAAAATTAGGGTTCTTAGGCGAACATTTAGATCTCCAACAGTTTAGGAATTCGAACAAACTTACACAGGACTTCTTTCGAAAATGAGAGGATTTAGCAAGAGAAATGGGATTCTGGGCAATTAGAATTCAAATATGATTGCAGGTAGAATGAAAGAAAACAAGAATCAAATGCTTACGTCTTCAAGTGAGATAAAAGTGGATATGAAGATTGAATGATTGGCTTCGCACCAACCACACATGTATAGAAGAATCACTCTTCTATTTTGAGGGAATCACACTCTCAAAGGACAAGATCTCGTTTTTAGTTTGCATAGCAAAGTTTATAATCATTAATTAAATAAATATAGTCCTTACAAAGCCTTTTATAGGCATTTTACAAAAATATTCGAAATTTGAAAATAAATAACTAACTGTAACCTCTAGTAACTAACTGAAACTTCACGGATCCTGTCATTGTGACGTTTCTTTCGCCTCTGATAAATCACAGGTGGTTCTTTAAATCTGATGTCCCCATCACGTCCGATTGGCGAATTTTTCAAATTGATCTTGAAAGTGGAAGTTGGGCAAGGGCTCTAAAAAAATCCTCTACCTCAGATGGTTCAAATCTGGCACCAAGAGCTTTGGTAAATTCAGCCCGAGATAAGTGTTCGACAGTTTGTATGAGCCGCTGGCACCACTGTATGGCTTCCCCTGATAAATGGAAGGAAGGTTGGACCTCTATCAATGGTGGTGTGTGATGATAATTGAAGAACTGTTCAGCCTGGTAAATCCAATTGGTTGGATCATCACCATCAAACTGCATAAAATTAATCTTAGCAGTGTTCGATTTATAATGGAGCCGCTGTTAAATGAAGTTGAAGAATGGTGATGCAATTATGAAGTTGGAGTGTAACCATCGTTTGATCATATTTTGCGTCAATAGCCAATACTTTCTAAATCAACTCTTATAACACCCGAATTGTGCAATCATTACTTTCCTTGAGGCCTTTGATTCCATGGTCGATACTGACCTCGGTGTTCTGCAATTCAAAGTCAGATTTCTGGAATCGGGTACTTTGGCCACCTGTGATCTTGTTGTAGTAGGCATGATGGTAGGCTCTGATACCAAATGATAGAACCTGAATATGGTTCTAGAGGATTTGGCTAGATGATTGTTGATGAAAAGGAAAATGACCAAAATAACAATAAAAAAGAAGACACGAGAGATCGGTTATTCGAGTTAATGGGACACTCCAATTTATTACCTAATTTCTCCTTATCCGATTAATTGATACGTCTTCTTAGATACAACAAGGAAGTAATTCATGCTATAAATGACTAAGTAACTACTTGCTAAAGGAGGGGCGTCTTCAATTGTTTTGACGTGCCAATTTGTTGAACAAGACAATTGCTGATAATTGCTGCTGGCAATGATTTGATATTCAGCATATACAAGTTAATATTAGTATATGTTAATAGCTAGACACAATCCTATCAACTAGTAAGAACCTGTCAATGCACAAGATAAAGATTTAAAAATATTGAAAAAGATTAAAAAAATTATGGGAAAAATTATTTCAAAGAGTAGAATAGCTGAAAAAAACATTGTGAAATAATATAATTTTATATAAAACATGTAGGGAAGAAATGGTTACCTTCCCAATTTCGAAAGAAAGAGTTCATCAATTTCAAAAGGAAGAGTTTATGAATTTGTGCTTTGCGCGCCAAATGGATGATTCAGAACAAAATTTCCTTATTCATGGGTTTATGATGCAGAACGCTAGATCGAGAGCCGTAGATTCGGACTGCAAAAAAATTTCCAACCAGGAAGAAGCGGAATGGACATCAAAATTAGGCGTAAAAGAGACGAAACTTGGCGAATTGAAGAAATACTGCAAATTTCGATCGATCGAAATATATATTCGATCGATCGAAATTCTCGATCGAACTATATAGTCTGGAGTATATAATTCGATCGATCGAATTATATACTCGATCGATTGAAATTTCAATTCGATTGATCAAATTTCTGCGGCGAACTTTTGAAATAAGTTTTTTCGATCGATCGAGTTTCACTTTCGATCTATCGAATTTCAATTCCGATCGATCGAACTTCACTTTCGATCGATCGAAATCGCGCAACTTTTTTTTATTTTGGTATTTTTAATTTCGAACTTAAATTTTAGGGGCATACTTGTCCTTTTGGTATTTGTTTTAGGGTTTTATTTTCGTTTGAAAGGACTCCTATATAAGGTCCTTAAGTTAAACAATGTAATTAGTTATTGATTATTGAATGAATGAGCGTTTTGCTTTGAGACTTGAGATGAATCTCTTTGAAGAGTGATTCTTCTTCCCGAGAAGGGTTTGGTGTGAAGCCTACAAAATCTATCTTTTATCTATCTATTTTGTCTTCTCTGCTTGTGTTGATCCCACAACCCTAAATCAGCCATCATCCCTTTGAAAATCCTAAACCTTAGTTTTCCCTTAACCATTGAATCGATCCGATTCACCAATCTTAGCCTCCATCAAACTACTAAACCTAGCCATATCAAAATAACCCGAGAACCAGAGATTCCATCATTGTATTGTGAGCGCCTTAATCTGGAAATTTAGAGTTCTATCTCTAGGATCGATCCACGCTGCAACCTAACGGATCTAACGCTCGAACTGAACCCTGCCTGAATTATACGTGATCCTCCCATGGAATACTACGAAAACCTAAGGTATTCATTATATTTTGAAAGTTTTATTGTTTAATTTAATTCCATTTAATTTCGGCAAAATTAATCATCGCATTCA
This sequence comes from Chloranthus sessilifolius, assembly GCA_021018995.1. NCBI lineage: Eukaryota > Viridiplantae > Streptophyta > Magnoliopsida > Chloranthales > Chloranthaceae > Chloranthus > Chloranthus sessilifolius. Next base: position 44,069,471 of record CM037584.1, read on the forward strand.
CGTAGTTTAGGGTACCGTCATGCGCCATTTTAATCATATAGTATGAATGAAAAAAGGCTTTGTATGAAGTGTCCAATTTATGCACCAAGGTTGGTGCATGATCAATTAAGCATTAGTAGATTCGAAGACATTTGGAAGTGCAATAATAAGTTAAATATTATTTTGACATCTCAATAATTCATCTTTGACAACTAAAAAGAAGCAAAAAATTATCATTAAAATATCTCTGTGGGGTATTCTTAAGAAAGAAAATATAAAAAACCAAGGGAAGCAAACCCATTTAAAAACTTGATAAAATTACAGTATAGAGAATTAAAATAAAAAACCTTGTATACAAAGTCAATGGAAAGGGCAATGTTGGAGGTACTTTTAAATACTTAGTCGGCTTGGGGTGGTGGTTGCAATGGATACAATCTTTGATCTTTGGCGATGCGTGGGTATCTTCTACGATGTTGGGTAGGCTTTCTAATGCGAAAACTAACACATGTAATGTTATGGCTGAGATTAAATATAGAATTAATTTAAACAATTAAAATGCAATTTTTCTTAACAAATTATCACAGAAAATATCAAGAGATTCAATTAAACAATTTAATTTTGGCCCACAATAGTGTTACTTTCGCGTACGTTCCCTATTAGATGTAGAAGATTAGGGTTCTTAGCGAGCGACTAGATCTCCGATAGTTTTAGGGCGTCGAACGAACCCGCAAGCGAGTTCTTTCGATACCGAGCGAAAACAAAGCAAATAATAATTTTAATAGTGAAAATGATAGGTTAAACTTGGATTTTAATACTGAAATAGGTAGGGTAGGGTTACGCTACTTATGCAACTCGTAGATCATAAGAAGATAGAGGAGGAGGAAAAGTTGGCCTCACATCAGACCGCACACGGGACGAAGAATCGCTCTTTGGTTTGAGAGAATCACACCCTCACAGAAAGTTCAATCACAAAACTCTCAAAGTTGCAAAAGCAATTTTCATTAGCCAATAATTAATTCCAAAGCTATTTTTACAAGCCTTTAAATAGGCTAGCCAAACCCTAACTCAAAATAAAGCATTCCTAAAAACTTAAAACGACAAGTTTTGTCAAAAAAAAAAAAATCCCGTCATATCTCGTGCGATCGGTCGATCGATCGATTTTGGAGTCCACCGATCGACTGAGAAATAATTAAATCGCCCGCAGGCTTTATCCACATTCGATCAATCGACAGATTGAGCTCGATCGATCAACTAAGCAATATAAGTGCACCAAAATATTATGTCTTCTGCCCTCAATCGATCGATCGACTGTCTGGGCTTGATCGATCGACCCAATATACTTCTCAGTTCCCCGAATTTGCGCAGTTATTCTTTCGGACCACTTTGCCCTTCTTCTTTTGCCTTCGATACGTTACGGGCGGCTGCTTGAATCGGATGCCCCCATCACTTTTGTTCTCCTAGTAGAAGGGTCTCGTCTTTTTGAAATATAAGTAGGATGACTGAATTTGTTGTTGAGGGAGTAAGCAGATGAATTTAAAGGTGATCAAATTGTATTTTTTTTTGTGAACATCAGTGGGTAAGTGTGTTGTCGGCGGGAAATAAAATTGGTTTGTAGAAGGGATACTTTCTTGTAGCTGTTTTAGATAGGGCTGCAAATGGGTTGGGCGGTTGGGTCAACCCCATGGGTAAAACGATCTGACCTGCCTTGGGTCGGATTTGGGTTCAAATTACTGATCTGTTGGTTTGGAAATCTCGATCTATTTAGTAATATGGTTTGGTTTATGACGACGCCGATATCGTGGACATAGGCTATGGACCATATCGTTTCTACTGGCGTCGGAAGAAGAGGAACGAAAATCAAAACCAGGCGTAAAGGAGCAGAATTAGTATGCTGGAGCAATGCCCATTTGATTGATCGACCATTCAATCGATCAGCAGCTCAAATTCGGAGAAACTGAAAGTTGCTATAGTAACTCGATTGATCGAGCCACAGTGCTACAATACCTCGATTAATCGAGCTACAGTGCGAATTTTGACGAAATTTAAGTTTTAAGGGCGTATTTGTCTTTTTTTTTTAGTATTTGTTTTAGGGTTTTCTTCTGTTTTAGAGGCCTCCTATATAAGGTCTTTTAATAAATAATGTAACTAGTTTTGATTATTGAATGAAACAGCTTTTGCTTTTGGAACTTGAGATGAGTTTCTTCGAAGAGTGAATCTTCGCTTCCTGAGAAGGGTTTGGTGTGAAGCCAAGGGTGTGAAGCCCAAAATCTATCTTCTTTCTATCCCTTTCTTTGATTTTATCTTTTGCTTGCGCATCAATCATCAAACAGCCTAGATTCAACTAGAAAACCATAAACCCTAACATTCATCAGAGCCATTGAATCAAACCTATCTCATAAATCCTAAATCCAGCTATCCAACCTTCAAATACCTCAAAGTTCATAAACCCTAGATCCCATCTGAATCCTTGAATCGATCTGATTCAAGCCCCAGATTTCATCAGAGCCGTTAAACCAACCAGAATCAGAACCCTTAGAACACTCGCGATTCCATCATTGAATCACGAGCGGCGCCCTAATATGGAAAAATTAGAGTTCTACCTCTAGGACCAATCTACACCGCGAATCTAACGGATCTAGCGCACAGATTGGACCCTTCCTGAACTCGACCGATCATCCGAATGAAAAACTACGAAGCCCTAAGGTATTCGCCTTATTTTCAGGTTTATTGTTTAATTAATTTAGTTTAATTTCGGCAAATCTTCATCTCATAAGCATTCACGTAGTTTAGGGTCTTGTCCCGTGTCAGTTTAGATCCTGGGCCTTTGACCTGACGGGTCAGTAATCTGACCGATGGGATCATTTTCCTTAGGCCAGCTACATGTTTTTAATATAACGTTAAGAATAATTTATATAATACTCACTTAAAAACTAAACCCCTTTTCAGTTTTCATTCCTTCTTCTCCTCTCCAACCCAACAACCCTAGCCAACGCCGACAACCAACCAACCATCGTAAATATTTTTCTTTCTTTTCTATTTTTTTAAAACCTTGGTGAATGGTGTTTCATTGCTAATTTACTGTGTGGTTTGCAAAGGTAACAAAGGCAACCACCGATTTTTGGTTTGTCATTATTGGAAAATCCTATCTATATGATTGTAGTTGAAGGAATATTGGAATTTAGAGGAGGTGATCAGTTGATCAAAATAAAAATTAATCTGTGAGAATGAACGCTCACAAATTGATTGTCACTTGGACGATATAAATTGGTTACATAATTCCAATGATAAATAACACTTCAATGGGGTGAGATAAAAAGTCTAATTTTAATAGTGTAAGATCATTTAAACTCCATTGTGGTGTTTAATTGTCGATTAGGAGCCATTATCCCATAGAATATGGTGAATCAGATGGCAATGGTCAGGTCCAACTAGATGGAGCCAGATTTCGAGTTCAACCACATTTGCTGCACTTGGAAATAGAAGAATCATAACTATTCTTCATATTATAAAAAGTAAAAACCAAGAAAGTCAGGATTCTCTAATATCTAAGGGTCATAGATGACGTTGAACTCTAAATCCGGTTCAACATGGTTAGACCTGACCATTGCCCCGGAAGGTTAGGTGGGATTATTCTTATACGATCGCAATTGAGGCTCGATAAAAATTCAGGTTGGGCGATCGGGTATCAACCCGACTTGTTGACAGCCCTAAGATCAGGGCATGTTTCAATGGGGTGCGTACCTCTACTTGCGCTCACGTCCTAGATCCCTTAAAAACTATTGATTGCTTCGGATCAGATAATAGAGAACGTGCTTCACCCCTATCTTTCACATAATAGATCTCGAGATCATGTCACACCTATCAGACGGCCAGTTTTTATTCCATGTGTCACAGATCTATTATGTGAAAGATATGGGTGAAGCACGATCTCCGTCATGTGATCAAAAGCGATCCATGGTGTATGGGACGTGGGCGCTTTCAGAGATTATGAGGGCGCAAACAGAGGTATCCGGGGTTATATTGGTGGTAATTTTGTGGGAAAAGCATATCGCTAGCTCGGATCCCAGTTGCACTGACTCCTTTCCATTGCAAGGGTTTCGTCTCCGAATCCGACTTCTCTGGTTTCAGTGGTGAGTTCGACGGTGTCTTCCTATAGCAAAGTCTATATATTTATAAATATATTGACATTTATTCAAGCTCCTTTATTGTTAAATTTTATTCAGCTCTCTCTCTCTCTCTCTCTCTCTCTACCTATGCGTGGATTCATATAGTTTTGAAGTCGTTCAGCTATTAAGGCACACTATTTGAGCTTAAGATTCATGGGTTCTGGCTTTCTCCAGAAACCCATTTAGAAATCCCACAGTTTTCGCAATTTGTAGATTGTCATCTCTGTTATTATTAATATGAACCCAAGAAAGTGACGTGGCATCAATTGCCATTTTGGCCTTCTGATTATGTATGTTATTAACGTATAGTTATAGAAATGTAGCATTAGTACTATATTAGCTACTGATTGAGTGGTTGGAGAAAAGAGTATATGGTTTGGGGATAAAAGGGTTATAATTTAACAATTGGTGCAAAACTGGTTTTGGTAGTAACCCACAAAATGTAAACTGTACTGCTGATTAAGTTCGGTGATTCAGTTTATAACAAAGTTCATAGAAATGAATCTATCGGTTGTTTCTGTTTATTTACCATGTGATCTGTGACGGTTGGAAAGATGGGCTTTCATTTATTGACCTTTAATATACTTCTTATCGAACATGCATACATCTACTTCAACGTTTGAGAAGTTGTATTGCTATGAGTCACTATTGCCTTATGTTCAAATATATGCTATATTATATCAAACTTCAAAATATTGATTGTCTCATGCCTAGGATTTCATTTTCCATGTTTTAAGCTCATCATACCAATTAAGTTTTTTAGGTCAATACATATGATATCTTGCCGTAGCAATTTTTTGTCGTTCTATTTTGTTTGTGCATGTCTAAGCTCAGCCTTTACGAAGTTTTACATTTTCTTGTGAGAGTAATCGTAGGAAATGGAAGTATGGTCGGATCTTATATGTGATTTGAGTAGTTAAGGAATTGAAGGTAGATTTTTTAGATTAGGAAGGCTGGTGACTATTTTGTTTTAGAACATAAGTGAGATGCATTATAGGTTCAAAATATTTGTTCATATGTTGGGTTAGTACTCATATATCAAAGAAGTTCTCCAAAAAGCACCTTTGATCCCCTCGGTAATCCCAAGTGGCAAACAGCCCTCTCACTGAACCAGCAAAACCCACGCAATCCCAAAAGTTTGCATCACTAGGACCCAAATTTCTCTAGCGACCCAGCAGTGGATGAATATGTGGTTAGCATCTTCCTCCTCTTGACAAGTTGGTCAACGGTAAGTATCCTCCCCCAAGCCAGGCTCCATTCAAAGGAGTGAACCCAAGGAGGAGCATTCATCGTCCATACTCGACCTATCGATGCCTAAGCAAAGAATGTCTCACAAGATACTTGTAGAAGCTTTTAACGGTAAACTTCCCTTTATTATCAAGAGTTCACACTATTTCATCAGCTACATTGGTTCTCGGTGTGTTCATCTCAGTGATACCCAACAGCTCCGTAAGATCATTAACCTCAGTATCCCTGAGATTCTTTCTGGAATGAATGTCCCAAACAATTTTACCCCCATTATAACTGATCATATGAGCAAAAGAAGTATTCTGGCAATTCACTATATGGTATAATTGACTGAATTTGTGCTTCAACAAGAACTCCTCCACCCATCTATTCTCCCAGGACAACACACGACTGCCATTCTCCTAACCATACGTGATACAAAGACCAAATTTCAATTTCACCTCACACACAACTTGCGACCAAGCCAAGTGTCTCATCCTAGAGTGAATACTCCACTCATTAGAAGTTCTGCCTAATTTACTGATCAACACCCCCTCACCCATAAACTCTCCTCCTCTGCCAACAGTCTCCAGAGCCACTTCCCCCAGAAGAGCACTATTCATCACCGTAAGACTGAATGCCCAAGCCTCCCTTCATCTTCATAAATTTGCATACTTCCCAATTAATCAAGTTGTATTTCCTCTCCTCTCCCCTCTCTCGCAAGGAAGTTTCTTCCTATTTGCTTAAGTCTCTCAATCACTGCCATAGGGCACCCAAAAAAGACATAAACCGAAAGGTTAGACTGACCTTTCAATTTGCCTCAACTACCGCTCGAGGGGTTTGAGGCAGGGAGACTGCTTATCGCCGTTCTTGTTTAATATTAGTCAGGGAGGTGCTTAGTAGGATCCTCCAATCCGGGGCAAATCTTAGATTCTTCAACGGCTTCCAAGGGGGAGAGGGGGGAGAAGAATCACACATTTACAGTATGTGGATGATACTACGGTGTTCAGAGGAGCGCCCAATGGGGAGGTTTGAAGTGTTAAAGCGGCTCTTTGTTGCTACGAAGCATGTTCTAGTTAGAAAGTAAATATGGCTAAATCTGGGGTCTGTTTGGAGGAGGAAACTTTATCAAATCTGGCTAACTTTATTGGCTGTAGAGTGGAGTATCATACCTTGGGCTGCCCTTATGTATTGGTATGCCATGTCACTCGACTTGGGAGCCGGTGGTGGAGAGAGTTGAAAGGAGACTGGCTATGTGGAAGGCCAATATGCTATCGGTTGGGGGAAGACTAATGCTCATCAAGACCACTTTAACGAATATGCTGGTCTTCTCGATGTTTAAATGCCCAATGGAGGTCATCAATCGGTTAGAGCAGCTAACTAGTAATTTTCTGTGGGAGGGATGGGGGATTCCAGTAAATTCCATTTGATCAACTGGGATGTGTGCGAGCTGCCTAAGGAATCTGGTGGTGTTAGTATTAGGCGGTTGAAGTAAATGAACAAGGGTGTTCTCGGTAAATGGCACTGGTGTATTGGGACCGAAGAGGAAGCTCTATGGGTTCAAATTTTGCAGGATAAATATGCTACCGATAGAACTGGATGGTCGATTAATCCGGGTAGAACAAGGCCGGTGTCTGCTTGGTGGAGAGGTGTGTCCTCTGTGAAAGACAAATTTCAGTAGTGCATTAAATTTGTAAGAGGGGGCGGTCAACACATTGAATTTTGGAGTGACCTCTAGCTGGGAAATATGCCTTTGAAGGATTTGTTTGGAGATGTTTTCAGTGTGGCTGTTAACCAAATGGCGCTCATCGCTGACATCGTGGTGTAAGAGGAGGGTAGGGAGGTTTGAGATATCAGGCTTAGGAGGGATCCTAAAGACGAGGAGTTTGATAATCTCGGGAAGCTTATGGCCTGTATCTATGCCAGCAAATTGAACCGGATGAAGCAGGATAGAAGGGTTTTGATGATGGGAAAAGGTGGAATCTTCTTTGTCCATTCCTTAATTCCTTTCTTATTTGAAGGCTGGTGATCGACCACAAGTGGGGTGCCTGTGGAAATGCCATGCTCCTCCGCAAATTCTGTTCTTTGGCTTGATGGTGGCCTGGGAAAGGATCCTTACTGTAGATCAACTTAAGTAAAGAGGTATGAATATTCTGGAAAACTGCTGTTATGTGTGGGCTTTAGGAAGAGGATGCCAACCACCTTATGCTTTGCTGCCAGTTTTCTAATACAATCTGGAATATGCATTTAGTGCAGCTTCATATGTCCTGGTGCTCCCCGGAGTCCTGTGGGGCCTTGTTCACGAGTTCAGAAGGAATGGGGTTCAGTGGTTTAACTAGGACTCTATGGAGAGATGCTTATATGGCGGTATTGTGGGCAATATGGGTGCAAAAATATGATCTCATTTTCAAGGGGAAGAGTAGACGGACAGGCATGGTGGTGAAGTTAGTCAAGGAATACACTTTGGATTGGGCTCGTGCGATCACTCTGAAGGGCCAAGTGCGTTTGGATGTGGTTAGGGAGCATTGGGATCATTTGTGTGACTGATCTGTAGGGTTTTGGTTTATATTTCCCAGCATGCTCTCTTTGGGCTCTGAGCAAGCCTCCATGTTTTTTTTTGTCTTTTGTTGTGTTTTTTGTTCCTTTGTCCCTCACTAAGGTGCTGTGTTTGTTACTTAAAATATATATATATATATATATATATATATATATATATATATATATATTTTTTTTTTTTTGCTTATTGATAAAAAAAATCCCTTTCCAAACTACAGCCGGTTTTCAAATTCCTGAACAGGCTCCCACATAATGACACTAGGTTACAGTTAAGTTGGTCTAGCTTGGATAACTTGTTCCTATCGTCAAGTTAGTAATTTGTAATGGATATTCCTCCGCTCTGATAGAACTTGCGTTAATACCAAGTGATGAAAACCATAACTTGCTCCGAAAATTTTGGAAAATAGAAGAGAACAACAGAAGAAATATCCCACAAGTGACAATATGTAGAAAATTCAGAAGATAACTCACAAAGTTCTCCTAATTCTTGAATTAAAAAAAAAATTAGAACTGTCTCACACTCATCGTTACACATTTATAACAATCAAAATAAATTAATAAATGAGTCCTAAACTAATTTAAAAACCTATCATAGTAAAATACATGAAATAACCTGTAAATATTAAACAAACATGTTCACAAAATCAGAGTTATAAAAAATAAAATTAAAAGGGAGTGGTTACCTACTGGAGCTTCGACCAACCACTACCGGTCAATTTTGCTTTGGGGGCACCTCTTTACTCTACCATTATTATAGGGGGATGGGGTCAAGACAAAGAAAGATCAAGGCAATATTTCAGCATTTCCTTTATACTTTAGTGGGATTTATTTTTATGCTATTAGCTATTCCGTTGATTCTTCTCCAAACAAGAACCATCGATTCACAAATCTCATTAACCACAAAGTTTAGTGAGCGATGCCAAATCTTTCTATGGATTGCTTCTTTCGTCGTCAAAGTGCCTATGGTACCAGTTCATATTTGGTCACCCGAAGCAAATGTACAGTCACCTATGGCAGGATCCATTATCTTGGCAGGAATTCCTTCAAAATTGGTAACCCATGGGTTTTTAAAATTTTCAATACCCATGTTTCCTGAAGAGACACTTTGTTCCACTCCTTTCATTTATATTTCATTTAAGAAAATCATTGCCCACTCCCCAGTAGCCGATATGAATCTGGTGACTAGTCAGGCAGTGATTGTTAGGTCATCTATTTTGAGTTGACACACAAGGACAAAACATGGGTGCCGGGCGTGCAACCCATCAACCTTCTAGCAATGGGGGAGAAACATGGCATGTCACAACAAAAGCTTGATTCGAGGCATCAATAATGCCGTCTGTTCCAAAAAAAAAAGCCCCTTAGCGCCTGAAGACAAGAGTGGGGGACGACCATATGCGCAGGCAGCAACAGGACCACCTCTATGAAGCCACCTTTCTGAATTCTTATTCATTTGTGAAGAAGAGTTCAATGGCTAGAAGCTTTAGCTTCTTGCTGCTTCACTGGCTTCTTATTATGGTGTGGTGGGAATGAATGAAAAAAGATGTGCTATTTTCCAATTGATTGATAGATGGCCTCATCTGTTTTGACAGATGAAAGAGTTGGAATGGATAGAGAAGGAATCTATCAATAATAAGGGGAAAACTCCTCTTCTATCTATTGTTCAGATAGGACATGTATCTATTCTGAATCCATCAGAACAAAGAGGAGATATGTATCTTATGGAGTCTACATCATATGTAGAGCACCCAAGTATTTGGCCAGCTCAGTTCTCTTATCCATCGGCCAATGCACTGGTCTGATCTCATGGAGGGAAAGCAAAAGAAAATAAAAATATATGTAGTTATGTTGTTGTTTGTCGCCTCGACGCATTCTCGTCTCTCCCCGACATCGTCCCACATAAAGATAGAGTGCGGAGCCCCGACCCGACCTGTAGGTCTGCTAACTAAAGTAAGGAGTTGAGCCTAAACTGGTGAACCTAAGTCACTTTCAGAACCGTGCTTCCTAAGGCTAACACATGTCCAGTCTAGTCGGAATGCGCAATGAAAATGAACATGAGCTGCTATCTCAAATCCCTCGCTGGCCAGCGGGGACTGAGTTGTAAGGCCATGATCTGTGGGCGAATGGATCACTCATTCTTCCATTGGGGATAGGTGCACGAACGGCAACTCCAAACGTCACACATCCGCCGACCTACCATCACCCAAAAAGAGGCTTCATGAGAGGGGTTTTCTGAATAGGAACCAAATATTCCTAATATTTAAAAAAATAGAGAGGGAGAAACAGATAAATGGATTTTTACCGACACTCTAGTGGGCTGTGCCCCATGTGGGGGTCATGTGACCTTGGAGGCATGGCTCACACGAGGGCTGCTTTTGTCTTCTCTTTTTCTCCACGTCCTCTTTGTTTTTCCTATTTTCTTCTCTTGTTACTGGGTTGCATCAATGTTGTATAGAGATCATGGGTTAAAGTACTGCCTGGCATGTACTGGTATGCTACAAAATCTTGTATAACTGGTACATTCGGTACCTGCAGTTATAGCACCTTTAACCCCACTCCAAACGTCCACTGCAAACCCATGCGCACATAGATTTTGTCTTTCAGAATTTTTTCATAAACAGGTAATGCTCCGTTTTACCTTGAAGAACAATGCTTGCCGTGACTTATGTGTCTCCTCTCTCTTTTGTTTATGTGCTATAGCCCTAAAATCTTGATTCCTTGAGTTTTTGAGAAATCTGATCTCTTATCCTCCTTTCCCACACTTTTTTACCTTAAATAGATAAGATCATATCCATATCTCTCAAAACGCTCCCTTTTCTTTATTTCTTAATGAGTGGAATCTGCTTTCTTACCATCTTTACTTTTCTCACTTCTCTCCTAGACCCATTTTCTTCAATTTACCCATTGTTTTCATTCTCTTTTCCTTTCGTAGGACTGGGGTTGCTCCTCATATTTAAATTATTAGTTTTTCCTGGTAATCTCAAGGCTATGTCCTGTACACACATGTTTGGGCGACATCAATACCAAATGAGTAGGGGAGCTGTCTCCTATGTGTTCGTTTACTTGTGTTGCTAAGAACTGGTGCATATAACATTATGGGTATTTCAGGTAGAACTAGTTTGTTCGTTTTCTTTGTATTTTTTTGGATGTGGATTACTTTTGGACCTGCATGTGGTAAAGGTAGCACAAGAAAAGCTTCTACATTTCATTTTGGACCACAAGCATCCTCTGATTTGCCTAAAGAAAAGAAAATAAAAAAAGAGAGGGTGAATCTCTACAATGATGTCGTAATTTTGGAGAGAAGGTGATTGGATATGCCTAGTTTTGAATAACCAATATTTTGCATATTGCTGTTAACTCAAGACCTTAAAAATGGGTGGTCCCTTGGAGGCCGGTGATACCATGGATGGAAACTTAACTGGAAAGGAAGTGCTGATGAGTGATGTGCAAGCCCCTTGAGTTAATAGTACTGAAGGGCTATCGGAACCCTACGATTTGGTGAGCTTGCTGGTAGAAGTGGACAAGTGGTTTGCCCAAAAACCTGTGTGGGCGGGATTCATACTTTTCTAAGGATTTGTAGTCTTATTTGCTTGATTAATGTCAATATCGGTCTATGTCAATTACAAAGCTGGGCAAACAAGTGGTTTGCCCAAAAACCTTTGTGGGAAGCAATGGGAAATTGTTGTGGGGCTCTCTGAGAGGTGGACTTAACGTGTTTGGATACAGTGGATTATTTGAGTCTAAAGGTGAGGGTAGACTCATGGTCCCTTATTCCATGATGCCTAGAGGTGGTGGTTGATTTGATAGCTTACTAGGTGTTGGCGGAGATGGAGTGTGTAATGACGGGAATGGTCTGCAATGTATCAGAGACCCAAGCAAATCTTAACCATAGAACCAAGGGCCATGATACGGAGCTTGGTGGAATGATGATATGAAGAGGTAACATGTAGTTGAATCCCCGGGAAGGGAGGGCTGTTGAAAAAGAGGGGATGATCATTGAGAACCGTAGTGGTGTGGTGGCAGCCACTTTTAAGGGTGTTAAATGAAACTACGTCATTGGACGATCTGCTGGGGGGCATAAACTCTGACTCTGTTATGAGTGTTACGGTCTTCCTTGTTGGAGGTGACGGTGGTACTGAGCAAACAATCGCTTGGTAGCATAGTCACCAAATTTGTCAAATTTTAAAAAAAAATTGCAAATAATTTGCGAAGTTGAGGTTCTGCGAGTAGATCTTGAATTATTTGCGAATTTTTGAAAAATCCCTGTGTTTTTTCTTTGCAAATAAATCACAAATAATTCATGAATACTTCATGACTTTTACAATAAATTGTGATTTTCTAATATTTTTTAAATTTTTTAATACTTTTAAATTTATTTTTTCTCCCATTTTCTCCTGGACATGCCAAATTTTGCTGAATGTTTCCTAATTTTAACCTTACCGAATCATTGCCAAACCCAACTTGGTGACTATGCATGGTAGCGGTGATGATGTGGCTTCTTTACCAAAAGATGATTATTTGAATTGTTCAACTGGAGCTGATCGCATGGCTGCTATTAATGCTTTTCAAAACATTTTACATTTGAACGATCACGTGATGCAGGAGTGGGGCTGTAACAGCGATAGTTGTACATTTTTTCTTGTTCGAGACGGCTTCGACATGTGCCGTTATGAGAGTAAAAGGTCTTTTGTTCTTGGCATGTGTGTCAAGGGTAACATGGGCAATTTCTCATGAAGGCCCTACTAAGCTAATGAATAAGGTTACTCCTATAATTCAGATCCCTATCACGTGAGATACCTGGCGGAATATAATGGTTTTAAACAGGGAATATAATACCCGAGCCTTGTTTGTAATTTTCAAAGTCAAGCCTGGATTTGATCAAGTTAACCAAATGACAAGTTCCGCTACTATTTCTATGTCGACGATTCCTTTTTGAAAGGCGATCAATAGTTTGATGCTGAGTATTTCCAATCGGCAAGCCAACATTAGGCCATTAATGGTCCCACCAGATGCATGTGTCTCTTCAAATTGGATTTTTCTCAATTGTCGATAACAGGATATAACTTACTAGGGAGTGTCGTCGATAACAGGATCTAACTCGTTGGGGAGTTTATATGTTTCCAGATCAATCAATGGATATGGCTTCAAACAATGCCATTTATGTGATTGGAATCTGGAGAGTGAGTTTTTCCTGTTATAGTTTCCACTGAGAGAGAGAGAATGCCCATTAAAAACTGTTATAATTTTTCTTGTTATAGTTTACACGAAGTATCTGGAACAAGGTTACTCCATTAAAAACTGTCCGTATGGAGCTTTCATCTCCTAGTTCATTGGCCTCTCTCTATAGGAAATTTTGCAGGGATTGATTATGCAAGAAAAGGGTGGAAGAGAATTGTAGAATTAAAATCTTCAATTGATTATGCAAGAAAAGCAAAACGATTGGAGATGGCATGATGTTAGTTATGAAGATTCTGTTTTGGAATAGGTATTCAACACAAAATGATGAAAAATAGGTATTGATGGGGGATGGGAATGGATCACCTTGGAGGCAGTAGGGGGGACCAAGAGGGGTTCTGGTATCGTGGGATCCAACCCGACAATGGTGGAAAGTGAAAACTCTAGGGTGGGCCCTTTTTGGGTGTTGATATATTTTAGATCAAGAACTGATGATTTTTTTAATTGGGTGTAGACCGCAGTTGGGCCAAATGATCCAAATTGTTGCTAGTTGTTTTGGGACGACTTGACAGCGATTAAAGAGGATTGGCCGTTTCCTTGGTGCATAAGAGGGGTTAACGTGATTCAGTTCACATACAAAAGAAGTGGGGCAATCATATGATAGAAATAATGCAAGGCTTTGCTTAGTTTGTGAGGGCTGAGGAACTAATGGATATTCTGATGAGTGGATCCTCTTTTACGTGGTCTAACAATAAAAAAGTCTCAGTTCATCTGCAGATGGACAGATTTTTGTGAATGGTGGATTGAGAGGAACATTTTCCTCATGTCTTTAGTGGGGTTCTCTAAACCAGTTTCATATTATTTACTAAATCCTATTCTCTGCAGAGTTATTAATAGCAGACAATGGCGGACCCACATCGAGACAAGTGTGTTATGTTTGGGTGGGGGATGGATGTTGTGCCCAGTTTTGGGAACACTGTTGGTGTGGGTCCTTGGCACTATCCTTAGAGTTCCCTAATTTGTATAAGCTGGTAGTGTCAAAGATTGTGGTTGCTTTGGTTTTTGAAAGGGTAGAGAGTCGAGTGGTTTGTGGTCCGTCTCTGAAACTTGGGTGAGGTAAAAAAAAGTGGCAAGTAACAAAATCTCCACCTCAAGTATCAAATTAGTGAGAATGTCTGGAGCTCTAGTGCTCAAAGCAGCAGATTGGATGTGCACCCATTGCCGAAATGTCAATTTCGACACCGGTTGGTTTGTCATCGGCATGGGTGTGATGCCACCAGAGCAGAGGGAGTGGCAGTCAAGTCTGCGGAAGATCGCATTCCCCGGTCTGGAATCAAGCATCAAACGGTTATTAATGGGGTTCAATTGTGTGATCTTTATCAGGGATGGTCGATTGCCGGAAAAAAATTCAGCCGGAAAAAAATTCAACCGGGTGAATGCCTCGTTCCTGAAACTGACTAATCGACGTAATGGGGTGTCATATGCCGAGATAGTGGGGAGAGGAGGGAGAGATATTGGGGAGTCCGACAACTCGTCTGCCGCCATCGAACAGAGTGTTCCATTCCAGCCGGAACTGGGATTTCGAAATGATACGCTCCGATTCAACTCCTCTCAGTTTCTCTTGCTCGCCAAAAATCTTAAACCCTACTGGGTGGTGCTCTACATTAACAAAGATTCTTTAGCATTACTTCATATATACAGATGGATACAAAATACTTGGGAGTTCACAAATAGGCCTGCACTATGAACTAGTACAAAAACAAAATTTCTTCTTCGTTTTCGGTCGGAAGAGGCGGCCAAGGAACTCTGCCACAAAAAAACTTTTCACATTGACGTCTGCCCGGTCGAGTGCGGGAATTGGGATCCATCAGTAGGAGATGTGCAACTACACAGGTGGAGGGAAGGGGTCTGGATTCGAGTGCTTGGACTCCCGATCCATGCTTGGTCCACCAAAGTTCTCGAGGGGATTGGTGCTTAGTGTGGCAAAGTTATTCTGGTCAACCGACGCACGGACGACCTCTGGGACACGGGCTCCACCCGGATTCTCGTCACCGTTGACAGGTTGGAAAACATTCTTAGAAGCTGTGATTTTTGCATTAGCGGCCAAAAATACTGGGCCTTCATAGAAATGGGGTTGGTGGAGAGGGTGCTAATCCCGCATCAACTGGGCGACAAATTCGAGGGGTCTCGGAACCCCGACGTAGACATATTCCGTGGTACTGCAAAAAAAGTCTCGCCGGAGATCGAACCAGTCGGGGATTGGGTAGAAAGGTCCGGCCGGTATGTATCGTGGTGCCTAGAGGGGTGCTTGTCCGCGAACTCGTCTCATCGAAGGGGGAAACAAAGGTGACCGTCCGCACCGTTGGGGTGCCATGGTAATTCGGGAACCGATAGGCCGGTTCATAGTCAGGTTGTAGAACTTGAAGATGGAGAAATAGTAGAAGACAATGAGGAGATGCAGTGGGAAGCGAGGTTTCCGGCGATCGGCGACAACCCCTTACACCGACGAAGCACCAGTCTCAGACGACTCCTCCCTACACAGATCTTACACCGTCGAGGATCTCTACGATTGAGATCACTTCGTACTCAAAAGGCTCCTCCAAGGACGACTTCTGTCAGCCAACAGCTGCTGTGGTTGGTGAACATACCTGGATGCCTGCCGAAAAGGACGACAAGGAAGATCGCCGATGGGATCTGATGGAGACTGAGGACCTGGCTTGCCCTAAAAGGAGGATGGAGCAACGAAACAAGAAGAGGCTTTTGGTCTTCTATCGCTAGAAACATAAAAAGGGAGGGTTTTGGCTTTCGCGCCTCGTTGGGAGCAACCACGTGCCCCTTTTGAGTTGTCATTAAACCGGGCGGTGGTTTCACAAAATCAGTCCATGGTCTTGCAGTTGGAGGTTGAACGATGCTCCTACAAGGCGCCACGTGGTGAGATGATCGATTTCGATGAAATGGATGCCATCGCCCCTCGATACTCTCAACATGAATTCGTGCCTCAGTCTTATATCGAGACTAGAATCCCCTCAAAAGTGACATGTGGAACCCACTTCTTCAACGGGCAACAACTGGAAGGGTGTGCCCTGTGGGTCTTATGCGGGTCACAGGCCTCTTCCTCGGCGCGGGACTTAGACCAGCCCTGAACCTATCAGGCCACCCTCAACCGTACTCGAGGCCGTGGGCCTACGCCCCGTTAGGGACGGATAGAGGTGTCCGTGTGGAAACTAAGGGGACCCGAGTGAGCAAGGCAGCCCTAACCCGGATCCGGCAAACACTATAGACTTCTTGGATGGCTCTGGCGTGTTACCCTCTTCATTTGGACCTTACACATTATCTTCACCGCCGATCGACGACAACAATGACAATCCTAGGGCCGATGATAGTAGCGAATGTACTGGAGATGAGCACGAAATTGACCGCCTCATTAGTGTGGGAGGTGATCTCGGTCTGACATTCAAAGGAGCCGAAGAGACACTCAGAGAGGTGTTCCAATCTATTCTTGTTAATCGGCACAATCATAACAAGAAGAAATGCAGCGCCTTACCACGGGAGCTCGCTCGTTTACAGTGGGGAATGCCGGATGGGAAGGGGGGAGGGGGGCATCTAAAAATCCTCTGGGATTGGCGGTCAAGTTTCGCACTGTTTGTCATGAAAATGCTATCTTGGAATGTGAGGAGTATCTGCGATAGGTTTAAGCGCGCCGGTGTCAAGCGGGTCATTGCGTCAATTAATCTGGTGATCATTATGCTTCAAGAAACCAAATGGGGGAGCTGCAACAAGGCCAAAGTGGCGTCGGTGCTAGGAGGGAACCGATGGGAATGGATTGGTGTCAACTCCGATGGGGCCTCGGGTGGTATTTTGGTTGCCTGGGACTCAACATTGTTTGAGAAAATGGACGATGAGTTGGGTCTATACTCGGCTTCGGCGGTTTGGAATAGAGACAGGCAAAGTGTGGACACAGTCAGGGATCTACGAACCAATGGAAGATAGACAACATGGCGATTTCTGGTTCGAACTGGCAGCGATCTCGGCTAGATCGAACTTCCCTCTTTGCTTGGGGGACGATTTTAATGCCATAAGATGGGAGCATGAAAAAATGGGGGGGGGGGGAGACTGGGCGTGGCGGTGATGAGAAACTTCAACGCCTTCATTTCAGATTGGGGGTTGGACATTCCACTCACTAGAGCTAGAGTTACTTGGTCTAATCTTCAATTCCATCGCTTTGTCAGCTGGATCGTTTCCTTTGCACTGCTGATGCACCTATTTCCGGAAGCCAGACTCGAAGGACTTGCAAGGGCAGTTTCGGACCCTCGGCCTATTCTTCTTACGTGCGACTCTCGGTGGAGAGGGCCGGCCCTGTTTTGTTTTGAGAATATGTGGCTGCTTGATGAGCAGTTTAGAGTGGCAATTCCTTCTTGGTGGAACGAGCCTACACCTGCGGGGACAACTACGTTTCGATTCATTTCCAAGCTGCAAAGGCTTAAGGGGAATGTCAAGGCTTGGAACAAAGAGGTGTACGGGCTTGTTCACGTCGCCAAAGAGGCCTTACTCCTTCGGCTGAAAGAAATTGACAACCTCGAGGAACTTAGAGCCCTTTCGGAGGTGGAGAAACTTGAGAGGATACACAAAAACCAGGAGTTCAACGATAAGTGCAGGGCTGAAGAGGTGTGCTTGAGGCAAAATTCGAAGGTTAAGTGGTTGAGAGACAGGGATTAGAACACAAATTTTTTTCACGCGGTGGCCAACGTGCGGAACAAGTCCAGATTCATGAGTAACATAGCCGTGGAAGGGGTTCCATATTCTGATCAGGAGCAGATCCGAGTCAATGCCGTCAAATACTACACCAACCTTTACTCCGATGAGGGATTTACTCGGCCGGAGCTAGACGGGTTAGTATTTAACTCCATCTCGGAAGTCGACCATTCTGAGGTGGAGAATCCGTTTTCTGAAGATGAGGTGTGGCGGGCCATCAAATTCGGCGGGAAAAATATATCTCCGGGCCCCGACGGTTTCACAATGGAGTTCTATCGCTCATTTTGGCCGACCATTAAGACGGATCTGATGGAGGTATTCGGGGAGTTCCATGCAACCGGGTTCATCGGCCGAAGTCTTAACTCTACCTTCATCACGCTAATATCCAAAAGGAGTGGGGCTAAGGATATTTCAGATTTCAGACCAATTTGTCTTATCAATTGTTTGTATAAGATCATATCCAAGGTGCTAGCCAATAGGATTAAGCCGCTTATGGGCAAGATTATTTCGGACAACCAGGGAGCTTTTGTCCAAGGTTATCAGTTGATGGACCTAAGAGCGGTTGCCCAAGAGGTGCTACATTTTACCCATCATACTTGCCAGTCGGCTGCCCTTTGGAAGGTGGACATGGAGAAGGCCTATGACCATGTCAGTTGGGATTGCCTAGACTACATGCTTGGCAGATTTGGGTTCGGGTCTACACGGAAGAGATGGATGCGAGGCTGCTATGCGTTGGCTTGGTTTTCGGTTCTGATAAATGATACGCCTGCTGGGCACTTCAAAAATTCTAGAGGAATCCATCAGGGAGACCCGCTTTCCCCCTTTTTATTTACTATGGTGGTCGTGCGAGAGAATCACAGCTCATGCTCATATCGAGGATTAAAGTGGGAGATCCAGGTCGAGCTATCTCGCACCTACAGTACGCCGTTGACACTATCCTATTTGGGCAAGTTGTGATAGAGGAGTTTAGCAATCTCATAGATATTCTCACGATATACGAGGCGGTCTCTGGTCAACGTATTAACCTTCTCAAGTCGGCCATTGCGGGAATCGGGGTTAGGGATCAGCAGATGGAAGAATTGGCAGCCACTGTTAATTGTGCAATTGAAAAGCTTCCTATCAAGTATCTGAGTTTGCCTCTGGGCCTCAAAAAGCCATTTGGGCCGACATGGGAACCGATGGTTCAACGTTTCGAGCAGCGGTTGTCTTTGTGGAAAGGTAAACTCCTCAGTAGTGGAGGTCGCCTTCTGCTGGTTTAATCTGTCCTCTCCAGTATGCCCATTTTCTTTATGTCGATGTTCATTTGCCCGAAGGGAGTCATCCATCGGCTAGAGCAGATCCAAAGAAATTTTCTTTGATGAGGTTCGGGTCTAGACAAACGATATCATCTTGTAAACTGGGAGACCTGCCAGCTCCCCACGTCTTGCGGAGGTCTTGGTATTCGGAGTTTGAGGTACACAAATGTTGCTTTCCTTGGTAAATGGTTTTGGCGCGCTGGTTCGGTGAGCGAAGGCAACACTCTTTGGCGATCGATGCTGGTCGAAAAGTATAGGCAATAGATAGGGAATTGGGGCATTAGCATCACAACCCACAGAGGCACATCAACTTGGTAGAAAGTCATCTGCAGAACGTGGCCTTCGTACACTAGATGGATCCTCTTCAATTGGGGATGTGGCACTCGGATTCGTTTATGGGAGGACACGTGGGTGGACGAAGACCAGCTCAGATCTACTTTCCCTGACATTCATGCCATATCCACAAACCAGGAGGGGATGATCGACGAATTTTGACGCGGGACGGGAACCCTAAAATGTAGAATATGATTTTTTTATGCAATTTAGCCGAAATTAAATAAAATAATTCAAGTTTAATCGCAAAATTATCTTAAGATACCTTAGGGTTGCAGAATTTTGATGAATAGATCACACGAGATCCGGGTAGGGTCCAGTCCGATGCGCAAGTACTTTTAGAGTCGAGGCGAGATCGGCCTAGAGATAGTACTATAGCTTTTCCAGGATTAGGCGCTCGTCTTCGGTCCGATGTAGATTCACGGATTCCAAATTGGATTGTAAAAGGGAATTAGGGTTTGTAAAAGGTTTATGGCTTTTAGATCGATTTATGGTTTTGGAAAGGGTGTTGGCTTTTGTGGATTAGGGTTTCTGAAATCTAGGGTTTCAGAATTGAAGGAAGGATTTAGGTTATGATTTAGAGAAGCACGCAGAAATTTAGATAGCAAATATGATAGAGAAAATAACAATGGCTTTTGGGAATCACTCCCTTGGCCTCACACCAAACCCATCTCAGGCGAAGAATATTCAAGTATAAAAGCATTCAAAATATTCAATCAACTAATTAAAAAGTCTTTACAAGCCTCAATATATAAGCCACCAATAATTAAAATTCGAAATAAAGAGTCCTAATACTAATAAAACACTAAAAAGGAAAGTTTTCGTAACAAAAACTCAAAATTAGAAGTCCCGTCACGATGTTCACGGACGTCCGTAGTGCCCCACGGACGTCCGTGACCTATGGATAGATAGGGGGCAAAATCATGGACGTCCGTCACTATTCATCACGGACGTCCGTCACTATTCATCACGAACGTTCGTCACTGTTCATCGGGAACAGTAAATTTTTATTTTTATTTTTTTCTTTTCTTGACGTTCCCCGTTATTCTCCTCCACTCAAAATGTTTCATCATCGATGAAACACGCATGTTGTACTCTGACTCGGGCTCCCTCTCCTCTTCTTTCGACGCTGATAGAAATGATGTGGTCCGAATCCAATGTCCATGTATGTGGCGTCCCCGTCAATTCCCCTAGACCAAAAAGGTTTCATCACTGATGAAACGTGTTCGTGGTAGATGTCTAGCAGGTCGGGGTTCAAGCGACGAACTTCATTCTTGTGGACCCAAGTGTTTTCGGACTCCGGTTTGCCGACCCATTTAATCAAGTACTTATGGAATCCCCCGTTATGTGTAGAGACGGCATGATCGTTGATTATATCCTCTATCTCATCTGATCTCTGTCTGCTTGGGGAAGGAAGAGGTATAGGTTGCAAAGTTGGATTGGGGCTGAGACTAGGAGGTGGCTGGAGTGGGTTTTCAGGAGGTGGGGTGAAATCCAAGTAAGGAACCAAGTTCTCCACATTGAACGTTGAACTAACCCCCGTACCTGGAGGAAGTTCGAGCACGTATGCATTAGGACCACTCTTAGCCAAAATTCTAAAAGGCCCAGCGCCTCGAGATTGGAGCTTCTTTGCGGATCCTGATGGGAACCGCTCTGGCCTAACCCGAACCATCACATAATCACCCACGTGAAATTCTTTATAACGCCTGTGAGCATCTGCAGATAATTTATATTAATTGTTGCTTGAATTAATTTTCTGTTTAATTTCGGCATGCAAGCTATGAATGTGTTGTGCAAATGCATCGGCAGACTCTGACACTCTATGGGATGCAGACATGAGGATCAAATCTAATGGGGTCCTAGGCCTATGACCATGTACTACCTCAAAAGGACTCATGCCTATGGACCTATTGACAGAATTATAATAGGCAAACTCAGTTGTGGGTAAGATGGTATCCCAGGTCCTAACATGATCACCGACAAGACTACGAAGGAGATTCCCAAGGCTCCTATTGGTGCTTTCGGTTTGGCCATCCGTTTGAGGGTGGTAAGCTGTCGAGAATTGGAGCAATGTGCCCATCATGTGCCAAAGGGTCTTCCAAAAATAACTAGTAAATTTAACATCCCTATCAGACACAATGGTTTTGGGCAACCCATGAAGATGCACTACCTCCGCAAAAAATAGTTTAGCAATATGAGATGCATCGGAGGTTTTGGAACAAGGAATGAAGTGGGCCATTTTGGAAAATCGGTCCACTACGACATAGATGGAGTTGTGCTTCCTAGGGGTCTTAGGAAGCCCAAGCACGAAATCCATAGAGAGGTCTTGCCATGGTGTATGTGGCACGGTAAAGGAGTGTACAAGCCGGTATTTTGTTTGGTCTGTTTTGACACTTGGCAAGTATGACAATGTTTGACAACCCGAGCGACATCTCTCATTAGGCTAGGCTAAAAGAACCTATCTTCTCTGGTATAGCTTTATTATGAAATGTCCGCCATCCCTCCAAAGATGTAACTCCCAAATGAGAAAGTCACGCAGTTGAAATGTTAGGATGCAAAGGCGATTGCCTTTAAACAAGTACCCATCTTGGATGGTGTACACGGAGTGTGTCTTTGGTCGGGTTACTAAAAGAAGCGGTGTACTCAACCCCAAAATCTGGGCACTCGGTACTCATCCTTTAAGCTATTCGAACACGACCTCGGTGCTCATTGTCGCAAAGTCACCACTCATGAGCTAAGTGCACCAGCGGCCCTATTTTCAGCACCAGCCTTATGCTTTAACACGAATGTGAACCCTTGAAGGTACTCAACCCACTTCGCGTGTCTTGGGTTCAACTTCTTCTGTGAAGCAAGAAAGCGTAAGGCTTCATGGTCAGAGAACAACACAAATTCATGCGGTCTAAGGTAATGCTTCCAATATCAAAGAGATCGAACGACCGCATAGAACTCCTTGTCATAGGTGGAGTATTTTTGCTTCGCCTTGTTAAGTTTTTCACTAAAATAGGCCACAGGGTGACCCTCTTGGCTAAACACTCCTCCTATGCCTACACCCGATGCGTCGCATGCGACTTCGAAGACTTTGGAAAAGTCCGGTAAGCACATGACGGGTGCACTCTACTCATTTGTTGTTTGATCTCAGCAAAGGCTTTCGTCGCTGCTTTGCCCCATTTAAAGTCCCCCTTTTTCATGCAATCAGTAATTGAGGCCATAATGGTACTAAAGCTTCTGATGAAGCGACGATAAAAAGTAGCCAAACTATGGAAGCTACAGACATCGTGTATGTTTGTAGGCTCGGGCCACTCCACAATGGCTTTAACCTTTTCGGGGTCCACGACCATTCCATCGGCCGAGATAATAAATCCCAAGAAAACAACATAATGTTGCATGAAGGTGCATTTCTTGAGCTTTGCAAACATCTTCTCGCCCGTAGGGTCTCACAAACCAACCTAAGGTGGTTCAAGTGTTGATCCTTGTTATGACTATAGATCAAAATGTCATCGAAATAAATAATAAGGAATTTGCCTAGAAACGACCTCAACACTTGGGTCATGAGTCGCATGAAAGTGCTCGGGGCATATGAAAGCCCAAAAAGCATGACCATCCACTCATAAAGACCATCTTTAGTCTTAAAGGCGGTTTTTCACTCATCACCGGGGAGGATGCGGACTTGACGGTAGCCACTCTTAAGGTCGATCTTTGAAAAGATAGTGGCACCAACCATCATGTCAAGCATGTCATCGAGCCTTGGTATGGGAAACCGATACTTAACGGTAATCTTGTTGATTTCACGGCTATCCACACACATGCGCCATGTACCATCTTTCTTAAGAGTGTGTAGGGCAAGTACGGCACACGGGCTCAGACTCTCTTGGATGAACCCCTTCTGAAAGAGCTCATTGACTTGTCGAGTCAACTCGGCATGCTCAACCGGATTCAACCTTTAGTGGGGCAGGTTCGGTAAGGTAGATCCAGGAACCAAGTCAATTGCGTGTTGGATATCACGCAGAGGAGGGAGTTCGTTTGGTAAGTCTTCAGGGAAGACATCCGTAAACTCTTTTAAAATCGGCTCAACCTCCTTGGGACACTCGCTCATCGACTCGGGAGCACTCTCTACGGTGACAACTACATACACCACACTCTCTTCTATCGATGCTTTCTCGAACTCAGAAGGGCTCACAATATAAATGGATTTAGAAGACTCGCCCTTCTTTTCGACTGTGTTGGTCGATGGTGCTTTGGGAGGGAAAGGGTGTAAAGTGATCTTTTTGCCCTTATGCATGAACGTGCATATGTTTGTTCGACCAAAAAGAGTCATGTCCATGTCGTAGAGTCACGGCCTTCCCAAAATGATATGACCCACATCCATCGGCACCACATCACACCATAAGGTGTCCGAATAAGAACCTAACTGAATCGGTACACGACACCTTTTCGACACGGAAATGGATGAATAATTGACCCATGCGACTTTATAAGGTCTCGGGTGGGCTTCGGGTGTAAGCCCTAAGCGGCGGACTGCATGAATGGATATTACATTAGTACAACTACCGCTATCCACGATGACTACAATCCTTTTCACCAAATCTAGCGTAGGTGTGGAAGATGTTCTCCCTTCGCCAGTCATTCTTTTTATCCCGTTGGGGTTGTACAAGGACACACCTTACAATTAAAGCATGACCAATAGCATCACCCTCTTCATCACTGGGTGTGCTAACCGGTTCAAATACTTCCTCTTCAACCACTACCTCATCATCATCCTCCTCTCCCTCAATGAAGAGAGTCCTTTGGGGTTCTTTCGTAGGGCATTGGGAGGCAAAGTATCCCATCCCATAACATTTATAGCACTTTACTTGAGAGTTAACCCTGGAGGAGTCTCCGACTACACTTTTTCCCTTTTCAAACCTCGAATTGGTAGGGGCGGGTTGTGTAAGTTTGGGAGGAAGATTGAATCGTCCCTCATTGGATCATTGACTATTATAATATGGCTCGGTTCTCTTCACCGCTGTAGTTTTCAAGTACCGTTCAAGATCTTGCACAACGGCATAGCATTTTTCAAGAGTTTCTACGGGATGAGAAATCAATTCTTTTTGCAATTCAAGTCGCAATCCGGTGCGGAATCTAGAGAGAATGATTTCAGGGTCTTCCGATACTTTTGCCCTCATCATAAACTCTTCAAATTTGGCAATGTAATCGGTCACGGGCATACCACCTTCGTAAATTTTGCCACTGGTCGAGGAGGCGTTGGTGGTATGTTAAAGGAACATACTTCTCAGTAAGTCGTTCCTTCATGTCGTCCCAACGGGTAATGGGAGGACAACCCGCATTTACCTTAATGTGCTCGACATTGAGCCAAAAAAGTCGAGCTTGACCAACCAACTTCATCTTAGCGAGTCTAACGCAACGGTCGTCATTCATGGCATACCAATCAAAGTGTTGGTCCATGTCAGAAAGCCAATCAAGGAAGACGGTAGGGTCCATTCTTCCATCGAAAGTCGGAATCTCAACTCGGACGTTCTTAAGGAGTTGAACTTCGGGGTCATAGTCATCTCTACGATGATCCCTACGGTTCCGATTGTCTTGGCGACCATTACGTTCTAAGTGAGGACATTCACGCTCTTGGTGCTGATTTTCCAGCCCACCCATCGCTTCCAGTTGGTTGATTCGATCACGTAATCTATCATTACCAACTCCTAGGGATGTTTGGGCTTGCTCAATAGTATTCAGGCGCGCGTTAATCGCATCCAATTCTTCTCGCATACAGTTAAGGGCATTGAGAATCATACTCGAGTCCATGGTGATCACAAGGTCTATTAGGGTTCTAATATGGAATGCAATATGGACCCACCACAAAAGAAAACAAGGCAATAAAATATATATGACAAGCAAGGATGCCCTAACCTAGAAAACCTAGGGCTCTGATACCAAAACTGACGTGGGACGGGAACCCTAAAATGCGGAATATGATTTTTTTATGCAATTTAGCCGAAATTAAATAAAATAATTCAAGTTTAATCTCAAAATTATCTTAAGATACCTTAGGGTTGCAGAATTTTGATGAATAGATCACACGAGATCCGGGTAGGATCCAGTCCGATGCGCAAGTACTTTTAGAGTCGAGGAGAGATCGGCCTAGAGACAGTACTCTAGCTTTTCCAGGATTAGGCGCTCGTCTTCGGTCCGATGTAGATACACAGATTCCAAATTGGATTGTAAAAGGAAATTAGGGTTTGTAAAAGGTTTATGGATTTTAGATCTATTTATGGTTTTGGAAAGGGTGTTGGCTTTTGTGGATTAGGGTTTCTGAAATCTAGGGTTTTAGAATCAAAGGAAGAATTTAGGTTATGATTTAGAGAAGCACGCAGAAATTTAGATAGCAAATATGATAGAGAAAATAACAATGACTTTTGGGAATCAGTCCCTTGGCCTCACACCAAACCCATCTCAGGCGAATAATATTCAAGTATAAAAGCATTCAAAATATTCAATCAACTAATTAAAAAGTCTTTACAAGCCTCAATATATAGGCCACCAATAATTAAAATTCAAAATAAAGAGTCCTAATACTTATAAAACACTAAAAAAGAAAGTTTTTGCAACAAAAACTCAAAATTGGAAGTTCTTCCACGACGTCCGTGGACGTCCGTAGTGCCCCACGGACGTCTGTGACCTACGGATAGATAGGGGGCAAAATCACGGACGTCCGTCATTGTTTCACTGACGTCCGTCACTGTTCATCGTGAACAGTAAATTTTTTTATTTTTTATTTCTTGACGTTCCCTGTCAAATTTGTTTTGGACTTTAATGGGAGAAGGACATGGGATGTTACTACTCGTAGACTCCTAAGAACCGAGGAGCTGGACTCATTCACCAATCTGTTGTACAGGATCTATGGAACCCTCCCAAACACTCGTCGTCAAGACCTGCGGGAATGGGCCCCTAGCAAAGACGACATCTTCACCGTCAAGTCATATTACCGGGTTCTTACTATTCGCCCTTTAATTAGATTCCAAGGAGCGAAATTATGGAAAGCAGACATCCTTCCCAAAGTTAGATTCTTCGCTTGGACTCTATTCAAAGGAAAGATCCTAACTATTGATCAACTCGTTCGTCGGGGAAAGGAGATCTCCAACCAATGTGTAATGTGCTTTATAGAAGAAGAAATAGCTGCGCATCTATTCCTCCACTGCCAGGTGGCTCACAAGATCTGGAGTGCGATTCTTACCTCTTTTGGCATGCCGTGGCCTATCCCTGCTACTACATACCAGCAGTACGTGACTTGGTCGTCGGTTAATATCGAGGGGCAGAATCAGGACTATTGGAAGGTCGAGTTTTTCGCGGTCTGTTGGGGTATATGGCTCGAAAGAAATGGGCGCACGTTCGAAAATAAACGTCGACCAGATGGGACTTTATGTGGTTCTGGGTCAATAAAAATACGGATGCTGTTTTGGGAGCTGGGACCCGGGATAGGACTCACGATGTTTTCGGTGGCTGATCCTCTTGTTTATTTTCTTGTATTGTTTTTTTTTTCCTTTGATTTTTGTTCGCTTTTTTGTTGATCGAGTCCTTGTATTTGTTTTTCAGCACCTTGCTGGTTTTTAATATATTGCTATTTACCGATAAAAAACAAAAAATTTTGGGTGAGGTAGAATTGGGTAGTTATAGGGGTGCAGATTCGGTTAACTGAATCGACAAGAACTTTCGGTTTCAGTTTTAGTTCAGCTTAAACCAAAACCGAAACAAATCTATTCGGTTTCAGTTCGGTTAAATTTCAAAAACTCGAAACCCAAACTTAACCAAAACCGAAAAAAAATCGGTTCGATCCAGTTCGGTTTCGTTTTTTTTTTCTCAATTTTAAATTAGTTTTATTCATTTTTTTGGTTTTTCGGTTTTTTTTTTCCTCTAGTTATTTTTCGAATTTTGTAGGGATTGCAAGTAGGAACAAGGTGTTGATGGGATATCATCTTCAACATAGAGGGTTCTAATTCATCAATTGGTGCTATGTATTTCTAGAAGGAATTGGTTAATCATCTATTTTTTTATTGTTATGTAATGTCACACACATATATATATTTTTTTGATTGGTAAAGGTACGCAATTGCATTAAAAAACAGCGAGGCGCTGAAAAAAACAAAAACATCCACCCCGACCAAAGGGGGCTCGCGACCACAGATCGGTTGGCAAGCAAGATACCACATCAAAAAGAAGACGAGCTAAAAAAAAGAAAAAGAAACAGAAAACAAAGGGGAGGGCTGACGCGACCCCATTGGAACTACCCCGGGTCCCAAGCAAGAGGATCCCCACCGGTCCTCTCCTTATCCAAAGCTACCCAGCCGCACATAATGTCACGGATGCTCTTCAATACCATCCCAATAGGGCGATTCTCCGATTGAAAATACGGGCATTTCTCTCTAGCTACACGCACCATAAGGCTGCGAACAATCTGATTCTCTAAAAGACCCCCTATCTCTCTCCAAGCTAACATCGGACCAAGCCAAAAACTGCTGAGGAACATTTTCGAAGTGAACCCACCCCATATCAAACGATTGAGGATAGCTCCCCAGATTTTGGCAGCCACTCAGCAATGTAAGAAAGATGCGCTAATGATTCTTCCGCTTGCAAACACATGACGCATACATTAGGGAGGTCCTTCCCTTCCTAATCAGCTGATCAATCGTGAGAATCCTCTCTTTCATCAAAGTCAACAAGAAAAAACGCATTTTGGGGGGCACATGTGCCCTCCATAAATCAGCCCAACTCCACCTAATTAAAGGTCACCTCGCCAACACTCGGAAATAAGACTTGACCGTAAAAACCCCTTTTTCCTAGGAATCCAAATCCTTTCATCGACCCGACCCTAATTTCACGACGCACCATAGAGCAGATTCATCACCCGAAGATACGGGGCAAACTCATTGTCTCTAAGCATTCTCCTAGTAGCCATGTTCCAGACCACCCCCCTTCTCCTGCCGAAAAGAAAATAGCCACTAAACCATGAGGAAGAGCTGCAATTCGGACCATCCCTGGGAAACTCTCTTTGAGAGGTCTGATCTCCACCCATGGGTCATCCCAAAACCGAATTTGGGACCCGTCTCCCCACGAAAACTGAATCCATCACGAAAACAGGCGCCAAGTCCTACAAAGCCCCTCCACCACGGCGAGAACGCAGATGAAACATTCACATTAATACCCTATTGTCCCTCCATCCACCCATAGGTTATTTCTTTCGCTATCCAAACCAGCACACCAAAACCATTTCCCGAGCATAGCAATATTCATAGTGCTCAGACTCTGAATTCCTAACCCGTCGTATCTCAAAGGAAGCTGACAGGTCTCCCAATTCACGAGGTGATACCTTTTGTCTAAACCCGACCCCTCCTACAAGAAATTTCGTTGAATTTGCTCGAGTCTCCTAACTACCCCCCCGAGGCACTTGAACAAAGACATAAAAAATTCGATGAGAGAGGATAATACTGTTTTAACTAGGACAAGGCGCCCCCACTTCTAAGGATCTTTCCTTTCCACGTCGCTAGTTTCCTCTCGAACCTGAGAATAACCGGGTCCCAATCTCTAGTGGAAGGCTGCCTAAAACCGAGCGGGAGCCCCAAATAAGTGATGGGAAGCATCACCTTCTCCCCCTCAACCACTTCAACAATCTGATTCAGAAGCCCTACGTCAACCCCAATCCCAACCGCCGCCAACTTATGCAGATTGATGCGCTGACCCGACACTGCTTCATAAATGAAGAGGACCCCCGACAGATTGCTAAACTCAAGCACATCCGCCTTGGTGAAAAGAACTGTGTCGTCCGCGCATTGTAGGTGGGTGATGTGCACCGTCACCCAATCAATGAGATCAAATTAATCACGAACCTGTAAGAAGGCCATGGAGGGCTTCACCGATCATGTTAAACAGAAAGGGGGACAAAGGGTCACCCTGCCAAACTCCCCTTGAGCTCTTGAAATACCCCACCGACAATTTGTTAACCATCACCGAGAACCACACTGAAGAGTAGCACGCTCTCATCCACCTCCTCCATCTCTCCCCAAACTCGAATCTGCTCATCATGTCGTCTAGGCACCCCCAATTAACACGGTCATACGCCTTCTCCATGTCGATCTTCCACAGTGCAGCAGGATTGTGAGAGCGGTGTGCTGAATGGACCACCTCTTGGGCCATAGCCACCATATCAACTAAGTATTTACCTTGCACAAAAGCCCCTTGGTTAGCCGAGATGATGAGAGTCATTAGAGGGTTGATGCGATTGGCCAAAACCTTGGAAATAATCTTGTAAATACAATTGAGCAGACAAATGGGCTAAAAGTCCTTGAGATCCATCGCGCCATCGATCTTCGGAATCAAAGCAATGAACGTGGAGTTCATGTTGCGGCCTATGAAGCTGTTGCCAAAAAACTCATGGAAGACAACCATCAAATCAGCCTTAATTAGGACCCAGAAACTACGGTAGAACTCCATTGAAAATCCGTCCGGCCCCCGAGGTTTTGTTCTTTCCACTACCTGTAATTGCCTGCCAAACCTCCTCCTCTTCCTCAAACTGCCGCTCCATTGCTGCTTGATCCCCAACCGAGATGGATTGAAACGGAATTCCCTCTAGGTGCGGCCAGGTCCCCCCTTCTCCGTATAGAGGCTTTTATAGAACTCGACGACTTTTAAGTTTAATCTGCTCCAACTTTTTAACGATTGATCCGTTAACTGAAATCTCCCCCCAAAAATTGCTTTTGTCTTGCGCGTCAGCCACATAATGAAAGTACTTGGTGTCATTATCTCCTTCCTTAAGCCAATGAAACTTAGATTTCTACTTCCAACAGACCTCTTCTGCCAAACATTTCTCATTGAAATCGACCCTCCACTTGTGCCTATCCTCGAGCTCCGAAACTGTCAACACTCTGAGCTCTTTTGTTGCATCCAAGGCTGTCAGTTTATCAAGGATCACCAAATCGAAAATCTCCCGATTCAACACCTTAATACGTCACTTGATGTGACTCAGCTTGGAGATGAATTTGTAGGCTGCAGTTCCAACCGGTACGCATTCGCTCCACCACACGGGGACCAAGTTCCAGAACTCTTCATTGAGAAGCCACATGTTCTCGAAGCGGAACAAAGAAGGGCCCTTTCCTCTAGAATTGCTCTGTGGCAGCAGAGGACGGTGATCGGAGACCGCCCAAGCGAAACCATGAAGGATGACTGCCGGGAACATATCTAGCCACTCCAACGAGGAAAGGAAACGGTCCAAGCGACACAAAGTGGGGGAGGGGTATCTTGTAGGCTGGACCATGTGTATTGAGCGCCCATCATAGGAATATCAAATAATTCTCATTCCTATATGAGAGTATTAAAATCTTGCATAACCATTCTATCCGAGGCCCCTCCCTTTTTCTTGTGAGGCCACCTGGTGGCGTTAAAATCACCACCAAAACATATTGGAAACTCCCATCGTGCCGCCATAGCCGCTAATTCGAACCAGAAGTCCTCCCTACTACCATCAGTCGCCGGTCCGTATATCCTCGAGAAGGTCCACTTTTTCTCGTAATCCTTATTCCGAAGCACCACCGACGCCGAATAGATACCCACCTCTTCGTCTATTTTTTTGAAGAAGAGAGAATTCCATGCCACTATAATCCCCCTGAAGCTCCTACCGAATCGACCCTGATCCAATTCCACCGATTGTCTCCTAGCACGGACGCAACCTTACCTTGATCGCAGCTGCCCCACTTGGTCTCTTGAAGAGAAACGACCACCGGGTTGTGCATTGCGATGATTTTCTTGACACCCGCTCTTTTTTTAGGGTTGCAAATACCCCTCACGTTCCATGAAAATACCTTTATTACGACACCGACTGTAGTCTCATCCTCTCAGACCGCCCCAGCACTTAAGCTCCCACGGAGCCTTTCCCATCTGACATCCCCCATTGCAACCTCGCTAATTCCCTTGATTTGGAGCATTTCTTTCGCTTCCCAGATGCCTCGTTTCGATTTATGAAAATGGACCTAAACACCTTTTGGAGCGCCTCATCGGATCCTTGGAAAGACATACCCAGGTCGCGGCCGAATTGAATAAGTCTATCAACGACATCCACGTCTGGGAGTCCACCTTTGATGTTATTCTCCCTCGAGTCAGCGGCGGAGCTGCGCAAGTTGAAAGAACACTGAACGCATTCCCCTGCTTCGTCATATCTGGTCGATCTGATTGGGGCCACCTCCTCCGATCCTGCTGTGGACAAGGACAAAGAATCCGACGTCGAAGAGCAAGCAGGAAGAAGGCCTCCGGAATCTGAAGATGTCTCAAGGTCCCCCGAAGAAGAAGACAATGTCTCGCTGTCATCATAACACATATGACATCATTTTTTTTCTTTTTTTGGGATCCAGTATGTCGTCCCTTCCTCAATTGCGGATCTAAAGGTATCCTGGTCTTTAGGTCCCTTTGATTCTTTGGAGCTATTTTTCCTTCGCTTTTTTTTGGGGAGTACGGTTGGAGCGAAATGGGAGGAATTTTGATAATAAGAGTCACACGGTGGATAGATTAATTGATGTGTGAAAAAAACAGTATCTTTGAATGGACAAGAGTTCATAGAATGGGTAGAGGTATCGATGGGGCCTGATAAGAAACAACTGGTCTGATTGTCTGCACCTGGGATATTGCAAGAGACCCCTAGAGTTTGCTTGGATCCTCTGTCTGATGATTGGCTAAAAATGAACTTCGATGGTTGTTCTTTTGGAAATCTGGGGAGATGCATTTACAGGGGAATGGTAAATAACCCTAACAGTGATATTATTCTTGAGTTTACTGGAGGACTTGACAAAATCAGAAGCTGGTGGGCTGTTAGAAAGTCTCAATGAAGTGCAGGCGATGTCCTCTTTGTATGTGATCATGGAAGGGGACTCAGAAAACATGATTCGATGGATAAATTAGGGCAAAGGGTACTCGTTGCCATTGGTGGATATGTTTGATCAGGTTGCTGATATGAGAGACACGGGGTCCTGTTTCAGAGACATGTTGCGGGAGTCCAATGACTTGGCTGATGCACTGGCTAAGAAAGGAGCTGCTCTTGTTATTTTTAGTTCTGTTTGCTCCCTATTTAATTGGGGCTTTAGTTTTTAGCTGTTTCACAGTGACAAACTTCCGATTGGAACCGGACTCAGCTTGGGACTACATTCTGTATTCTTTCTTTCATTAATGAATGGTTACTATAAAAAAGGGCGCCATTACTTATGAGAAGTTGGCCCTTGCACATAGTTTAAAATAAATACTTCATATTTTGAAGACCTGTGCTATGTGGAAACACCATCTAAGCTGTTGGATTTGAAGGCCATGATCTAAAGATCTTAGGCAAGGATCAAAATATCGGTTAAAATTTCAGTTTCGGGCATGACCGAAACCGAAAATTTGGACCGAAATTTCGGCCGAAAACCGATAATTTGGCCGAAATTTTGATTCCCATACAAAATACGACCGAAATTTCGGTCCAAATTATCGTTTCGGTGAGGACTGAAACCAATAATTTGGACCGAAATTTCGGTCATTTCGGCCGAAATTTTGATCCTTGGATCTTAGGTGCAAAAGACTGGCACGAAATAGGATCTTTATCATATGATTCAATGCAGTCAACTGTTGAATTAGATAATAGCCTTTGACTGCATTGAAGCATATGATAAAGAACATGTTTCATACCAATCTTTTGAACTTAAGATCATTAGTGCTTTTACATGACACTATTCCCCAAAATTTCAAAATTTTCTTTTAAGCTATGTGCAAGGGTCAACGTCACGTGTGCAAGTTATGGCTCCCTAAAAAAATGTTCAGTACATTGTCTTCCTTGATGAGTCTTATGGTATCTGCTTGTTAATTTTGGCAGCACTAGGTGCTTGGGACGTCAAAAGATGAATACAAGAGGAGTTGTTGAGGATAAGTGGTCGTTCAGGATCCTGTGGCATTTGGAAGTGCCGTAGGTACAAACTCATAGTATAAGGTTGGGTTTGGTTTGGGTTTAGGTCCATGAGATGTGCTTCATGTCGGGTTTGCTTTAAATGTGTCGGATCGGGACAGGTTTGGGTCAGGTTTGGATTGGATCAGGCCAGGTCATGTTCGGAGTTGAAATCAACCCAAGCTTGACCCGTTTGCACCCCTAGTTCCTGGAAACGATTCTTATATATGGTCAAGGATAAGGTGCTAGTGTTAGTGGGAGACATTTAGTCTGCATGAGAAATCTGGGAGACTATACAGAGAATATATATGTCAGTGACAATGGTGATCGTGAAGTTTATTCGGCAGTTGTTCTTTCCAAGCCTCAGCTGCAAGAAATTGTTTGGGTTTACATTATTTGTGTTATGATATTTTTGATATCAATGAAGAGTTACTTGACCTGAACAGAACTCATGCTGCTTGGATCAATCACCATCCTCCAACTTTAAGAGACATATTTTTTAGCACAAAATCGGTTAAATTTATAAGTTTAGTTTCACTGATATGCACACTCATAAATATTTGTCCAATTCTTGATGTTTAACTAGTTTGAAGGAAGGAGATTGGGCTGTGCACCGCCAATGGTGTGGGACTCTTCACCTAATATAAACTCTTTTAGTTGAGGGCATAGTCATAAAAGTTTCCGACCTTTTAGAAAAATTGGAACAAGTAGACAACTTGCAGTCATCACGACTTGGCCGATCAATTGGCGATGTTTGTGATGTTGTCCGATTTTATTTTATTTTTCCTGTTTTTTTACTTATCCTTGAAGGGAAAAAAACCTTTAGGTTTTGTACTATTTGTTCAAAAAAATCTTTAGGTTTTGCCTATTTTGCACTATTTTGTTGATTAAAACCATTATTTATAACTTTAAATATATTATGATATATTTTTTTGAATTTTTTTATTTCCCCGATTATTTCCGATTTTGACCGACTTTGACTCATTTTTGCAGTTTTTTTTCCTGACTTAACTTGCCGATTTATTGCCGACTCCCGACTTTGTGATTATGGTTGAGGGTTCCAAGGAGAGAAAAATGAATAAACACAGAGTATAGAGAAGGGATGAAATATTGTGAGTTAATATGAAGATAAACGGGCAAGGTAGAGAGGAGGCAGTATTAGGTGTGCGACGTATGTACCACAGACATTGTACAAGTCAATCCGTCCCTACCAAATAGGTCAAACCTTAGGAGATGCTCAGACATTTATGAGTGCACACATAGTTGTCAGTATTGTTATGATACACTACTTGATGCACGACATACAATAAGATACATGATATGAGCGATACGTGTGACTTCGATTATAATTTTCGTTCTTTTTATTAAAAAAAAACGTTTCATTACTTACTCCCAACTCTAACCCCCCCTTACAAACTCCTTCCATATCGTTCGGAAAAAAATAAAGAGGAGAAAGAAAAGGTGAAAGAAAGAAGAGGAATATACATATTCAGAGTTTGAAGAGGTCTATGAGGAGGGAGAGAAAGAAGGAAAAAATGATAATGTTGCAACTGATGATGAAGATGATGGTGTTGATATTGAGGATGGAGATGAAGAATGAAAATTGGGTTTTGTACATTTTTAAAATTTTCTGTGGGTTACAACGTACAATGTCAAGAAACAAGTATGTGGATACATAGATATACTTGTACAATTATTGGATTTCTTTTTTATAATATAAGTTGAAACTAGAAAGGCGTATCCAAATATGCAATAGTAGTATACAGTATGTACTTACAACATATTTAAAGTTTTAAACATATACAACTATAGTTTTTTCTTTTGGATAGCGAAAAATTGGAAAAGTTCAACATTTTTTGTGACTAAATTTTTGTTTTCACTTTATGAATCAATCAATGAAATGTGTTGTTTGGTTCATCTTATTTGATCTAAATGCTTTTTTCCAATTTTGCATATGATGGAATGGATGTCTTTTACACACAGTATTTTATGGAAATGATCATAGATTGTTATATATTTTATTTTATCTTTTTTGTTATACATTGCTCTATTTCCTAGATTTTAAAAATCTAAGTGTATCTTATGATACATGATACAATACAGTACATGATGCAAAAATTCCTGAAGATGATACATGATACGATACACGATTTGAAAACCTTGGCGGCATTATCTTGATAATTTAAATGTTTTATATTATTTTCATCATATGTTTCTATCCAGACAATTGAAATTGAGATTATTACCATAAAATTGACGTTTATGATATATTATGATTTAAATGTTTAATACAACCTTTTATTCTAAAAAATAGTAAATAGGTCAAATTTTAGCTTTTAAAGTATGAAAACATGGTTCTAATTTCAAGAATAAAAAAAATATAAAATGCATATTTGAATTCCAAGTATCGAATGCTAACTCATTAAGAGTACAAACTCTTTATTTGTCTTGTACAGATGTTTACTTATTGTTGTGATTGCAGTTTTTATAATAGCTCATATAGCTCGTGATAATTTCAACTTCTTGATCCTAGATTACCTTAAAAGCAACCATCAAAGTTTAATTTTTAAATGGCCCTTTGGTGGTGGCTTTCACCTCATTCCACTGCCTCTCTATGATTGTACTACATGCTAAACTTTTGGTTCAATTTATTCTTTTGTTGCCCCATCAATGAATTTGAACTCCCTTATTGCTAACACCTATCGAATGACCTTCTATTGAACACAATCTACCAACAATCTAATTTATCTCCATCTATCATTAAAGTTTCTGTTCATTTCTTTTTAACCAAATTCCCCATCAAACCACATGTTTGTGATACTGGACTCATAGCAATCAATGGGCCCGAGTGGAAATGAAATTATTACCATAAAGTTGTTTTTTGCAGCATTATCTTGACAATTTAAATGTTTATGCTGTTGTCACAATACGTTGTTATCTAGGCAATTTAAATTAAAATTATTACCTTAAATTTATGTTTACAATATTGCCCCAATGATTCAAATGTTTATACTACCTTATATTCCAAAAAAAAGTAATTTGGTAATGATTTGAATTTAAAGAACAAAAAATGCATATTTAAATTTCAAATATCAAATGCTAAATTATTAAGAGTACAGACTCTTAATTTTTTTGTACAGATGCGTATTCATTGGGTATCCTTTTGTTTTAATAGATAATATTATTCCTGATGGCAACACGATTATCTTCGTATCTTCTATATAGCGGTGCAATAATGCTCTAACTTTCTTTCAATAATTATCTATAATATTTCTTCCACGTGCGAAATTAAATTTCTATCTTTAATTGAATTACGGATATGTGTTAGGTTTGCCTAAGGACTTATTGACAGTTGGCACTCTTCTAATCATCTATATCCATGATACCTTTTGTACTCAGTTAGCACTTCAAATTATTCTTGCGAGTAGGACTCACGCCTTACATTTGAGGACCACAAATCTACCTGAAAATGGATGCCAAACATTCAGCCGAAATGTTGAAGTGAGTTACCAAATGCTGTTTTTATCTCTGTTTTTATCTTTTTTAGTTTCCAAGCAACAAGGGTTGCTACAATTTTGTAATTTTACGCTAATATATTGCCATTTATTGCAATTCATATTATGCAGGCATTTGGAGAAGCAAAGTGAAGTTCTTATGGAGGCATACCGGTCTATGTCATACGAGCTTCATAGACTTCAGGTTGTTCTTTGAATTTGGTCTATTCATTTCGCTCTACAATCTCTTTGTTTAGAGTTATTAACTATTTGTCTAGGGTTATCCATTGTAGACAATTTTCTGATTTTACGCTTCTTAATATGAAGGTGGAAGAAGAAATGCTTATGCGCAAATTTTATGAACTTATGTCAGCTCAAGGCATAATTAAAAAGGTAGGTTGTATTTTTTTTGTAATTTGGTGTCAAATAATGAGTGACGGAAAAGTAGTTCTGCTTTTCATAATAGTTTAAGATGAACCCAGATTAACTTAGCTTCTCTGTTGCAGGAGACTCGAGAAAAAGGTTCGAATGAAGCTGGGAACCTCAATCATAAGGTGAATTAATTTTTTATAGAAGCAATCAAAGTGTGTACCATGATTCAATCACACAATCAAATGCACAGGAGCAGAATTTTGTTGATTTTAGTCAAGGTATATTTGAAATATCACCCGTGTTCTATCCGGTTAGCATACATCTCATTGCAGACAACCATTGCACAGACCTTGGGCCGTGTGCGGCATAGACCTGTAGATTTGCACAGATTTCAATGAGTAGGGATATTCGTAAAGTTTCGAGATCTGTGCAGCGCATGGCTCACGGCCGTGCGCTCATTGTCGGCAAGAGCACCAATGAGCTCTTGGAAAGAAAGCAGATTAGAAAGAATTTTATTAGGTGCCTGGCCTGTCCACCGCTGCACACACCGTGCACCACGTCGACCTTGAGACGTGCACTGTAAGAGCACAGAGATCTGAGCCAGTTACAGGGTCTGCTCATGCCATGTCCCAATGCACAGATCATCATCGTCACTTCCATCATTAATGCCGTGTCCCATCTATTTGGGGAGTCCAAGTTATGCCTACGCAACATTTTAGATAACAACCCGTAAATAATAAAATAAGAAAGTTAAAGCAACATCTATACTCTATTAATCATTCATTTCAAAGTTTAATTGATGGTGTCTGATTTACTTGTACGATATATTATTTCATTATAAAATACTGTCCTTATCTCCTTATATATGAACTGGTATTTGGTGATGGAGTAGGTCACCAACTAGTCATGGTCCTAGGAAATGGAATCCTAGAATGACACCTTACATCTCTACAAATCTTACTAGAACTATTCGGTTTTTACCGGAAGCTTGTGATTTAGTTTTTAATGCAACAAGTAGAGGAAAGCTCTTCTTGTAGTTTAGTTTTTGATGCAACAAGTAGCAGAAAACTCTTCTTAGTAGTAGTAGTGACTGAGCCATCAATTTTGCATACGTGGCTCCGTTTTGGCATCACATGCGGCAATGTGATTCACAGGGCCATCATTTAGATCGGATTGAGCTCATAGATGGCATGTAAAAACTATTTCTATCATGTTGTTAAGAGCCTAAAAAAGCGCCAAAAAATTGAAATGCTACTATGTGATTGTCCAAACCTTGCTTTAGCCAGCTTGGTAAAAGCAAATCAATTAGGTGTGGCAAAACTCATAATTGACATCACTAGAGTGAAAAAGCAAATGGCCATAGCTAATAAATCAGGTTAATCAAACAATTGCTTTCATGCAAAAATAGTTTGTAATAGTTTGAAAATGAACAATTGAATTGAAAATTAATGGCCAAGCAATAATAGTGAATGCTTGAATGATGAATGTTAGTGGAGGTGATTTACAGCCTCAAAATTCGTGCATGTCGGTCTTTTTTACTTGATAAATATAAATTTTGAAAGGAACGATTCTCATAATTCGTCCTTCATTTTCTGCTAACATTTAACTTCACTTAATTTCGAAGATGTCCACTCTTATGGCATGACCTATGATAACCCAAACTCATGTCATAATATTGTCTGGTTCTGGGTTTAAGTTTTGCCCCGATTTTATTTTTGGCATGGGCATAAGCCCTCACCCAAAGCGCTTCATGAACATGTAGCATCTACAATCACATATAGCTCATGGTCATAGCGTTTCCCTATCCGATGTGGGACTATCACATGACCCTCACCTTCACGACACATGGAGCACACAGTTGATCAACCTAAGTTGTTCAAAGCAGCTTATTGGTGACACATGTTTCAACGAAAAGTCACGGTGATTATTAGAGGAATGCATAGTTCGGATGGTTCAGATTCTTCAAGGTCATAACAGAGACTATTACCTAGTGCTACTAGCATGCTTATGGGTTCTCAGAGGTTAGAATCCTCGAATATGTATGGTTTAGATCATTTGGTGAGTGATTTTTGGCGGCACTATAGTCCAATATATGAATTAAGATCTTGATGAATTAATTTGTTCAAAGATACGTCATTTGGCTTAATAGGTAGACATTCACGCATAATACGTATGGGAATGATCATATGCCACTAATCCAATTTTAATTTATTTTTAATATTTGTTGCATGTTTTAATTTTTGCAACGGGCTTTTAAAGGCCCAATGGGCTACTAAAAGGCCACTAAAATTGGTGAAGCCAACCACAAGGGTCCCACGGAGGGTTACGGAACCCACGGTAGGCTAGTGGCGCTTGCCCTGAGTTAAGGCCTTGCCCGGCATCAGGCTTTGACGATCGATGAAGCTCGTCGCATGTACGGAAGCCTGTCTCCGGCTAATGCGACCCTCCTGTTTATATCTCATTTGTTAATTTATTTGGATAAGAAAAGTAGAACATGAGGGAAACTGTAATTTTGAAAAGTTGAATGGGTGATCTTGCAAAATGTCCAAGGTCTGTTCACGGAGGCAGCCTAAGATGGGTCCATCTGTGTAACAACCCAGATTTTTGAACTTTCTTTTATTGGTGTTAGATTGTGTTTGTAGCTTGCATAGTGTTAGTGCTTCATACCAAAATCTATCATAGTTGAAAAATTATACATTTTGGTTTTTCAAAAAGTTTTATATTTAAAATTGTCTTTATTTGACACTGGCCACTCTTCTCTAAAAACACCTAAATATCTTTTAAATTTCTTGTGTATTCTTCCACAAAGAACACCGTGGTATTTTTCTGCCGTTGAATCGTGGTGGAAGAAGGCGGCGTAATCGTGGACGGACTATCGTGTGGACGCCGATCTTTATCGCCTTAATCGTCGTCGATCTGCTAATCACGCTTTAAGAGGTGGGTACCCATCCATCCATCTCGTTCTTCTCAGATCCCGTCGCGTAGGATCCGTTCGATCGTGTATCGACGGGCTAAATAAAATAAACTTTATTTTACTCTTTATAATATTATTTTAAAATGAGTAAAATGGTTAGCCCTAAATGTGATTGCTTATAATCTAATCTTATTGATTTTGCCCTAGATGTGATTGCTTATAATCTAGTCTTATTTATTTTGCCCTAAATGTGATTGCTTATAATCTAATCTTATTGATTTTGCCCTAGATGTGATTGCTTAAAATATAGTCCTATTTATTTTGTCCTAAATGTGATTGCTTATAATTTAATTTTATTGATTTTGCCTTAGGTGTGATTGCTTGTAATTTAGTCTTAATTATTTTTCTAATTGTTAATGTTATTTTTTTTCAAATACTTTGTTATTTTAACAATTAAAGATAACACAAATGATTAATACTCTATTCCATCATCCCTCTGGTAAAAGACATTTTATGGACATTACAAAATCGTGAATCTGAGTTCAAACTAGAAATCTACGCAACCATGATTTAAACCTATAATTTCCTTAAAATTTTTATAATATTTTATATTTTCTAGAAACTAAGCATTTGTTTATATATATATATATATATATATATATATATATATATATATATATATATATATATATATATAGACCCATGACATATTTTAAACATATTTTCAAGTCCAACGTTTACAAAAGGTCCCATGTAGTATCTAAAACCTTGTTTTAAGGAAAGAGATATTACATAGATTATTTTAACATAAAATTCTATACAATAAAAATCAAGAAGTAACTATATTTATATTAGCAGGCAACAATAAATCTTACGGTTACTTATCAAAATAATATATATATATATATATATATATATAAAATTATTTCCCAATGCTATAATTTTCAAACGATATAAATCATGCAGGCGTGATCAAATTTTAATAAGTAATATTATTATTAATATCATGAGGTCTCAATTGTGTATTGACTCTAAAACTGAAGAGCCTACCACGGGATCACCTTACAATGCCCAACGATGGAGTTTGAATTTTCTCCCATGAGAGGTAATATATATATGGTTGATAGAGAGGATGAGTTAGCACTGAATAAACAACTTAAGCGTTAGACAACTTGGTACTTAGGTTGCCACGTGGGATTCTGATGTTGGAGGTCTGTGACCCATCTTATGTTGGACCGTGACCCATCTTATGTTGGACTGCAACCCATCTGGTGTTAGTCTGTGACCCATCTGATGTCGGACCTTGACCCATCTGATGTTGGATCTTGACCCATCTGATGTTGGATCGTGACCCATCTGATGTTGGACTGTGACTCATCTGATGTGGATCGTGACCCATCTGATGTTAGACTTTGACCCATTCGATGTTGGACTTTGGCAACCCATCTAATTTCATTTCATAGGATGATATTAAATTAATTAAAATATCTTTTATAATATATTATGATATATTTAAAGAGAAAGTGATTTTAGATAGTAATATAAAATTAATAAATATTATATACTTATATTTTATTATCATTTTATTCTCATATAAAATAAATGTACTTGGTTACTACCTTATTTTAATATTATAAAATTATCTTATAAGATATATGAATAATAGTATCCCCTGTCAGAGTCCAATTAGTTTTCTTTTTATCGATTGATTGACCTATTAAAATCAATCAATCGATCATGAGCCAAACGATAACTTACACCTTATTAAATCCGATTTATCGATTTTTATTTTTCGATTGATCAATTCTCGTCTGAATAGACGACCTAATTCACACCAAAATTTTACTATTGCACGACTAAAAATTTAGTGCACATTAATTAATTGCACTTTGCGATCGATGGTCGTGATGCACTTAACTTTAAAAATAATAATATTTAATTTGGGCATTTAATAATGATAAATAATAATATATGAAAATATCGCTTTTATCGCTTCAATGTGACTATTTCGATAACACGAAATGTTAGGAATTCGATATCTCGTGAACATCGAACCCCGACTTTCTCGTTATCGAGAATACACCTATGACTACCCTATTCTATATTGTACTGGAATGTGTATAAATAAATGTATATATATATAAACATAAGAAAACCTAATGTAAATCTTTCTGCACATATGACTTTTTATATTTCTATCTGAATTACATTATGAGTTATGAGTAAATTAGGACTTATGTACGAGAGTGTATGAGATCGTGCCTATGCTTGGGCGTGGTGACTTATTGAGATGGTATCTGATGAGTAGTGAAATATGATGATATTTCACCCCTAAATACCTACATTTAGCTATCCGATAAAGGCTATCTGATAAGAATTATTAGATTTGAAGTGTTTCAGGTAAATACAAGCCAAACGTGGAAAACAGCCCAAGAATTCTGAAAATAATGTCAAAACACTGCAACTTTGGGTCATCGAGAACTTGGTGCAACTTGCGACTCAATTTGGACCTTCAAGACGGTCGAATCATGAAATTGTCAAAACACAAAAGTTGTAGATCTTTCTATCAGCTTTCCAACGGCGCAAGAATCACCTCAATCCGAGTTCGGAACAGAAAGTTATGGCCTAAATACCAAAGCA
The DNA here is from genome assembly GCA_021018995.1 of Chloranthus sessilifolius. Lineage (NCBI taxonomy): Eukaryota > Viridiplantae > Streptophyta > Magnoliopsida > Chloranthales > Chloranthaceae > Chloranthus > Chloranthus sessilifolius. Next base: position 44,112,310 of record CM037584.1, read on the forward strand.
ATGTCTGATACAAAAAGTGTGATGGAATTCACGAATTTCTGGGAGTCGATACATCGACCCTTTTGGTCGATTAATCGAGGATAAAATAGCGTCTGACACGGAACTGACACTTTAAAGCTGTTTTTTTGGACCTTTTGGAGGCTCGATACATCGACCATATTGGGTCGATTAATCGACCCCAAATTTTGCGACTGGGATACTATTGCGGCTGGGAAACCTACGCGACTTGCATCTATTTAAAGCCGACTCAAACACATCGGAAGAGAATTAATTTTTAGGGAAATAGGATTAGTTTTAGAGAGTTTTTTTATTCCTTTTTGAGAGCTTTGTTCCTTTAATTTTCAGTACTCATTCCTTCAGTTTATTATTATTTTTGTTCAAGTTTATTCCTGCATTAATTTTGTTTCTGAAGATCATCGTACTTTTGGATCAAAGTAATTTCTGTTGAAGTTTGTATTATTTTCAATTCATTAAATTAATGTTATTTTTCCTTCCTTATTTATTTATGTCATTTAATTACAATATGTGCGGCTAAATTCATAGGGATGGGGATCTAATGATTCCCATCCGAGGGATGTACTTTTAATAATATAAATTTAGGATTAAAGTATGAGAACTTATTTTATGGTCGTTGTGCTATCATGAACTGATGAAATCTCCGCCACTAACTGGGATCGCGTGTGCCGAGCCATGCCCGGGATCTCAGATCTGTGACGGTAATTTTACCCAATTATTGTTATGGTCTTTTTGCTTTTATCGTGTGGATATAATTACGATTATGATCCGGGATCGAGTGTGCCAAGCCATGCCCTAGATCTTAGATCTGTAATGGTAATTTTATTTTAATTACTCCCTAATATGAAATCAAGTGTGTCGAGTCATGCCCTTGATTTCAGATCTATGGTGGTATTCTTATTAGAATTTTCACCCACTTTGGGGATGATTTTTATTTGAACCTGGGATCAAGTGTGCCGAGTCATGCCCTTGATCTCAGATCTATATATGAAAATCATCTAAGTCCTGATTGCAGGGATACAACGTGGAATCTATCGGGGTTTTGACCATTTATCTTTCATAAAAGATGTTTGTTTTCAAAGGTATATCTCATAATTTAATCCTTAGAATTGTATTAAGGGAAGAACGGACCAAAGATGGGAGGATTTAGTGTCTTCATCTTTATGTTTATTTTTGAATTATCAATTAAATTTCAGTTTGTAGTCAGTAATTATTATCTCATCAAACCGCTTAAATCATAAGACTGGTAGAATATTGTTTGATCTTAGTAGATTTTCTGAATCACTGTCTTGTCCTTTTAGATCTTTCAAAATTAGTCATTGTGGGAACGATCTCGTACTCCGCACCCACTATATACAATCCGATTCGTGCACTTGCGAGTAAAACATTACAATTAAAATTCACATCAGTATCGATGGTATCGAAGCGAGGAATACATCGTATTCACATGCCTTATAACTCATGGTGGAATGGGACCCATGACGAGTCGGGTGAGTGTGAATTCAGTGTAGCCTAGTATACGGTAACCCTATCACCCGAGTTTTAATATGATAGAATAAGATATGAGTCGGTAGGATAAGATGTGAGTCGGTATGATATGATATGAGTCGGTATAATATGATATGAGTCAGTATAATAAGATATGTTACGATAATATGACACCACTGTATAGGCCAGCAAAAGATTAATAATTTAAGTCTTTGTACGTGTCGTTCCTTGCGTAGTCACCGTAAGGGCAACAACGTCTTTCAGTCAAGACGGATGTCTCTGGGAGACATTATGAGTTATGAGTCGCCGGCCGCCCTTGTGACTAGATGGAGTGTATGATATGATATGATATGGAGGGCGTTATGATATGGTGGTATGATACTATAGTGACCCTCACATGGTAGCTCCAGCAGCGACTCTGGCACAGGTTGTTTAGGATTTTATAAGTATGTTAGTTACGCTCATGCGATGTACAGACGTATGTGCGAGAATAATAATAAGACATGGTATGTTATGAAGTATGATATGATATGAGATATTGTAAGATACGTTAAGATGTGAGTGTCTAGATCATGGTCATGCATTTATGATATGATATGAGTTCTACGATATGTAAATGATGTTGTTTTTCTCTTGATATATTGTTGAGATATTATATTTATCACTCACGTGATGCACCCACAATGCACCTGAGTAGAATGGGATGGATTGGTGGTGTATCCTACTGAGTTTACGTGACTGAGTAAACTCATCCTACAACAATCTAACAGTTGCATGTGATTACGCTAGTGGAGTAGACGTCGGTCATCAAGATCCCGCTGACGCTGATTTCATTGATCCCGCGGGTGTTAAGTACCATGAGGGCTACGGTGCTGATTTCGATCCGAGTGCCGGATATTAGTCGTTGCAAACTTGGTAGTAGATTGGATCCCAATTATTATCATTGATTTTATGATTTCCTTTATCGGATTTGTCTACGACTTCGAATTATGTTTTATTGGTAGATTTGTTGATTCTATCGCATTTATTCACTATTTATGACTGCTTTTATTTCCACTTTTATGTGTTGGCTTTCACGGATTTCGTGGAACCAGATTTGTGCGATAACTCTGATTAAGTGTATGTCCGCTTAGCATATCCGGAATATGTACGAGTCATAACTCAAAATTCTAGACCCTTGGGATGGGGTAGAATTTCGAGTCGTAACAATTTGTCACTCGTGGTACAATGCAAAGTGCAAACCCTTTTAAGCAAACCTAAATCAATAGAGCTAATATAGGGTAACTGACCCCATTTGCTCGAAGTGTAAATGTTTTAAAATGTACTTACGCTAAGATGGTCAAGCCTATGCTTTTTTACAGATTTGCATGCTCGTAAATAGTTCTTCAATACATAAGGTTTGACGCTTTTAGTATGAGGAGACTAACCCTTTCACAATTGAGAGTGACCGGGTTGGTTATTGTATCAAATACGTATGCATTTATAAGAAGTTGATTGGTTGCAGGTCTAAGGCTGCGTTTGGGTTAACTCTTTTGGGGCAAAGAGCATCTCTTTCACTTTTTGACTCCGGCAAAAAATTACTTTTACATTTTGTAATACAGCTCCTTGCCTCATTTATTTTGACAAAGAGTTATTTTAAGTAATAAAAATGCTTTATGTCTGCTCTATCTAAGAGCAGATTTTATTTGCTCCAACAAAAAACAAAACTGGTAAAAAGTTGTTTCTGCCCTTATAAGAACTAACCCAAACATAGAATGAGAAATGAAACTCGAGATGCATAATTACTCTCTTTAAAATATTATTTGCTTCCTGCTCAAGTGAAGGCTTGCTTGTACTGAAGCTCTAGCAAAACAATGAGTGCAATCCATTATTTGCAATTTATTAATTTATTACACACATAATAAGATCTGAGCTAATTATAGAAAAGAAGAATATTTCAGCTAAGTACCGAAAAAAAAAAAAAAGAGATTTCGAAATATGATGTGTTTTCAAACTTGTTTATCAATACAGCTAGTTCCTATGACTTCAATATATTTTGATATGTGCTTATAAATCTCTTTTGAAATTAGGTAATTGTTCGAATGACCCTTATGATAGTTATTATAACAACTATATTCAATGGCTTGTATTTCTTAGAAAATCCTAACTCCTTAATCTAATGATCAGATGAACAATCACAACGGATTGAGCAATAGCTCAGTTGGTATCCTCCCCTTTTGTGGGACATGAGATTGTGGGTTTTAGACTTCATGTTTGTTTCCTCTCTTTGTATTAACAAAAGTGAGTGATTTGTTATGTGAGATTTATTCCTCAAGATTATCCTCCCAGTGTGCTGCGTCACCAATAAACCCTATCTGCGTATAGGGTGCACAGTGACTACATGTGGACTGTTCTATGCCGTATGACATTATCAAAGAAAAAAAAAGAAAGACGAACAGTTGGACCAGTCGGCGATACTGCAGAGTTACACAATTTCATTCAAACAATTATTATAATTGCCAGTGTGATTAACAGTTGATCTATTTGTTTCGCCCTGTTAGACCCGAATAGATTTGGAACCCAAGCAACTTCTTAGATTGATTTGGTGGTTAACAACATGAGTAAAATGTAGGGTGCTTTTAAAGCACAAATGTGCAATTGCACATTCCTCCCTCTCTTATGAGTAACCAATATAGAAGGCAGGAGTTTTGTATATGTTACTTCTACCACAAAGTCCACAAATCGGGTATATATTATATATTCATACAGCATTATAACTTGAAATTCCAAAATTAAGTTTTCCGCCATTATCATTTTTTAACACTGGACGGACTAAACGCCCATAGACTTGTAATAAAACAAGCTTGAGAGTTTAAAACAAAGAAATACAAGCAAGGAAACTAATTTCTTTGAAACTAATTAATATATGGGAGTGGGTTCCTTCTTTTATGGGAAGATGATGATCACCGTCCTTTAAGGTCCATGTGGTACCTAAAACACAGTTTCGGTGCCACTCGAAACCCAGGTTTATGATTTAGAACAATTTCTTTTTAAAAAATAATTTTCAAAATTTATTTTTTTTAAAACACAAGTAATGCTTGACGATTTTTAATGGTCCACATTTCATGATTCAAAAACACATAGTAGAGATGAGTTTGCAATTTTTTTTGAAAAGATGATCTAAGCAATGCACCCGAGCTTCACGTGGACCTTAGAGGACAGTAACCAAAACACAGTTTGGGTGCCACGTGAGGCACAGGTGGATGGCTTAGATCAATTTTTTAAAAAAAGAAATCGAAAAAAACTTTTTAAAAGCACAAGCAAAGCTTGACGATTTTCAATGTTCCATGTTTCACGATTCAAAAAACACATGGTGGAGATGAGTTTGCAAATTTTTTTTAAAGATGTTCTAAGCAATGCACCCGAGCCCCACGTGGCATCGAAACAATATTGAGGGGGCCACGTGGATCTCTACTTGGAACCATGGTGGACAGACACCTCCTCTTTAATATATATATATATATATATATATATATATATATATATATTGCTAAGCGAAGAAACAAATAATATATATTTATTATTATTATATAAAAAGTAAATAAATATAACAATATATACGGCCTATATATCAAATACCAGGTTATAAGCATAAACATTACGACACTCAGGTCACTTTGTGGGATTGCATTCCACATGGGATCATCATCAGTGTAGTTTACAAGATTGGGACGAAAAACAATCTCCATCGTTTCATTTCGAGCAACCAAAAGTCAATGTAAAACTAAGCATATGCTGAATGTACAAGGTAGTTGTTATTTAAATGACACTTGATTGCTTCAAGTCAGATAGGGATGCAAGTTCGGTGTACCGAACAGATCTAAACCCGATTTTTTTAGTTTTCTGTTCGGTACACCCCAAACCAAAACCGAACCGAAACCCATTCGGTTCGGTTCGGTATTTTTTTTTTTCTGAAATAGAAACTGATTCGGTTTGGTGTAAGTAAAATACCTACTTTTTTATTTTTTAATGTATTTTTTTTTTTGAATTTTTTTGGTTTACTCAACTTACCCCCTTGGTTTTCGGTTTCAAGCCACCGAAACCGAAAACCGAACCGATTTCAATTCGGTTCAGTTCGGTTTCATTCAATTTTCGGGGCAGTTTGAGAGGCTCAATTTTCGTTTTGGTGTTTGGTTCAAAACTTGCATCCCTAATGCCAGATAATGGATATCGTTTTAATACCAATATTTTACACCAAATATCTTTAGATCATGATGCACCTATTAGACAACATAATATGCCATTAATTAATTGTATATGACCTTTGGCTGCTATGACTGAAATAATGAAGATTGTTTATGGTCTCAATCTTTTACACCAAAGATCCTTAGAACATAATACACCTATAAGCCCATTCTACTTGGCACACATCTCAAAAAAGTAACTCTTACCAAGTCCAATTGCGCAAGCCCCTTACCTAATACTAACTCAATGCTGCATTATTAGAAACCTTAGTCATCAGCTTTTGTAGCGATAACTTTTTTTACTTATAGAAGCAAGATGTTGCAACATCAAGTTGTCAATTTATATATTATTATTATTATTATTATTTTAGATAAGCTGAGCTCGAATCCGAAATATTGAGATTGCAATATTATCAATCTTTGTCATATATTTTTCACAATTTAAATAGACCCGAGATTAGATTATAATTGTAAAACATTAGGAAACCTTTTCAATTAATTTTCAAATTTATTTATAATTTTGTATTTTTTAATCGTAAACTAGCCTCGATAATTTGAAACTTTACAACAATTGCTTCAAAATCAGACTTACTTTACCTTTAAAATAAAATAAAATCAGACTTACTTTAATGTGCTTGACTTGAGTGCCTGCTGAGTCACTACGCTCAATCTTAAACCATCAACTTTGATTTCAAGCGCCAAATCAATAAAAAATGGGAAATTTACCGTATCAGCCCTGTCAGATACGCCTTTTACATCAGAAGCCCTGTAGTTTCACTTTTACCCAAACCAACTAGCTCCAAGCCTAGCCGACTCTAAGGAGAGTAAAAGGTCCAAATTACCCCTTTCTATGACTTTCTTTAACCAACAAAGCTTCCTTTTCTTCCTCATTTTATTCTGTAAAAAAGTTAAAGGTGCAAAACCCTAGACGACGTCTCCTTCCTTAGTCTGATCTATTCCGATCTGCTATTTCGAAGAAGAAAACAAAGGCTTGAGAGAATAAGCCCCTGTATTTCTCCATTATGGCAAGAAGACCCTGCAGTTTGTCCTTGCGACGCGAGATATCCTACTTAAACCTCATTTTCAGTTTATTAGTATCTCTTAATGATGCAGTATCTCCTATTCGTGCAGTATAAGAAAGTCTTTATATCTTTGAATCATTTTTTTAAAAATATATATCGATTGCAAATACAATCGTCATCGACTCCATATACAGTCGATATCGATTGTATATATAATCGTTATCGACTCGATATACAATTGATATCGATTGTATATATAGTCGTTATCGACTCTATATACAATCGACGAAGATTTATAATCATCTTTTCTCTTTTGTTTCATCAGTCTTATGGCACCTTCTCATTCTTAAACAGACGATGACGGACGTGAGGATTCCTCTTCTTTGTCACTATGATAACCTTCTTGTAAACGATGATAGCTTGTATGAAGGTGGCCGGCGAATGTCTGCTGTCAGTTATGCGAAGGCGGATGAAACAATTTCCACAAAGTTTCATATGAAGATAGTGAATACGCCTATAGTTGCCGACATTTTAGACTTTGATGATTTGGCCACCCTATTTACTTTTTATAAATTCGGGGTGGACATCATAAAAGTATTCATCATTAAGGAACCGTCATCCTTCCCAGTCGAAGCTGAACAAGTAGATTTCGGCAGGACCGATTTTGTGACTCATTCATTTCAGCCATGTAAGTTTGAGGATGAAACTGTATACGATACCGTCCCGTTAGGCGATGACGGTTATATTGCTGTGAACGATGGCAGAGGGAAAGCGACTTTTGATTTAAACGATGCTCCGATTGAATCGTATGATGACCCTGTAAAATACATGCATGGGTCACAACAATGTAGTCAATGGTTAGACTACACTTCAGAAAGGGTGGTGGATACCGACGATTTCAGTCAAATCTTCCCCGGTGATGGACAGCTTGGTTTACTCAAGAATTATGTTCTACTATGCCATCGATATGGGAATTATCGGAGAAATTCAACCCCATGTCCATACACATGAGCACCTCTTCGGTGAAGGGCCTAGCCAACCACGCCATTATCCATTCGGTGAAGGATCCAGTCAAGCACATCAGAACCCCTTCGGTGAAGGATCTAGTCAACCACCTGAGAACACCGCTAGTGAATGACGTAGTCATCCTCAACCCACTAATGAAGATACCTTAGAAAAAAAATATGAAAGCGAACCGGATGAGTTTATCAAAGAAGATCAGAAAATTTTTGTGAGAGACATTGACAATCCCCTAGTAGACGGAGATTACGAAGTGTCAGAGACATCGGGCGACTCCTCCGATGAAGAGGTGGAAACTGAATATCGAAATTGAAAGTTTAAAATTGGAGAGATCTTTCGAGACAAACAAATATTTCAAAGAACATTGAAAGAGCACGCGGTGGAGAAAAACTTTTAAATTCGGCCTTTGAGGACCGCTAGTTATCGAGTGACAGCCGGATGCTACGAACTCGATTGTTCGTGACGAATACATGCGTCTAAATTGACTGGACTCGATTTTTTCCAAATCAAGACATTCAATAGTACTCACACATGCGGAGCCGCTAAGATCGGACCGCACGGTCACCGTAATACAGCAATCTCCTTCGTAGCGAACTATGTACGGGATAAACTTATGGAAGGATTCGACTACACACCGGCGTCGATAATGTTTGATATTACAAAAGCTTATAATGTGTAAATCTCATATGCAAAGGCTTGGAGGGCAAAAGAATTTGCCCTTAATGATATTAGAGGCAATTGGGAAGGATAATTTATTGATCTACCAGCCTACGTGAAGGAGATGGAGAGAATAGATCCTAATATACAAACATTCTTTCAACTTACGTTTGACGATAAGTTTCAAAGATTTTTTTGGAGTTTTGGTCTATGCATCGGAAGCTACCGCAATACACTTCGTCGCATATTGCTTGTAGACGGCACACACCTACGAGGACGTTTCGAAGGGATCCTACTTATCGCCTCGACGCAAGACGGTAATGGTCATATATTACCCTTAGCATTTGCCGTGGTCGAGTTAGAATAAGAGGATACGTGGATGTGGTTTCTTGAACAGGTAGGTGCGTTCGTGATCGATGGGTTTAACGAAAATTTCGTATTTATTACGGACAGGTCGAAGGGTTTAATAAATGCCGTAAAACGTATCTTCCCTAACGTATATCACAACTACTGCATGCGGCATATGACATAAAATTTACAGCACAAGTATCCCAGGAACAATGTGAAGGGTCTATAGTGGTGCGCCGCGCGTGCATATTTGAAAGAGAAATTTGATTATTTTATTAACGAAATGAAGAAAGATCCTGCAGATCCTCGAGCCGTAGAATATATTTTGAAAATATATTCGAAGCATTGGGCTCGCGCACATATGAAAGGAAGACAGTACGATTATTTGACTATGAATATTGTCGAAAGCTTAAACAGCGTACTAAAGATAGCTCGAGAGAGACCAATTATCGACTTAATCAGAATTATTAGAGAGAAAGTCACCGATCATTTTCAAAAACGCAGAGAGATATCTGAGAAATGGACCACTCTCCTCTGCCCGAAAGCAGACGCGCACATGAAGAAGGTGTTGCAATGGGCGGGTAGAAAGAGAGCTTATCCATACGGGCGCGATCAATTCTAAGTCAATTCCGGAAATTTCATTCATCACGTCGACTTGGAACACAAGACCTGTAATTGCCGCCGTTGGCACATTCATGGCTTGTCTTGCTCCCATGCCATGGCGGCCATCAATCGAAGAAGTTACGACTACCATAACTTTTGTGAGAAATGATTTTTCATTGCTTGCTTTAGACAAATATACGACGAGCAATGGGTTTCCACCCTCGATAAAAGTCAATGAGAGTTAGAAGCAGAGCAACTCCTTGAAACTATGAAAGTGAGACCACCCTATTATTGCCGAAAGCAAGTCGGCCGTTCGAGGAAGAGAAGGATAAGGTCTAAGGGTGAGGTTAGGCCACTGCAGTGTAGCAGGTGCAGTGAATATGATCACAATCGCAGGAGCTGCACGGCAGTGGAACCGATGGGTTGATAGTGTATATTTTTAATAATGATAGATTGAATGTAAACGAGAATATATATTTGCTCATAAATTTAGAATCCTGATTTTTTTACTGTAATATAGTCTTTGCGATTAATCATAGAGTCGTCATCGACTATATACATAATCGATATCGACTCTATACAGAGTCGTCATCAACTATCTATAAAGTCGATATCGATTCATTTCAAAATTGATGTCGATCACTTATATAATCGATGGCGACCACATATAAAGTCGATAGCGACTCTATATAGAGTCGTTATCGATTATTTATATAGTCGATAGCGACTCCAAATAGAGTCGTTATCGATTATTTATATAGTCGAAAATGACTCTCGAATCGAGTCACATGTCATTCGAGCCATGAGACCGTTCAGTCACCGGTCAACATTGACCGCAGAGATGTATGATCTCCTTATTCGGGTCGTGACTCGATCAAGGTGATCATTACCATATATATATATATATTTATTTATATATATATATATATATATAGAGAGAGAGAGAGGCCCGGGCTTAGTTAGAGTCAGTTGGAGGCCATGCGAAGGATTGGCTTCTACGTCAACTTTTCCAACGATAATTAGAGGCACTTAAAAAATATTTGGGCATTATCTGATGTATATACCCTGATTCGTGGAGTTTGTTCTACATTTATAATTTAGTTGGACACAGTGGTCACGGTTGTCGTTGCCATCGACTCTCTATAAAGTCGATATCGATTCATTGCAGAATCGCTATCGATTACCTATATAGTCGATGACGACTCTATATAAAGTCGATAGCGACTCTATATAGAGTAATTATCGATTATTTAAATAGTCGATGACGACTTTATATATAGTCAATAGCGAGTCGTTGCCGATTATTTATATAGTCGATGACGATTATTTATATAGTCGATGACGACTCTATATGTAGTCGATAATCACTGCGATTTCTACTTTTTAACTACAGCTACATAAAAATGGTTCAATTATATTTAAAATATTTTAGTTACAAAAAATATTTCATTTATATTTATAAAAATATTCAAATATAACCACACTACTGCTGCGCCTCCTCCTTTTTGTCGTCCTCCGCCATCGCCGGTGAATGTAGCCAATGAATGGCCAAATTTTGCCCTGATCCTATCCATATCTGATTGCGCGAAGTCAAATTTCTTTCCCATCATGAAGTACTCGACATACTTCATGACAAACGCTCCACAAGCACACGAGTTGGTCTGTCGGGGGAGGGCTTTGATCCGGTAGTCACTAGATGACCAAGGATAGTTCTTCGCGATCCGTGTAGTGGAGTCACTGTACGAATATAAAATCACGGGAAGATATTGAGTCTGTTTCGAAAGAGAGGAGTGTCAGATATGCTAAGCTAAAAATGATAAAAGATATGCTAAGCAAGGATACTTACCAGCGTCTGCAATTGGGACACATCTTTTCTTGGAGGGCCTATTAAATATAGGGTCGACGATCATTATCGATCGTTCGACTACCTTCACGATCGCAAGCGCCCAGTGTAGTGATTGTTCTGAATATATTGGCATAAATATCTACAAAAAAGCAATATAATGTCAAAGGGTATGATAGAAAAATTATAAAGAAAAATTATAGAAAGGATGGAAGCATACTATGCTGCATTAGTGAGCCCACAGATTCTGAAACTCATTGAAGAAGAAACTTTCCATCAGCTTCTTCCCTTCGGTCTGTTCTTGTCTATAGGCAGCCCATCGTTGAACTTGAACCTCGAAAGATTGTTAGTATAATTTTTTAGCAAGCAGGAACTTGTTGAAATCTCTCAGTTCAAAGCCCATGAACGTCAAAGCGATAGGGTCCATAAGGAAGGGTTTGTGTTTTTTATCAGGATGAATTTTATCATCAATTACTTTCAAATGCCTCAGGTAGGCGCCCATAACCTGAAACCAATACAGTTAGAGTAAAATATGTAGTTAGAGTTCAATACATAATTGTTATCGACTCTATAAGTCATCGATATCGATTCGTTATAGAGTCGATGACAATGACTTAAGTCATCGTTATCGACTCTCCAATCGATATCGATGACTTATAGAGTCGATAACGATTACATAAGCCATCGTTATCAACTCTAAAAGCCATTGATATCCAATTTAAGTCATCGTCATCGACTCTATAACGAATCGATATCGACTCTATTTCAAGTCGTCGACAGCTTTAACTATTCTTGTTTTTGCCTACAGTATGTTAAACTTACAAAGTTATCCACGAACTGCGTGACCACCAGACATCTGAAGGATTGTACCACCAGCATATACTTGCCGACGGTGCTTACATAGTCGCTGCATAAATAAAGGCCAATGTAACTAATCTTTACAATATATATATAATAATAAAGTTAAAGATTCAGGGAAGAATAACTTACTTGTCCTCCTTCAGAGGCTTGTTCCATATGTCTAGCATATATTTTTGCTCCGCTGTCAGCTCAGGTGGAAGCTCAGCAGAAGCATCTTCAGCCGTAGACCCAAGACCAGCGGTAATGAGTGCCACCGGTCCAAGCTCAGTAGTTGGTCCTTCACTGGCCTTCTCGGTAGGCTTCTTCTGACCGCTACCCTTGTTTGTGCCTTAGGTCTCGGCGTGATTGTTTCTTGAGTTTCCCTTGCCTAGGTCTTAAGCAAGGCTCAGCTTGTTGGTGAGGCAATTGGGAAGAGGTTTCCTCTTCACCAGCAGGACCCTTATCAGTTTGAGTCTCAGGCTGCTCGTCAGCAGCTGCTATCACCTCATCAATGGGAGGAGAAGGAACCTGATGCACAAGAGCTGATGGTTCCTTATCGACGGCTGTGTCGCACACCTTCGATATCAGCTCCTCAATAGCCACATCCTGTACATCGAAATAATGGTGTAAAATAAGAATTAATTTTTGGTCCCCATTTTTAAAAGTCCAAATCGATTTTAAATATAATTGTTATCAACTGTATATATAGTCGATATCAATTTTATATATGAACGTTATCGACTCTATTAACAATCGTTATCGATTGTATATAGAGTCAATATCGATTATAAATATAATCGATATCGACTCTATATACAATCGATAACGATTGTATATATTATCGTTATCGACTCGATAACGATTGTGTATATAGTCGTTATCGTCTCTATATGCAATCGATATCGATTTATATTAACAAAACTGAACATATAAAACCAGATTTTAACACATACCTTAGGTTTCGCCTCCAATAAATTTTCAAAGAGTTCTTTTATATTCGCCTGACCCTTTCTGACCAACGAGTTGTAGTGATTTAACTTCTGCAACTCCGCATCCCTTGAATTCAGCCGCTCTTTGAAGGAGTTGCATAGTTTCTCTACAAAAGCGCAACGTTTAGCTAGGACTTTATTCTCTCCCTCCAAATCGCTTACACTTTGGGTGAGCTTCAAGTTCTCCAGCGTCAAATGGTCGACCCTCCTCAACAAAGACTCATTGGAGGTGGACGGTTCAACTGGGTTATCTTTCGCTGCCAGGCTCTCCTTAGTGGCCCCCCTAGTTCTTGGCCGACCCTCTCTCACATGGACGGGGCCCTTTTTTGAGGGGGGTTCTTCTTCCGGCGTCGATGCGTCATCCCATTCTTCCTCTTCAATATTCTCGACTGGAATGTATTTCTCTTCTTCTTCGGTCGCATCTCTTCCACAGCTTTCTTGACCGGATCTTTCCTTTTCCCCCCAACCTCATTTTGAACCCGTAGATATTCTCTTAACATGGGTATCTCTAATTCAAAGCCCTGAGGCACGAGGGGAGCGTGAACCTTTTGAAAGAAAAGGGAACATGATAAATAACAGAATAAAATGATCATATATATAATAAATCATTCTCGATTATGTAAAGAATCGGTACCGACTATTTAATAAATCATTATCGATTCTATACTGAATCGCTATCGACTTATTAAATAGTCGTTATCGATTCTGTACTGAATCGATATCGACTTACTAAGTAGTCGATACTGATTCTGTATTGAGTTGCTATCGACTTCTTAAAAAGTCGTTATCGATTCTGTAATGAATCGTTATTGATTCTAGAATGAATCAGTAAGTTGCTTTTTGAATTGGTGATAGACCTCATACCTTGCTGTCTAACATCTGTCCGCGAGTGTAACCTTGATCCTTGACTGCGCCCTGTCCGACCATTTCAGCAGTCGTGGGAAAGGGTCCTCGAGGCCTAGCTGGGATGGCGATATATCGGGCAGAATCTCATAAGCCCACCATTGAAGTACACATATGCATCCATATGTTTTGTATGTCTTCAGGGCTTTATCCATCTCGGCAGTCTTTCTATTTGTCGCGCCCTTCATTATATACTCGATCAAGTCGTGGTAAACGTGCAGACCCTACGAAGTTTGGTTAAAGTTCTCCACATCATCGATGAGGTCGATGTGGTCTTCCGAAAGCCGATGGTGGGACCCGGGGAAGAGAAATATGCACATCACAAATAGAAGAGACAACTTTACGAAGTCCTCATCACTTTTCGCTCTCCAAATTGCAACATCTATATGAGACCGAAGAATTTTTCCAGGAGGCATTCCACGAAAGTATTTGTATCGAATGGTTTGTTCTTCCGGTGGTTTAACGGATGGAGTATACTTTTCTGGGCCAACTACGGCAAGGCCCAGTATCAATGCAATGTCTATCTTCCGAAGATAGACATCAGTCTTCCCAATTCGGAAGTGATTGTTTTCAACCCAAAATGTCAACATCGCATCCACCACATCGGAAAAAAAATCCCATACCCTTAGGCATTTGAAATATTTCACCAAAAACTGAATCTCTCAGCAGCTTCTTCTGAGCTGTGGTAGCATTTTCGTAGAGATTCGAAATAGCACTGGGTGAACACTTAGCAACAGCTCGGTGTACAACCATCTTGACAGCCTTTTGAAATGAACTGTAATAAAAAAGAAATGACTGAGCCCCATACTAACAAGGATAGTTTAAATGTTGAATGAAATGTAATATATAAAACCGATGTCGATTACATATAGGGTCGATATCGACTCTATATGTAATCGATATTGACTCTATATGTAATCGATATCAACCATATATGTAATCGATATTAACTTTAGATGTAATCGATATATATATATATATAATCGATATCGATTCTAGATGTAATCGATATCGACTCCATAGTCATCATCGATTACATATGAAATCGCCATCGACTATTTATACAATTGGTATCGACTCAATATAAAGTCGCAATGATCTCAAAATGTTTATTTACATTAAAAATATTTAATTTACAGACTCAAAAGATTTCATGAAGTCGCCATTGAATCAAAATGTTTCATTTAATTTCAAAAAATTTCAATTACATTCATAATATTTCATTTATAATTAAAAATGAAAATAAAATCTTGCAGCAACGTGCTAAGGAAGATTCTTCGATAAAAACGGTCCTCCGCTTCTAACCAAAATTTAGAAAGATGGATGAAGAACAGGTGGTGGATGGGGTAGAGAGGCGGGTAGTTCCGTCTTAAGTTTTTTTTTCTTTCTTTTATTCTTTTTCTTTTCTTCATTCTTCTTTTTCTTTTCTTCCTTCAGCAAAATTTTTATTACTTCATCATACTCATCCCACAGGAACTGCAAAGGATCTGGTTCTGGTGGTGGTGGTGGGTCCCCCCATACAAGCTCGAACTTGATTGGATTATAGTAGATTTTTTCTTCGTCGTCTGACATTGGAAAAAAGATGGGCTGGTAGGGATGATAGGTTTGCTAAGGACGAACTAAATCTGTATTTAAAGCTCCTAGATGATGGAATACGAATCGTTGTATTAAATTTTTTCATCCTTCCAATCTTACTTGCCATAATGATTTTACAAAAGGGTAGTTGGTAATAAATTGAACGTCGGCTGAGATAAATATAAAACCTCGTATGATTTATTATAGGTTATGGCATTGAGGGTAATAATTATAAGAAAATTAATTCATATGGTGGATATTAATTATATTTATAGAGAGTCGATATCGATTTTTTATAGAGTCGTCATCGACTATTTATATAGTCGATTACGACTACATATGTAATCGTTATCGACTCTACATGTAATCGATAGCGACTCAATATGTAATCGGTAACGATTACATATAAAATCGATATCGATTATATATAGGAAACCTTAAAAAATTATGTCAAAATGTGCACCAAATAAAGGAGAAATTTTTTTTTTAAAGCAATGGAAGGTAATTTTAATTCCAACTTACATATTTGGTAACTTGAAGATTGTAGATCTGAACGCTAGCGTCTACGAAGCGATAACGATTCTCCATCGACTTCGAACTAAAAAGTAAAAAGTAAAAAAGGTAAACAGTAATAATTTGAATAGAGGACGGCTATTTATTACATTGGGGGTAGTTTGGGCATTTCCTAAAGGCAAGCGTCGGCTCGGCGCGCAGCAGGTTTATTTGGGTAAAGATGAAACTACAAGGCTTCTGACGTAAAAGGTATATCTGACAGGGCCGGTCAGGTAAATTTCCCATAAAAAATTAAAAGTGAACATTTATTGATGTGCATACTTATGAATAGTATTAAGGCTGTGTTTGGGTTAGCTCTTATAAGAGCAGAAGCAACTCTCTGCTTGCTCTCTATCAGAGCAGATAAAATTTGCTCTGATAAAGAGTAGATAGAGAGCAGTTTTATCACTTAAAACAGCTCCCCGTCAAAGTAAATGGGGGGAGGAGCTGTGTTACCAAACATGAAAGCAATTCTCTGTTGAAGCCAAAGGGTAAAAGAGCTGCTCTTTGCCATAAAAGAGCTAACCCAAACGCAGCCTAAGGCTCTTAAAGTTTGACCATTTGAACAAAAAGAGATTAACCTAAGTGCCAACACTTAAGAGGTAGGTTCCCAGGCTCTTAAATATCTTTCTCCTTATTTTTTAAAAATATACATACTTTAAAAGATGATGTTGCACAGTTACAATTTTATATATATATATATATATATATATATATATATATATATATATATATATATATTTACCACCATTGAGAATCATTTAAAATAATTAATCAATAAAATAAAATTATACTTTAATTTTGTTAAAATTAATTAATAATAAAAATTACAATTTATAAAAATAAGTTTAAATGGATTGAGCCTTTTGGCCAATAGAAGGTTGAAGTATTGCAATCTATAGCTCGCAAGTTCAATCGTAACTTACATACAAAAAAATATTAATATATTAACTTTATAGTTTAAATATAAAATTTAAAAAGTAAGAAAAATATATAGCAAAGGTTGGAAACAAAAACACATTTCCACACCTCCATTTAAAGCAGTCGACGCAGTTCTAATAAGGCTGATCTTCGCTACGGTAAATCTTGGTTATAAACTTATAATCTTCCAATGGCTTTGGGCTCGGCCCACTTGTCTGATATATGTAACCAAATATTACACATCTGCAGCTAAGGTTTTTTTAAAACTGTTGGTGAGCCATTGGTTTCACGAAGCAAGCATCCCCTATATTAGACCCTTAGAACCCCTTCTCACATGAAGGATATAGAGTCATATGTTGGGAATTGTATCACTTGAAATCAACATTTTAGTAAAATATTTTAGAAAAATTTATTGGATCAACTCCCACAACAAATACACTTTTTTCCCTTAAGAGACCCTATATTTTCAACTTTAACTAAACTGACTAATTCCAAGCTGAGCCAATTGCAGCTAGCACAAAAAATAAGAAATACCCTTTCTTACATTTTTTTTGGTTTTACATAATTTAAAATTTTAAATATTTACACTTTTTTATATTTATGCGATTTAAAACGAGATTTATGTCGTCTGATTTGAAGGTCACAATATAAAATCGATAATGCCAAAGACATGAAAAAAATATGATATCGCCTCGTTAAAAAAAATATAAAAAAATTTAAACAGCCAATGTCGACTCTTTAAACAGTCGATACCGACTGTTTAAAGAGGCGATGACAACTCGTTAAACAGTTGATTCGGACTGTTTAGAGAGTCGATCCCGATTATATAAACAGTCGTTATCGACTATTTAAAAATATATATATATATATATATATATTTTTTTTTAAACAGTTGATGACGACTGTTTAGATAGTCGGTACCAACTGTGTAAATAGTCGCCATCGGTAATAAAAATTTTTTTTTTTTTTTTTTTTTAAATAGTCGATGACGATTGTTTAAGTCGCCATCACCTCTTTAAGCAGTCGATACCAATTGTTTAAAAAATCGTCATTGACTATTTAAATTTATTATTTTATTTTTTTTTAAGAATCGATATCATCTTTTTTTTTGTATCAATTTTTGGCACCGTCGATTTTATATTGAAGCCTTCAAATTAGTCACCATAGATTTTATTTCACATCGAGTAAATATAAAAAAATATAAATATTTTAAATTTTAAATTATGTAAAACGAAAATAGTGTAAGAATTGATATTTCTAACTTTTTGTGCTAGCTAAAAATTGACTCCCCCTAAGCCTAGTTGGTTAGGTGAAAAGTAAAAATATAGGGTCTTAGATGAAAAAGGTGACTCTCATCGATTTGGGAAATTTCCCACAAAATAAACCGGATGCCGAATCGTCGGCAGTGTTATCCGTACCTTTCTCTTAACGCGGCATCCTACGGCATCGCAAGAAGTGTATCTCTACTCTCGTGTCACTTAGTTGAACCCTACTAGCATACGCGGATGCGGCCGATAACCTCGGTTATAAGTGGCGCCACCAGCCAATCGAAAGTTCCTAGTTTGAAGAAAAATCGAAGCGTTTTTGCGTGCAGGATAGGGAAAAGAAATAATAGCACTTCAGAGAAGGGCTTGAAATCTAGAAACCGATAGAGAAAATCGAAAGAAGCCCGACTTGCAGGGTTGATTTTAATACTCTCTCCACTTTTGCAAGCTGATTATAATACTCTCTATTTTACAAAAAATATATATATCTAAATAAAGGAGAAAAAAAAATGTCGAATCGATCTGCTCACAAATCAGATGTCGAATCGATCTCCAATCTCCCACTCTCCTCTTCCTTGAGGCAATCCTCTTCGAAGATCGAAGTATCTCGAAGATCTGAAGGCGCAGGTGGCGGCGCTTCGAGCTCTTCATCGACTGCTATGGTTCGAATAGGAGAAAACGGGAATTGGGTTTCTAGAAAACAGGGGGGCGACTTCATGAACTACTTGCCCCAGGACGAGGCAGTCGCTGCAGGTCTTGGTGTCGAAGATGGAGGTTTAGATGCTGTGGAGTCTCAGATAGTTGTTGATCTTCTCAATAGGGAGTTGTCTGAGTTGTTGAAGATGAGCCCAAGAGAATTTTGGAAAAAAGGTAGTTTGACAGTACTTTTTATTCTTTTATTTATTTGTTTTTAGAATTTATTTATTTTTTCGGTGGTCTGACAGTACTAGCCACCTTCCTTAGTTTCACTGCAGATATTGTGCAGCTAACTTGCATGCTTGATAACTTTGTCTTCGTAACCTTCGGGGCTGGTTCAAGTGTTTTGTGGCTTTTCCCAGAAAAGCTCAGAGTCCTTTCAACTCAGATTCCTGTAGATTCAACAGACTCAGATTTCTGGCTTTTTCCATACGCGTTCTTAGGTTGCTCAGATTCTTGACTTTTCCCAGAATAGTTCATATTTCTATCGTTCTCAAATTCACCTCAGAAAAGCTTAGAATCATATCAATCTGTGGGTATGCTACGGCCGTAGGATTGTTAACGACACATCCGAGTAAGTGTCGTAGTTGGATTTAACTGAAATTTTGGGTGCCATCAATCCATGGGAGGACGTTGACATTTGACAAATATTTTTTTCAATAATTAATTACGATCGAGTAATTACTAATCAAATACACATAACAATGTTGTAATAAAAAGAAGATTATAAGATTGAATGTTGGAATATATAGATTCATTTATATACAAGAAAAAAACCTTACATATCGATTAGGCTTTGAAGATAAAATTGGCCTAAATTTAAAAGAAAAAAAGTACAAAAGTAGAAAAAAAGAAACATACATGTCGAATTAGGCCGTTACAACAAAATTGACCTAACTATACCCAAAGAGGAAGACAACTAGGAGGTCGCATCCTTCGTCGTCATCCTTCGAAGAGTAAGACGTCGTCCTTGTGCACTGGGCAGAGTCGGTCCCAACATCAAAGTTGTGGAAGACGTCTTGGTGACGTAGGGGAAGCTGGTAGGGCTCCGAGTCCTCAGAAGAAGAGTCCGAATTGATGTATTATGGCCGGCGCTGTCTACGATATGCGTTGTGCGGAGCTCGATATCCCGGTCGAGCTAGAGGGAGAGTGAGGATCGGGCGGGCGGGTACGTCCCAGCCAGGAGGTGACGGTAGGGCCGGGGCTCGAAGCAGGTGTGGGGTGGGGTCGGGGCTCAGACTAGGGGTGAGGGCGGGGGCCCTGGGGCCAAACCCAAGCGGGACTACGAGTGGCAGTTGCTGGTGAGGCTTGAGTTGATCTAAGTTCACTATCTCTATCCGATGCCTCGAGGCCGGCATGGAGCGGGAAGAAGACGGACCCGCCGATGAATGCGAAGATCCTGGTATTCCAGCCATTACTGCACATTGCAAAATACATGCAATATTGGAAGTCATTAAGTCAAATCATGTTATTGTTTGAGACCTTTATTACATAGGTAATCAAAGTAGATATAATAATTACAATAGTGGTGCATGCAAACAATCCACACACACCATCGACAGGTACACCAACATCAAGGGTTGTATCTGCAACCCTTTCTATGACTTGTGAGCCATGATGTATTGGTGATATGTGGGGAAGAGGAGGTGAGTTATATGACGAATCATTTAGGTATTTGCGATGCGCGTTTACTGCTTCCTCGTATGTATGAAATGATCCTAAGAATCCAGTTACTTGCCTTAAGCATTCCTCCCATGATCTATATATTGCAGGCCTCTTACCAATGAAGGCGACGTAATATTTTCCCAAATCAGCTGTTCATTTGCAAGTCTTGTAATATAAACTAGTACTAGTAAGTAATTGCATAAGCTAGAGATCAATCATAGGCATTACATCAGCTGTTTGGACGTGACTGTGTGACCCACATTGTGTTTGCTACATTCTCGCAGAATGCGTTCATCTATTCCCGATTGTCGAGGTTTGGGTGCAATGAACATCAGAGTCCTCTTCATCATTTGAGTGATCAGAGGGTGGTACTATGCGTTCCTCCAGCCATTCTTGAAAGAATGGATCTTCTTTATCATACATTCTTATATAATTGTGGAAATACAACATTTTGTGACTATCTTCACCTGCGTTTTAATGGGAAATCCCGTGCTCGTCTTGAGAATTGAGAATCGTTGTTTAAGGACCCCAAATGCGCGTTCGACGACATTATGCAAGGATGCATGACGCTTGTTAAAAAGTTTCTGCGGGGTCATGAGTGGGTTGGACGTATTAAACACTTGAAGATGGTATCGGACTCCGCGATACGGAGCGAGGAACCTACACATGTTAGAATAACCCCCATCAACAAGGTAGTACTTCTCTCGAGGCACACGGAGGCTATTTTCAGGTCGAGATAGTGCGCTAGCAAGCACTTTAGAGTCAGGGCTAGAGCCCTCCCATCCAGGGAGCACATATTGGAAGAGTAAATAGAAGCTTACCACAGACAAAACAATTTGTGATGTTGATTTGTGGCGATTACGTTATCGTTGTGAATCTGCCATGGTACAGTAACGTCAATATGTGTGTGGTCGATGGCTCCTATGGCATCTCTGAACCAAAGATACACCCATGGTTTGTTTAAAATTTCAGGTGGTGTGTTACTTGTGGCCTGCTTGACCAGTTCAGGATATAATTTCAGAATCGCCTCCTTTACATCATTAAACAAGAGACTGATGGTTAAACCTGAACGTTGGAATCTATCTTGGGTTGCTCGATTTTTTGATTTTGTGCTATCGTATAAAGGAAAATTGCGACCGCCTCTTCGACCATCATATCCTCTGGAAATCTTCTGAGAGACCCCTCGATATTAACCCATTGCATAAGCTCGTAAATGCGGGTGAGCGCGCGCGAAAGAGCTCATATGCAATGTCTAGATGACCGTTAAGGGTTTATTTGACGTATAAGGGTCTAGTGAGAATGGAATTGTGACGTCGCAGCCTTTCAGGGTGTATCGTGAAATAGTACACCATCGCAGCGATTGTGAACCTCACCGTCAACAGGATGATAAGTTTGCCATCAGAGATCATGTTAGGTGGCATTGAACCTATATATTATCAAAAGCCTTAATTAACCAAAACATTCATATTGTTATTTAAGCATTAGAATCACAAACGCCTACTGAGGTGGCCACCGCCTCCCAATCAACCTAAACAGGTAGGCTTGGCGATGATTTGAGTTCATCGCCATCACGGTCTCAGCTAACCAGGATGTGCTTTGTTCGACCCTAATACAAAGTTCAATAAACATTTCATTATCTATGAAGTTTTGTGACTTCATATCAAGG
The DNA here is from genome assembly GCA_021018995.1 of Chloranthus sessilifolius. Classification (NCBI taxonomy): domain Eukaryota; kingdom Viridiplantae; phylum Streptophyta; class Magnoliopsida; order Chloranthales; family Chloranthaceae; genus Chloranthus; species Chloranthus sessilifolius. The sequence continues at coordinate 44,134,601 of CM037584.1, forward strand.
ATCAAAATTCCGGATTTCGTTTCGGTTTCGGTGGGGACCGAAGCCGAAATTTTGGACATTTCGGCCAAAATTTTGAACCATGCTTCATATCCTCCAACGCCTCCATAAATTGATCAAGTGCAGTGGTCGGTCCTTGGCGCCTCCCAGACCCAGATGAAGATTCCCTAGTAGGGCGGGTTCGAGTCGAAGGGGTTCACACGGCAGCTGGGGTTGGTCCACTTTCGGCAGTGAAAGGAGACTGCGCATTATTTCGCACATCTCCTCCTGGGATCTGGCCATCTTCAAATAGGGGAAGGTACGAGTCACCGCTATCGTCACCACCTACAGGGGTGAAATCCTCTTCACTTCACCGAGGATCAAGTGGGTGGTACTTATCAGCCCTAGTGTATATGCTATTTCCAAACTGCAGGTATATGAGTGTTTGTGGTCATTTTTTCGAGGGAGAGAAATATGAACTTTGTTTATACTCGGGCACCATGAAAGCATGGACTGGGTTTTGTAACTGAGTTACTATCAGTCCACGTTTTCTTGCCATTTATTAAATGATCAGTACCACATCCTCTGGGAAGTTATTATATTTGTAAGTCCACCACAGTCCAACCCAACCCAACAAATACTGTTAATTACAGCAAAATATAACAAATTCTGATCAAGTGGGTGGTCTTAACTCCAGGCCACAATCTGGTACGACAGATCCTACCTGTGTTGTGTAAGGAGAAGAAAGTTGCTGAAAGTTTAAGCTTGCTGATTGGTTAACTTCAGGAAAAGCAGATTTGTGTCGTGAGTGAATAAATTGGAAAACTGAATAAATTGCAACAGAAATAACAATGACTCATTGTAATTAATCAGAGGCTGACCATTGGGCTGCTCCATATGTGAACTAATCTCTGGTTCATATGGTCAGAAGTATCTTAACCATATGAACTAGATTAAGCCTGCTGTGATGTTCATTTTATCTTCGAAAACAGCAGGCGTAGGCAGCAATAACTGTGAATCAGCCAACAAAAAACCGCAGCTGGTAGATGGAGCTCTGGTTCATGTTCTTTGCTACAACCTTTTATAGGATCTTACTACTAAACTGTAACCATATGAAACATAAAGCAGCCGATATAACCTATATATGCCATTCATATACTTACCATTTACATATGCAAATAGAGCTCTATCTATGAAACATAAAGCATCCATAGGGACTTAAAAATGTAGTCCGACAAAATGTAAGATGCAGAGAACAAGGTATTTGGTTTATGGGAGTTATTCTCTCTGATAAACCGGGCTACAGAAACTGAAGATGCAAACAATGGTCTGACCATATTAAGGGTACTGTATCTGATTTTGGTCCTAACAGCCAAAGCAAAAACAGAATTAATGAAAACAGAGAGAATAACTAGGCTCTTGAAATGGCTATATAATTATATACCAATAGGGACGTTTTAATGGTATTGCTGGTATATATTGCTCTAAAAGAAAAATCAGATATTGTTGTTAGATATTGCTGTATTGCTGTTAGATATTACTGTATTACAGAGATGAGAGACTATTGCAAATGAGGTTAGATATTCTTGAAAAAAAAACAGTTTATTGTAACTAAAAAATTGAATTAACATTAACCTCTATGAGAGACTATTGCAAATTGAATTAACTTAAAAAACAATAGTTTATTGAACCTATATATTATCGAAAATCGAATTAACATTATCCTGTTTCTCTTAATGTCTTACTGCTGTGGAAAAAAAGTTGTAACCATATGAGCTCTATTTATAGTTGTTCAACATCCAATGCAATCGAATATAATCTTTGGCTCAGTATCCATTCAACGCAACTGTAATGCCTACTAGAGATAGAGCAGACCTACAAGTGACTTAGATCAAAGCCAAAAGTGTAGGTTATTTCCAATGCCTACCGGATTTTCCAATGCACCGAACTGTTGCCCATGTGAAACCGAGGAATTCAACAACTTGGGGAAGATGATCTGATAGCCATGTAGAAGGACATCTATACAGTGAGAGGTCTCTTCAACTATAGATGGATGAAATGCCATGGAAACTCAACCTGTTTTGGACTCTAGGGCTTCAAATAAGCATAAAAAGAGCAATTTCGGGAAGGGGAGAGGTAGATTTGAAATATAACCGTTTTAAGTATCCGTTGACTACCGCTTTAAGGAGCTGGGATCTGTTGTATTTACTTGCAGTGAAGTATACATCTGCGCCCACTTTCTGCGAATTTGAGCCTTTCCGAGCAAATTGCTCCGATGAAGACCCATCGTTTTCACTCAGAAAACCTCAAAAAGCCAATGTCTCTGCAAACTCTCGAACAACAGAAACCTTTGGAAAGTCGCCTCATTTTTTTCTTTTGGCAGAAATTGCTCATATTCTGAGCCTTTCCGGTCTCTCGAACGAGGCCTTATAAATTTCGTTAACCTGCCATATGCAGCATAGTTGGCCACTTGGATGGTAAGGTCAAGTCGAGGTTCTGATCCAGGAATCCATTTGAGTTGGCAATATGGCCATTCTCTTTCAGCCAAAATGGTCAAGCTTAAAGTACTGCACGGTTATTTAAGAAAATGCAAATGAGTGAAAATATGCTTTTGACCTTTCACTGATTTATGTTACAACTATCAATGCACAAACTTACGTTTCGAGACGACAATTAATGCAAGTATTGCTGGTGGTACTCGGAATGAGGACCTAATAATGTATTTTGGGAGCTACTTGGGAGCTACAACTTGCACAAGAGATGCATACCGTGGCATATGGGTTAAAAAGAAAGACTTGGTATTTTTTTCGAGCTGTGTCAGGTGGAACACCATTTAAGTTGCTTGATTTGAAGGCCATGATGTTGAGATCTTTGATGCGAAAGATTGGCATGAAACTAGATCTCTCTATAATGCAGTCAACAATTTTATTAGAGGATAGGATATAAGCGTGCTGATTTGGATGATAGTGACTGTGTTTTGTGCCTATCTTTGGATCAAAGAACTTTACATCCTGACCTTCAAAACAGGCCGCTTAAATGATTTTCTACGTCACAAAGGTTTCAAAAGTACCAAATCTTTCTTTCAGACACGTGCCACGGTACACATCTTATATGCAAGTCATAGCTCCGGGATATTTTTTTAGTGCCAAATAACTAAAGCCAACATATTTTCACAGAATTGCATGCTCAGAATTGCATGCTCATAAATAGCTGTATACCTCCCAGGCGAGCTTTTGCGGAAGCAGATTGATATCACATGGGTAGTGCTAAGGAGTCGGATCGGGCACCTATTACGGTAAGGCACCACTTTATTTACAAGGTGCGTAAAGAAAGATAACTCCTAGTTTTTGCTAACCTTGCAGCGTCCCCTACTTTTGCAACCTCATCTTTTGACCCTTTGGGCTTGTTCAAATGTTTTTTACTTTCTTAGGTTTTCTCATAAAAGTTCACAATCTTGAAAACTCATATTCATGCTGATTCCTTTTAGAGTCCTATTTTTTCTCCAAATATGTTCTTAAATTATTTAGATTCCTGACTTTTCTTAGAAAGCTCAAAATTTTATCGTTCTTAAATTCATCTCAGAAAAGTTCAGAATCGGTTTAATGGATGGTTGTACTACGACCATAGAAATGTTATTTAATTATCGATATATGTCGTAATCGTATTTGATTGAATTTTTATGGTGTTATTAATTCAAGTGAGATTGAACATATTTGACGGAGTTTTTTTTTCAAATATGAATTCATTAACGGTTATTTCTAAAATGTCATACATAGCGAATCTAAATTTAAAATGAAAGGAAGTGCAATGTAGGACAAACCATTACATATTCGATGTGATTAGATATGGGCCAGTATTATCTGAGATTGACCGAGTTTGACCCCCATATAAAATCGAGGAAGTATATTGTAGCGGATGGATTGACACTTGGACAATTTAGAGTGGCCGCACCATATCGCATGTTTCTTTAACCTGAGATATTGCCGTGCAGACAAGTTAAGTTCATCACAGATGTGCGCCACATTACATAATGATTAATCACACTTCAATGGTGTAAGATAAAAAATATGATTTTAGTGGTGTAAGACCATTTAAACTAAGGTATAAAAATTGACCGATACACATACATATTGGTGATACGTATCGATTTTCGGCCAAACTGATACGTATCGGTATCGCCGATACGTCTCGGTTTCGACCGTTACGTCTCGATTTCGACCGAGACCTTTACTTTTTTGTATTTTTTTTAAATGGCCGAAACCCATTTTTCCTTTTTACCAATAGCTAATGCTAATATATGGGACGTGCTATGCAAGTGTAGAGAGAGAGAGTTGGAGATTTTCAAAATTAAAATAGAGTAGTAAATCAAGATCTTAGTACACATAACATAGTAATTCATAGTAGTAACTCTTATAAAGCTACAACTATGGATAGGCATTGACTTATCAAGCGGTTTAGTTTAGTTACTTTGTTAGGAGAGAAAGAGAGAGAGAGGGAGAGGTTTTGTGGGAATGAAAGATTGAGCGAGAAAAGGATAGGGTTGGAGTATTTGCAATCAAAGATTCGGATTTTGATTTTCAATGGAACATATCCCCGAAAGTGACCCAAGAACTCTTCTAATAAAGCGCACATGATCACGGCCACTTCGGGGATCCATGTCACTTGAAATCAATATATGACTGTCGGATATGTGGGCCATGATATGAAAATCTATTTTGTCAAAGATTCGGCCAAAAAACGATCTCCATGATGTGAGTCAAGAACTCAATGTGTTCAGTCGTAGAGACTGACTTGGATTGCAAATATCCTTATCTTAAAGATGAGGTGGGCGTGAACATGGTGTATATCCTGTGAGAATTATAGTCCTTCACCCTTATAATCCTAGTGATTCACAGTAAATTACTAAGAAGAACGCATGTCGCTTTGACTAAAAATTTGGCAGAAAAGCTGTGGGCCCCACGACAACTAGCGAACAGCTGATTAACTCAGAATTACTCGGAAAGTGCTTCCTTTCATTCATAATCTGTATTGCTGGGCTCTCGAACGAGCGCTTACTGTCTACCTCGATTTTTGGATATTATACATTGTGATGCCCATGTTTTCCTGTATATCACTTTATTCTCCATTAAAAATTATATTTTTGTTATAGGTTTCTTTAGGTAATAATGTAATATAATGATGTCCTTTGCCGAAAGGTTTTTGAAAAAAACAATGGAGGATGGGAGATGAATGATAGAAGAGACGAGAGACTTCAAATGCGGACATTGATGTTAGACGGATGAGATGGGGGATGAACTCGACCCCAAAGATGGGGTCTAATTGATGCAGATGTGTCTATCTTCTGCTATGTAACGAAAGTGGAGCTGGTATTCAGATATAAGAAAGCCTTTCCCTCGTATGGCGACAAAGCAATTTCTATTAGGATGAAGAGTTGGGTGCTGAAAGAAAAACAAAAAAAAAAAATACTGTCAAGGGGCTCGGTCAGGCCAAAATTTTGGTGGTGTATATGCTGGACCGGACCCGAAGGATTAAGTTTATGTGCCTGACCTGATAAAAACAACCGGAACAGGCAGGTCTGGTACTAGGTCAACCAGACCCGCTGCTATAGTTTGATAGAGAAATACACTATGAGAGTTCCAATGGAACGGACCACCTTGAAGGCCGTAGATGAGTTTGAGTTAGAAGTTCCCAAGCTCAATGCGTTGGCCGTGGCCAGGGCTGACCATTTCCCGTTTAGAACCAAGCTCAAGCACCTCAAGCCAGACCATTTAACGGATAAGAGGGTTGGATCTGGACCTGATTCCAATAAATGGGTGGCCGTTAATGGTTTAGAGTTGGACTAATATCTTAGGTGGTGGCATGGCAACTCGGCTCAATCTTCATCAGCTTAGGAGCCACACTGCTATTCATGAACATACAAATCGGTGAAAGTTCATTTTGACCTTTCATAGATATGGCGCTCAAATTTATCAGTGGATTCACTAGGCTGTGTTTGGGTTAGCTCTTATAAGAGCAGAAACAACTCTTTGCCTGCTCTCTGTCAGAGGAGATAAAATCTGCTCTGAGATAGAGTATGCATAGAGCAGTTTTATCACTTAAAACAGCTCCTCGTCAAAGTAAATGAGGCAAGGAGCTGTGTTACCAAATGTAAAAGTAGTTCTCCGCCGGAGCTAAAAAGTGAAAGAGCTACTCTTTCCCCAAAAGAGCTAACCCAAACGCGGCCTAGGGTTGTCAGTTTGATATTGAAACCCCCTAGTTCCGACGCTTGCGCTCGGCTGCCTTGTACTAAATCATCTAGAAGAGTAGCCAGTGGAATCCAGCCAAATTGTACTCCTATTGTTACACTTTTATGAACTGACATTAGTTGTTTATGGCGTTTATGCTGGGTGCATCGATCGGGAATCTAGAAGACTAGTACCAAACCACCAATTAAAATTATATGAACTGATATTAGGTGCCGTACCTGTGCACCAAGGATGAGTTGCAGTGGATCACTTTTATGAACTGATAAAAGTGGATCACTTTTGTTGCAGTGGATCACCAAGGATGAGTTGCAGTGGATCACTTTTGTTGAGGCATCTCCTTCCACCAAACAGGTCGCACTTCAGGAGATGCGCAGATATTTATGCCTGCCAAATCAGTGAAAGCATGTTTGACTCCTCTTAGGTTGGCGGCGGCTGCCGCAACAACACTTTTCAGTGCAACAATCAATCACCATAACTTTTGCAGAACCTACAGCCTGTCAACCATATTGCTGGGTTCTTGGCCCAACGCCAGTGGCCGCCTTTTGATTATGATCAAACGGAGATAATTAGGGACAGCATCGATGGAGAAGCAGTGGATCACTTTGCTATCAACTTAACTTCATTACTAATATAATCTTTTTGGGGTTAATAATGTTGGTAACGGTAAGATTATAACCAGTTACAAAATAAGGTTACCATCACTCAGTGAATAATGGTGTGTGGTCTGTTCAACAATACAAACCGAGGAACACACTCCCCAAGGTTAAAACTATAAATTAATATTAGAATCAATCAAAGCAATATTTCAAATTAAAATACCTCAGAATCAGCCAGAGATGTGGATTGATCAATGTAACTACCCTGCGAGAGCTCTTGTCAACTAAGTTTTTCCTCTGCGTTGCAAAATTGCCAATGTTAAAAGTGTTGTTAGTTACCATAAGGACCTCAATCTCGCTTCAGGGCCTTCATGAAAAATGATCTGATTAGTATTATCGTGACGTAAGTTGCAACTGTGAGCGCAACACCCCCAAGAAGAACTAATCGATCATATGTCGCACTCTGCACAGTATAAACTCGTAGCCCAATGACATCCCAAAAGCTTTCCGTCCCCATCCCCATGGCATCTGACAAGTTTTCCGGCACCAATTTCCATGATCCAGATTCAAACTTCACCCGAGTAGAATATGCTGGGACATACCCGAAACAATTACACCAGCATTCTTTAAACTCAATGAGTTGCTGGGTTCAGCTCGACTCTAAGGAACATCAAGTGTTTTCGAAGTGGGATAGTCGCAAAAAGTAAAAAAATCATGGTTACATTAAAAAGAGGTTGACTTTATGAGTCAACTCTCTGGGTTGGACAAGTTCAGACAAGTTGTGCACGATATAAACTTCAATAGAAATGAGGTTAAGAACTATTGATTTAGTAAGCACACTGTTTACGGAGACTTCGTAATATCACTGGCTGAAGAGTCTTTTAAAGGGTCTGAGTGACAGGACAGCTGCAAGGCAGCCATGCGAAATGTTCAGTAGAGTTTAGAGGATGCAAAGCAACAGATGACCAAGATTTTATTTGAAATTCTCATCATCAGGAGTGATTCAAAAACTCATTTGATACGAGAGTGGGGGGGGAGGGGGGGGAAGAATCGGTTCTTGATAGAAATGATTATAAAATAACATTTTCTCTATCATCATAAAGTGGTCAGCCATTTGACCATTACAAAATCAAACATCAGACAGATGCAAGTGCATAAAATAGCAGTGTTAGGTATAACAATAACCATAGAGATAAGCAACAAAATACCTAGTTGTGGATACCGCACATATCCCATGGCCATCTATTTCAGCCCTGATGCACACTTCCCCTGTATGATTACAATTTTGCGAGCAAGCAGTAGTGGTAGCAGCAACAGCATTATCCCTCGGAGTGGAGGTTCTATCAGCCAGAAAATTCCAAACAAATCGAGATGTATGGTCTGCACGTTCCCGGTATGATGTAGCAGGAGGTAAATCAATGAGAACTCCAACATAGTGATTTGGGCAGATAGTAGTGGTTTGATGAAATTCTTCACCAGCCCACAAAACAGTCCTGGTTTACAAGTCAATAGACATCCCACCAATTCCTCCACCAAAGTGACATTAACATTGATAGAGTTCAGTATTGGGTTACTTGATTATGATACCTCACTTGCAAGAATATATAGGGAACGAGCAACCAGAGAAGCAGCAGCCATGATCGATGAAGGATCAATATTTGCTGCATAGCAGTCATTTAAACAATTAATAAATAAAAATTGGGAAAAGTTTGCTATATAGCCTTTATAACAATGATGTTATAGATGAACCTAATATCATCTAATCCATGATCAGACAATATTAACTTCAATTATATAACTTATATAAATGCTTTATAACAGACCACTGCTTTGAGTGGAAATATTGAACTTTAATGATACCGGGACTCACATGGCTCATTGAGATGGCTGTGGTAGAACTTGTTGGTGAAAGCTGTGTCAAACTCATCCAAAACAACCCCAGAAGTTGAAGAATTCTATGGAAAGGAAATTAACTAGGATCGGTTAGTTTCAGGATATAAGATATCACGGAATCATTGGAAAAACTGAGTGGTGAGCCAAATAATTGGCACAATTAGAATAAAACCAAAATCATAGTTCAAAAGCAGATCAGAAAAACGATGGAGTGAAAATATGCTAGTATCAGAAAGGCCAGTCAATATCGGGGAATGAGACATCACAGATTGACTCGATTGGCAAGTAAAAAAATTGGTACACTTACAAGTAAAAGGTGTGAAGCCAAATCAGGTGTTAAAAACAGTCAAAAGTGGTATACTGTAGCTCTATGCGCAAATATAAAGTGAACCAAATACTGTGTATTGGAAGATCCAAATCAATAGTTAAAAAGCAGCCAAAAGTGGCAATATGGCATGATGAACAAATATAAGGTGACTGGTTAAATCCCCCTAATAAACCCTTGTGATGAACAACTTGGCACACTTCAGATGAGGATGGATGATTTCAATTGGGTTTTCTGTGTATGGCCCTAGTGAACCCACACTACAACCAAATGTGCAACAAATTAAAGTTGGCGTATGAATGTTGTCTATGTAGGGACTTTAATGTCATAAGGCTTTATGTTTTAACAAGAAAAGTCATTTTGAAGTAAGACAGCCTCTAGTATGAGGTTTTGCTTCTTTTGTGGATGAGAGTGATCTGATCATTAGGACACCAGGTCCAGATGGGTACACCATAGAGTTCTAGGAAGGTTTTTGTCCACTTCTAGTATGAGGTTTTGCTTCTTTTGTGGATGAGTGTGATCTGATCATTAGGACACCAGGTCTAGATGGGTACACCATAGAGTTCTAGAAAGGTTTTTGGCCACTTCTGCTGGAGAAGATTGTTGCATACACTGTCTTATGAAACCTCTGGCTCGAAAGGAATGCGCGGGTCTTTAACCGTAAGCGCCGTCTGATTGGATTCATATTGAGTCTTATTAAAGACACGATGAGCCACTGGGTCACATTAGATAAGTAAGGGGGGCAGGGATGTGATGATCTTTGTATGTAAGATTGAGGTTTAGGCTTGCTTTTTAGGGGTTTCCCGCGGTGGGCCGAGGGTTTGGCTGAGCTAGTCTCGTTGTTGCCCTCCTCATGGTGTTTTTTGCTTTCTTTGTTGTTGTTTCATGTTTTGTTCTTTTTTCCAGCTTCTCGCTGGCTTTCAATATATTCCATTATCGATAAAAAAAATAAAATAAGGCAAAGGTGGGAAATGCCCTGAACTCTACATTCATTACCCTCATCCTGAAGCCAGAAGGAACATAAGAGATGGAGGACATCTGCCAACATGGTTCTCAAGGGCGACGCCATGAGGAATGGTGAGGGAAATTGCCATATGGAGGTAAATAGCGAAACTCTCCAAATGGTGACCCTATGGTGTCGCCATGGCTGTATAGCATCATGGCACCGCCATAAGCGCTATTGGGCAATTAATTTATTTTTTAAAGGGGTGGCAATCTTGTTATATAACTGCTTATAAGTTATATGTTATAACACTTTTTTGCTAAGTTACAGGTTATAACTGTTACAAGTTATGACTTAAGTTAAAACAAATGCAATCGAAACTCTATTAGTAGAACTGCTCTAGGTAAAATATCATCCAAGCCCTATGATTTGAAGGCAATCATGTAAAGACTTTTGCTGCCAAAGATTGGCATGAAACGTGATCTCTATCATCTGATTTGTCCCAATCAACCATTGAATCAGATGATTCTATTTGACTGTGTTGAACATGGGCCAAAATCTCATTAAACTGATACGTATCATCCGAGCTCAAAACCGATACGTATCGGATGATACGTATCGGAACAGTAAAATACCGAACGATACATTCAATGTATCGTCCGGCCATATACATACAAATGAACGATACGGTACTTTCAATGTACCGTATCGTTCGGGTCCGATACCGATACGTATCGGTATCGGACGAAATTTTGATCCATGGTGTTGAATCAAATGATAGAGATAACTTTTAGTGTCAAACTTTAGCAAAAAAGATCTTCACACCATGGCCTTCAAATCAGACGGCTTTGATGGCGTTTCACATGGCATAGATATGAACAATATTTTGATAATTGATGTTTCAATTTATTGGTGTTCCATATTTAATATTTGATTTTATTTATTGCTATTTGTTTATGCCCGATGTCAAAATAGTTGACCTTTTTTCGTCCTCTATAAAAGATATAAAAATTAAAAAAAAGGAATATTAATGATTACTAAATAAAAATAGATAATTATAAAAAACTAATAAATGGCCTCGCCATGGTGTAACGAGCACCGCCATAACTACCTTTTCTGCCAATAAGTTTGCTGGGTGGTCTAAGGTGCTTGCAAAAAGGATGTGTCCCATAATAGAATGACTGTTGGCCCCCCTTCACAAGGGGACTATGCTCAGAGAAGGCATATTCTTGAGAGGACTGTTCTCGTCCGTTAACCTTTAGTTCCAGATATAAGACAAAGTAACCGGGAATATGTGCAAAGTAGACATAGAGAAGGGATATGACTGAGTTTGCTAGGGTTTTCTTGAATACATGCTTGATCGGATGAGTTTCGATGAAAATGAATCATGTCCTTTGCAGCAAGTGGAAATGGAAGTTATTCATTCTCTAGGAGCGGGAGTTATGTCATTTTGAAAAGAATTTGTGTTAATTTGGGAATTTAGGAAACCAAAGGTTAATTTGTCCATTTCAGAATCTTCATTAGCATTGGCTTAACTGAATTTCCATATCAATGAAAAGATCAAGCTGACAAGCCAGACAAGCATTAAGCTATCTTAGATTTAAACATTATGCCTTAAACAAACAAATAAATGAAGCTGTAGCAACTAGTATAAGAAAAATTACTGTTTATTGCCTCCCGACCTTTCTAAGGAATGTCATCAGCGACGATGGAGGTATGCCAAGTATTTGCCACGTTGACTTTAATGCTTTCCGATCCAAACGAAGCACAAGCACGTTGGAAGGCAGTCAATATTTCTTTTGTGCTAGATGATTCCTACAATAAGAAGTCAAAGGTTGCTATTAAGTATTATGTAAGAGAAACTATTGATCCTTCTACATCTCAGCTTATGGCAGAATTATTAATGGAATAATTCAGTATCAAATACTCACAGACCAAGCAAATAGTTCCAAATAATTGTGAGATGATCCTCAACATCTAGAATTATCAATACAACTAGCTAGCAGCATAAGTAAAGACAATGCAAACGGTAAATGCATAATTTATGTCTAGTGATTAGTGGCAAAGATAATGATTCTCACCAGTTCAATACTTTTAAGTGGTTTATTTCCCGAGTTTTAAGAATGCGTGAGGTTCAAGACGTACCAACACGAAAGTGACATGGCTGTGTGAATCTAAGGACATGTGATATAGGAGCATAAGTAAAGACGATGCAAATGGTAAATGCATAATTTATGTCTAGTGATTAGTGACAAAGATAATGATTCTCACCAGTTCAATACTTTTAAGTGGTTTATTTCCCAAGTTTTAAGCATGCGTGAGGTTCAAGACGTACCAACACGAAAGTGACATGGCTGTGTGAATCTAAGGACATGTGATATAGGAGTGCGTGCCACACACAATTACAAGAATTTAGAAGATGAAACAACTCACTCTCCTCACTTTTGATTTTCATTACTTTTAAGTGGGAAATGGCATTGGAATGTTGTGAAATTTGTACAAGTTGAATGCTATCCAGTCATCCACCCATCAAAACCAAGATCATGCAATCCAATATGCGTAGATTGAATTCTAGACAAATATGATGTAGGGATGTGTAAATTTTAGTGTATTTTTATTAGTAGTTGACTTAGATTACATGTTTTCTACTTGAGTGCTATATTTTTATTTAGGTATTTATTAAATAGAATTAAATTTTATTAAAGAGAGCATATATAGGCTAGTAAGATGTTTATGCTATTTAGTTATTAGTTTGACTTTAGTCACTCTTTTTTTTTTGAAACGATAACAAAGCATATATATTAATAATAAAAAGAAGTACATACCTTAGCAGGTAGTAAGACACTTTAGTCACTCTTCTTAGAGATTTTTATTTGGTTATAAATTTCAATTTCTGTAGAAGGCACTCTTATGTTCTTTAAATTCCCAGGTGAAATTTCAAACTATTTTCCTATGATTTTTATTTTCTTTTGCATATTTTGTTAATTTTTGGACCTTACAAAAATAGAGATTGCATCAGTTGATATCAAAGAAGGAATCTAGCCTGGTCTTTTCAACCTTCTTCAGAAATCGACCTTTTAAATAATGAAGTGAACAAAAAGAAAATGGCAGTAAGAGATAGGGCTTGGGCACCCCGTCCAGATAATCCTCAATTAGAAGCAAAGATACAGGATATGCAAAGATGAAAAAACACTTGATGCTTCTTATGGATTTTCACGAGGCTTCCAATTGCAATGATGGAGGCTATTCATAATATTAACAGGAATTTAGACAACAACTCTTTCCATCATTGTACCCTGCTTGGTGAACCAGTTAATCATTGGTACGAAGATAGATACACCCATGTCTATGAGTGTAATTTAGTTTTTAGCCTATGAGATAAAGGCAGAAATATCTAAATTTCACAATACTTTACCCCTATAGGAGATAAACATTTAGGGGATCCTTTATGAAGGGTCTATCCATGAGAAAGAGAATTTTTTGACAATGGACCAAGATTTAGTGAGGAGTCTCTAATGAGCATGTCTTCATTCGATCGATGAACCATATTTGATTAATCTCATGAAGAGTTTTTTGTAGGAAGAAACAACCAAAACGCGGACGATTCTACAATCAAGCTGCATTCTCAATCCAAACTTGAGATCTAGTTCTTTTCCAATTGGGAAGGAATGATGCACCCCAAAATATGGTCAACACAAGATCTATCATAATCACGAGTTAGGCATGTAATGATATAGCACAAGGGGGTGGGGTTTATCTGAGTGGTTCATGTTTTGAGTTTTCAGTGTGAATTAAGATTTCAAAACATACGACACAAAACTGACATGGTTGTAAGCGAACCTATGGGCATGCAGTACGGAAAATAGCAACTCAAAGACAGTTGTAGAGAGACGACACGCCAATTTCTTGACTTTTGACTTAGCCTCATTTTCTAGTGGAAAACAATGTTGAAATGGAGTGAAATAGGTACCTTTGAAAGCATATCCAGTTAGGCATCCACCAAGCCAAAGATCATGCAATTTCGACTTGTAAAATATAGACACGGTGAAAGGATGTGACGAATTTTGGGAATTTTAATTTAGGGTCCCTTCATTTAAAACCCAATATTCTTCCTTCTCAACCCACCTTTCACGTGCTTAAACCATTGACTGCTTTGAATTGGATGATGGAGATCATTTTTCGTCCCAATCTTCGACACAATAGATCCTATCATCAGACGGTCAAATTTTGATTCCATGTGGGATTTGTGCCACGTGTAAAGATTTTGATTCCATGTGGCACACATCCTGAAAAGTGATCCGAGAATAGACCCATGATCATGTTCCTCTTTTGGGATTTGTGCCACGTGTAATCAAAATCTGACCATCTGATGGTAGGTCATGATGTCAAGATCTATTTTGTCACAAAATTTGGACGAAAAGCAATCCCTATGGTCAGATTCAAAGCAGTCAACGGTTTAAGCACGTGAAATGCAAGTAGAGAAGGAAGAATCTTGGGTTGTAATGATGGTACCCTTTAATTTAAGTAGAGAAGGAAGTCTTTCCATTTGATTTTTGTTTGTTTTTGGTAATTGTTTATTTGGTAGGATTTGCTCCTATTGAGAAGAGATTCAGTGTTAGGCAACTATAAGTAAGGGTGTTTATGCTCTCTTTTAATCGATTAGAAAACTAGTTTCATTGTAGGGTTGTCAACGGGTCGGATCAGGTCAGGTCAGTTCAGGCTAAAATTTTGGCTGCCCGACGGGTAAAAGGCATATGCCAGACCTGACCGGACCCAATGGTGCGCCCTGACCCGAAGGGTCAACGGTATATGCCCGAGGGGAGAAGAGACCTCCTTGTTCCATATTCCTAGTAAGAGAAAGAGACCTTAATCTTTCGACGAATCTAAAATTAAAGGCAGGTACCCTTACTCTTTTAATTATTTATTTATGTCATTTATTTTATAACTTGCGACATTTTTCTATCAATTATTTTGATAGAATACGAAGAAATGTCCTCATAATGTCCATTTAGAGCCCTGTGTTGTTCGATTTAGGCCATTGAGTTGTCTGTTTCTAGCCGAAATTTTCCTCGATTATATCGGACCTCCAAAAACCTTACTGAGCCTTGGGGGGTCTGAATGGGCTTTGACTCGGGTCCATAGTGGACCAAAGGATAAAAAATTATAATTATGTAATAATACTAAAATACTTCTATAGTAATATAATATAGTAAAGTATTATGTTACAAAAAATAAAGTTTGATCCATACGAGGTAGAATGGTATCACAACCTATTTCGATGACTTCTCAAGCAGCTTATGAAGAGTATTTGTCAGCTTTCAATGGTGTTTTAGAAGTCCAAGTTTGACCAAAAGTCCAAAGTGGATCAAAAGTTATGTAATCGAAAAATATATTTCATTTTAACCTATTGTAGAGCATCTTATGATGTCATGCTGTTGACCTTTGATAGTAACTGACAAAAGTCTTGAGTTGAGTAAAATATGAAATTGGATGAAATGATAGATCTCATGTTGGACTTGTTCGGGTCGAGCTTATGAGAATCTTAAGGTGCTTCGTCAACTGTGAATCGTGGTGACACTTTAATAAGACCAGGTCTTCACTTCCTAACCTCACGGGAATCAGTCTTTGAACATTAGGTGATGTGGGCACTGTGATATTTGTAACAAAGGCCGGTGAACCATTGGTGAATACGTGTCACCATTTTTTAACATTTAACATTGAATAAGAAACGAACTAATTTGGGTGTGATTTCCTTCACAATCCTCTTAAGTCCTTGATTATGACTTCATCATGCAATTGTTATCACTATGGTTGGTATGGGATGCTATAGTGGGACCTTCACTGTAATGATTTCATAGCTTGTGAGAAGGAATGATATGTGAATTTACCACATTATGCTTACCTAATTGAGAATGTGAAATATAATACCAAAGTGAAACAAAAGTAGCGCCTTTGTTTGTGATATGAGTAGGGGCTCTCAATGGGCCGGGTTAAGGTTAACCCGGTCTGGCCCTGCCCCGGCCGGAGTAGGGATTTTTTCATCCCAGCCCTAACCCAGGCCTAGAAGTACTCAGCCCAATTCCGGCCCCAACAGGCCGGGTCAGATTGCGGGCTTTTTGTTAAGCTAAAAGTTTTTTTCAAACTAAATTTTTTTTTAACCAAACCGTGCGTCTTATATTATAGTAGCTTTGGTGGCATTTTATAGTAGGCTTAGTAGCTTTGATGAAAAAACATGGTTTTTTTATGTAAGCTGAGTAGCTTTGGCAGCATTTTACTAAAATGCCCCAAAGATTAAACCACTCACTAGTATAATCTCAAGGCATTTCAGTAAAATGCCTTTAATTAGATCAACATATATGCACACAAAACGGAAATTCCTTCTTTTATCTTTACATAATACACATTTAGCTCATAAATAAAGAGAAGCGAGAACAGAACAAAATTTGGCTCCCATAATATGATGTCTATGTACTGTCACAAATCATCAGCATACCACATGCAATGCATGAAGAATGCTCCCATATGCTAGACCAATAACACACATCAACACATTCGATTTTCTATCTTTATTCATTTTTGAAGATAATCACATCTCAACACAGTACAACTACACAAGTAGCCCTATGGTTGTTGCATAAGGGGTAGGATAACCAAGAAACAAAGGACAAGTTCAAAGAAGGAATCGGCCCTAAGAAGTGTAAGGTTTTAAAGAATAATGAAAGAAGAGAGAAAAAAGAGGAAAAATGGATCTTAGTGCTCGCTCGAGAGAGAGAGAGACAGGTGATCTATCCCACACTCTCTTCTTTTCTTTTATTAGTGAAATTCCCTAATTACAAATATACCAATAGTGAAAAATATGTACCTACTCTACCCCTACTTCACATGAAACATTAAATAGCATGTCAATAAATCCTAAATGCAACTTTAACAATATGCTTATGAATTAAACAAGCCAAGACACCCCTGCAAACCTGCATGTCAGTCCATCCAAAAAGAAAAATTCTCAAGAGTAACAATCATAAGGGTTCGGAAGTGGGAAAAATTCTCAACAACAGCAGGGATTTTTTGGATTACTTAAAATCCTTGTGCATCTAACACACTATACAGCTGATGTAAGTTAAGAACAGGGAAACGGGAAAAAAAGAGAGGATAGATGCTTGTTAACAAAAAAACAAATTTAGATGATTAAATAACTCGACAGTGATGCATCTTCACATACCTCACCCAACAAAACTTTCGTCTCATTAGTAGAATGCCCACGGGAATAGCTCGTGTTTCTTATTAAGCATGTGAAAATCAGTAGCATTGACAATCCGATGCGTTGAATAGAAGTTCAACTGCTTGAGCGTTAATAGAAGTTCTGTCAGAACAAAAGAGAAGCTGCTCAACTGCTTAAGTGCTAATTTTTATCACTTTCTAGTCAGTACTATCAGTCTAGCACAAAATTACCGGTGTCGTATTGAATACCACTAAAAATTCAATCACCAGAAGATTTAATGGAAAGTAGTAGTATATGTTTTAGTTTAAAAATAAATGAAAATCAGTGCATGATACAAGCATCCTTAGAGTTGTATTAAAATACCATCACAGAATGTACAATTTCATTAAGAAAACAGATTCAACGGCAAAATAAGAGTCATGCCTGGTAAAGAAAGTTTGCATTTCCTCCAATGACACCAAAACTGCAGATGACCGAGCCAACTTGTCATCAGCACTCTTGAATCTTACAATCGGAGCGACAACCTTTTCACGACCAGGATCTGAAAGCATTAAAAAAAGGCATCTGATGCAGCAAAATTTTTCTGATAAATATAACATTGAGTCCATAAAGAAGACATCTGATGAGTAGAATATTTTGGAAATGATGATGTAAATGTGTGCATATGCATGCCTTTTGGTGCCAAATGAAGATTAGGCAACAAGGCATTCATCCAATGAGAATCTTCATGACATTTGCATGAGCAAAGCAAACTAAGACATTTGAAGATCTATCAGCAACATACAATTGAATCTAAACACTTGTTGAGAAAAGGTTACTCTTATCGCGACTTACTTGCACAGCCGATTTCTTCAGAAAGATTCAGAAGTTGTACACAAGGATATCCTTCAACATTTAAGTACATCACCTTATCAAGATCAGGAACAGGCTCCAGAGAGTTGAACTTTCCTCAATTACGCCAAAAAACAATGATTTTGACAACACATATGAAGAGCAATAGCCGAATAAAAATAAAGAAGAAGATAAACAAAGGTTGTTGAAAGGTTTTGGTTGTTGAAAACACTAATCAAATTAATAACAAGCCTAAGATAGTGGACCCACTAAATAGCATTTATTAAGCAGTAGTAAGGGCCCATTAAAGGGCCTAACCTAGGCACATGATCACTCAAGTGATCACATGTGCTACTCACAAGGTTTAACTCTCATGTAATCACTTAAGTGATCAGGTGAAGGGGGTAATATGAGAGACGACTGAGATTATGTGCTCTTAAAATCATACTCCTCTTTATCCAAGACCTTCTTTTAAGCCATAATTTTAGGGAGAGATTAAAGTACCCATGAGTTGTCAAACATGCTTGGTAAGGAATTTTTTATACCAAGCATTTCAAAAACACCAAGTCTCTATGTACATAATTTTCAGGTGTGTGGATAGAAAAAGAGCAAAACAAGAACATTAACTGTTCTTTTAGAGTGTTGCATATATATATATATATACACTAGAGAGAGAAAGAGAGAGAGAAAATAGGTAGTTGGGCTTGAGAAGCTAGGAATAAGCTTGATCCAAAATGGATTCATCTGAAATGTTGATCGAGTTTGACAGGCCAGAAAATTGGCCCAAATGCTGCCCCTGACAGGCCGAGCTGATCAGCGTCGAGAAGCTAGCCATTCCATTGCCACCACTACTGAAGAGCGGCAAATTTTTACTAATAAATTTTAAAGAAAAATATAAAATTTTCAACCCAAATATCAAGATATGGTCTCTTATTTCAAATGGTGAGGGATGCTCATGAATTTTAACATTATATGGATCATGCTAATAGGATTAAGGTTGAGTAATTTTTTTATCAAATGATTAAGTTGTTTCTCTTATTTTCGAGTAGCCATCTCATTTAAGCACATTAAAAGAGAGACCGACATGCTCGGTAAGAAATTTTCGAGTAGCCATCTTATTTTCGAGTAGGCTTTTAAGTTTTATGTAGTGAGGATAGTTTCTCCCTTCTTATTTTTTCCTTCAATCTGTCCTTAATATTCCTGTACATATGCACTATGATTTATAAAATCATTGTTGATAAAGATTGATTCATTATTTATACAAATATATAACAGGGGAAACGGAGAATATTTAAGAAAAAACTAGCAAAAGCTATAACTTTAGGTAGTCATTGACATTAAATACATAACTTAAAACTTATTAAACCCTAGAGCTTTCTTTAAATCTCATTTAAACGTTCATCCCAAGCCATTTTCTTCCATCCAAATGTCTCATTGAGTTAGTTTATACTTTATAGTTTCATACTTTTCTGGACAATAAAAAACAACCATATGCCACTGATAATCATCTTTAATTGTTCAATAATCACATTTCGAAGGTAAACTAGTTAGCTTTCACAGTTGTCACCCAAAACAAAGCACAAAACCAAATACACAACTTTGCAAAAGAATATATCAAAAGATGAAATCGTTCAAGCAAATTAGGTTGGCAACATTCTTCTTCATTAACTATCAAATGGACATGATACTTGATACATTTTCCATTAAAAAATAATAACTGAGAAAATCTCCTGTAAATCCTTCTTTCCGATAAAGTAATGAACGATCTCAATGGGCATTGCTTGAGCCTATTGATATGAAATATGAAACCATATTTAATTTGAAAACTAGTTAATTCACTCGACTCTCTTAGTGCGAAATCTGATAGTAAGGGTAAGAAAATAAATTGCATAATAAACACTGGTCACAGTGGCAATTCATAAATCACGGACAGCCACAGGCTTACCGAAGCAGGTCAAAGGAGGAACATCTCAACCCGAGAAGTCATCTTAGCCCGAGAAGTCCCAAAATTGAAATCACGCTTCCGTCATTTATTTATTTATTTTTGCAAGACATAAGTTAATACTTTGACATTTATTTTGATAGACTTGGTTTGCATAAGTTTAATTAAATGATTATAAGTAGTTGATGTTAAGTTAATCTTGTTGTTCATCGATTGCTATTATTAATGGCCAAATCAGTGGGAGATAACTCGCTTGGATTGACGTATTTTTTTTTGTGACTGACTCATCATATGGAATTGTGCACGTGTTAATGAGGGTACATGTGATTGTACTATGACCATCTGCATGAAGATTGTATCACATGGCAGAGTGGTGGAGTTAGATCTCATTTTGCCTGATATGTTTGGGCTAGATGTGATTAGGTACCACATCGGTAAACCTTCTTTCTATTAGATTGGTGACGTGAGTCACAGGCAGGGAGCCAGTAAGATATCAGAAAGATATACCTTGGGGTATGAAGTTGGATAAATATAGGAACGACATATGTGTGCGTTGCCTGATATCACTAAGTAAAGACTTAAGTCCATTAATGATACTATTTTTATGACCATAGATTACCTAGTGTCGATTCGTAAGATGGAATGTTGTGTGCGCCATGATTCTTTACTGGTATTGTTATCATGGGTCAAAAAACCGGAAAACCGATACGTATCGTCCTGACCTCCAGGACGATACGTATCGGGTATCGTCCGATACATTCAATGTATCGGCGATACATCGAATGTATCAGTTTGATACATTCAAAAAACCGGAAAAATAAAAAAAAAAATCCCAAAAAATCTGAAAAATTAAATTTATTTATTTTGTATTTATTTCAACTATTTTTGCTTTTATTTTTAACTTATTTGATGCATTATTTAGATGAATATATAAGTAAGATGCCTATTTTGTAACTTAACCCAAGTCACATGCCTATTTTGTGACTTATTTTTGACTTAAGATCACAAATTTGACTTAATGTAATAGATCTTCTAACATTATTTTCGACCAGCTGATCACATGCCTATTTTATTAACAATATTTCATAATTTGATCGATGTCGAACCACGCATGATCATTACAATGTATATTGACAGAAATAAATTATATATTGTCAAAATTAATAGCTATGTTGATAAAATTAAATTTAATTGTACATGGAAAACTTACTTTAGAGCCACATTGAATTTCGTGGTGGTTCTTGGCCCTCATGATTATCATCGTCATCGGTGCGCGAGCTTTCCGGCCTTTGCCTATAATGTTGGCCATATTGATACTCATGATCATATGTGCCCCCTTGAAACTGAGGCTGTAGCAACGAATATGACTCAGTGTAGTACGTAAAGGCCGGTCCTCCAAAAATCTGACCAACGAAATCATATGGCACCGGGTAGGTTTGTTGTGGCTGGTAGTATGGGTTACTAGTTGCTGAATCTTCGGTATTTTGCAAACTGAATCCCCCGAAGCTAGAAGTCATAAAACTCATATCCGTATCATCTTGTGGACCTTGTAGTGGTGGTGGTGTTTGATATGATTCCGACGCTCCTCTTCCTTCAACCCCTCCCATTCTAAATGTAGGAGTGTCGAACTGTGTTAACGGTGTTGAGTCATCGTCCCATGCCGCCATATCTCTATAAGGATCATAGGTACCAGCATCCTCCCCTCCACCACTAGTGTCAACGTCCCCTCCACCATCATGCCCTCCACCATCATCCTCACCACTCCCATCATCACTACCGGGCTGCATTTTGTCATCAGATACAACCACTGAATGACGATTCAATCTTCTTTTCCGCCTTGCTAGTTGGGAAGTCTGCTGCTCCGCTACTCTTTCAGCATTGTCCAGCCATTCAGTGCTCTCAGTATCTAAGACTGACTCTTCTCTCTCTTCGATCCATTGATTCAAAGGGTCATCCTCCTCGAATATATAATCTAACTGGATGGGATCAAAATATTCACTGTCTGCAAGGTAGAATATGATAGATGAATTAGTATAATATGTAAGTAAGACTTCATATAATTGAGGATCTAAGACTTCATGTAATTGCTTACCACGGTTGGTCCTCTGTATATTCCTGACCCTTAATCGTATGTTGTAGTGGCAATAGATTAACTTTTCCAATCGGTTCATAGTTAGTCTATTCCTTATCTTAGTATGAATGAGAGAGAAAGTGCTCAAATTCTCATAGCTTGAGAGAAACACGTTTGCGACAATACCCTCATTGCTACCCGCCTCAATATCGGACCATCACCTCCATAATGCATCTACCAATCAGCGGGTTTGTCGTGTTTAATTTGGGATTGCGCCAACGGGGTCCCAAATGACCCATGTCTCTTGCGAAACATGTTAATCTATAAAGATGAAACACAGTAAGACACATATCAATAAATAGATGATAATATCACATGACATTTGACTTATTAGTTATAAGGTATGATACTATGATTACTCACATCTCTTATGTCTTGACCTTGGTCCGCTAACTCAGGGAGCATTCTTTGGATTACATTGAGCAAACCGGTATATATACTTCATCACCACTCAAATTTTGACCGTCACAGATTAAGTGTGCTACACATTAAATATGAGCAATTTCATCAGTATATGAAAATAATGAATAAATAAATAAATATCACTACATAATTGTGCAACATGTTATACCTGCTGTATGCAAGTACTGGTGAAATTGTGCATCCCACCTCTTGTCAATAATCGCTCAGTATCGTTTATATTTTGTAGGACATTTGATTTTTATAGCCAATTTTGCCTTATCCATTTACTCATAAACGCATTCATCGTTGGTTCTCATCTGTCAATCAATAATCCTGTACTTACTTAGCAGGTAGTGATGACGATCGGTGGTCGACATACGCCCAAAAGCTAGTTGTAGATCGGTCGAAATAACCGGTGCAAGCTAGTCTCTTTGCTCGTGAGTCCTATTTCATGTTGATTCCATTCTTAGCGACACCATGCTTTTGACTCACGCCTATATCTAGCCAAACTACGTAGGGCTAAGCGTGTTGTAAAGCGATGTAATGTCGGTCGAACAACTCATTGTTCATGAAGGCTCTCATTAAATTGAGACTTGTCCTTTGTTTGGTAGGAATGTCGTTCTTCCCTTCTGAATAGTTGCCTGTGCCTTGCTTCTCTTTCCTAAATCCTCAAGAATGAGGTCCACGCAATGAGCGGCACACGGGGTCCAGTACAGGTGACGTCTCTTTGTCATTAGTTTTAATCCAGCGGCTTTGTAATTTGTCGCATTGTCTGTTACCACTTGCACAACTCGCTGTTCTCCAACCTCTTGAACTACCATATCCATTAGTTTAAAGAGGTAGTCAGCAGTCTTTACGTGTCTAGAAGCATCAACTGATTTCAAAAATACTGTCCCGGCATCGCTGTAAACCAAAAAGTTGATCAAACTCTTTTTTGTGGGACCAGTCCATCCATCGCACATAATTGTGCAACCTCTCTCATCCCATACATCCTCAAAGCTTTGTACATAGGCAGTTATCTCATCGTACTCATCTGTTAGTAAGAGCCCAGATATCTCGTATGGAGAAGACTTTTTAACTTCTTGACCAACTTCTGCACTTGTATCAATCATGCTTTTGAAGTACGGCGACTCTGCTACTTGGCTCGGAATGTGGTTGTATATAAAAAACTTGGCAATGGATTTTCCAAGCTTCTTCCCCATTTTTGTAAGTGAGATTGCACTCAATTTGGTTTGTTTGGAGCTTTCAGTGCGATACATGAATGGATCCATGGGGGCTGTAGTACGGCCTCTAGTAGACGGCCTATAATTCCTCTCGAATGCTGACCTACGCAACCTGGCAGTCTGCTCAACATCCTTATCATCCTCAACAACATGTGGCCTATGACTAGATCCACCACCGGTAGCAGGCATGGATGGGCCCCTCAACCTGGACCGAAACCGATAATCGGCTTCTTCCTGATCTCGCCGCTGTTGTACTTCTCTGACACTTTCTCTCATAGCCCTCGCTATCTGCTCATCCTCATCCTCATCATCCTCAGGTGCAGCTGATGTAAACTCTGGATCTGGCCTCCTGATTCTCTCATATATTTCCCTATCACGATCAACTTCAACTTTTTTCTTTCCCTTTGCCGCTTGTAAACTAGCTCTGATATTTTCTTTTACTTCTCTGGGTACACTGGGACACCCTCTTGTCTCTCCCTTTACGTGAGCTAGATGTTCTTTTAATCGTGTGATACCTCCTCCCAGCAGTTTTTTTCTACAAAGCATACATTGTATCTGGAGTCTATTACCATCTATTGTTATACCGTATTGCCACGCTGGATCTGTCGATCGTACCATATTTATTTATTTCACCTGCATGAATGAGCAAACGATTGCATTAAAATAAACATCCAATTTACACTTGAAAATAAAATTTATTTTTTAATTATTGCTATTTTAAAAATATTAGATTATATTTTATTAAATTTATTTTATATTATTCTAATTTTTATAAAATTTAGATTACATTTGAAATTTTATTTTATATTATTCTAATTTTTAAAAGATTATATTATATTTTATCAAATTTATTTGATATTATTATAATTTATGAATATTTATTTGATATTATTATAATTTATGAATATTTATTTGATATTATTATAATTTATGAATGTTTATTTGATATTATTATAATTTTTGAATGTTTATTTGATATTATTATAATTTTTGAATATTTATTTGATATTATTATAATTTTTGAATATTTATTTGATATTATTATAATTTATGAATATTTATTTGATATTATTATAATTTATGAATATTTATTTGATATTATTATAATTTTTTAAATTTTATTTAAAATTTATTTCATATTATTCTAATATTTTATGGGACATATCCCATAATATTAATTATTTTAATTATATGTGACGGTCACATATAATCAATATGGGTCACATATAATTAAATTTATTATTAAAATTAATATGGGTCGCATATAATTTAATATGTGACCCATAAATTTAATTATATGTGACCCATATTAATTTTAAGTTTAAATTATATGTGACCCATATTGACCCCATTATTTTATTAATTATATGTGACCCATATGATATGTGACCCATATTATATGTGACCCATATTGATTACATGTGACCCATAATTATAATTATTTATATTATTTTTGACCCATAATTTTAATTAATTTAAATATTTTAAATATTTTAAATTATTTTTTTCCTCTTTTTAATTTAAATAATTTAAATATTTTAATTATTTTTTACCCATATTTATGGATAGATCTACCATTAAATATGCTAGATCTACCAAATTTATTATTAGATCTATACTTATATAAGGTAGATCTACACTTATATAAGGTAGATCTACACTTAATTAATTTAAATATTTTAATTATTTTAATTATTTTAATATCTACCATTAAATATGGTAGATCTTTCATATTTATGGGTAGATCTATCATTAAATATTATAGATCTATCATTAAATATGGTAGATCTAACAAATTAATGGCTAGATCTACCATATTTAAGGGTAGATCTACTATATTTATAGGTAGATCTACCCTTAAATAAGATAGATCTACCTTATTTTAAGCTTTAAAACGAAATAAAACTATGGGAAAATAATAAAATACGTACGTTCCGCGTTGATTTCGAGCTTGTTGGTACGATTCCGCGGCGATTTGAGGTGGAAATGAGCAAAAAAATGAAAAATAAGAAGGAAGAAGAAGGGAAGAAGAGCTCCCTGATTTTGCAAGGGAAAAAACCCAAGAAAAAACCCAAAACCCGACTTCAAATTCGGGTTGCAAAAGTCACCCACGTGACTGGGCCCCACCTCAAATTCGCCAAATTATCGTCCGATACGAACAATAATTTAAAATTATCGTTCGTATCGGACGATAATTTCAGTTTCTTTTTATGTTTTTAATTTTTTTGGAAATTATCGAACGATAATTTGAAATTATCGTCCGATAATTTCATATTATCGTCCGATACGGACGATATTTTGCCCGTATCGGACAATAATTTAACTGTTTTATATAGGGTACGATACATACCCTATGTATCGTACCGCTGACCTCCAAAACCGATACGTATCGGTATCGGACAATATTTTGATCCATGATTGTTATTGAATTTGGGTGGTTGTTACGAAGCATCAAGGTCGTGAGAGTCAATGATTTTTCAAAATATAAAATGGATGACCATCCGCTTTTCAGAGTTTGTCAACCCAGAGAGTCGTTTTTTAAAATTATGTTTAGATGAGTTAAGGTGTAGACCAAGTGGGAGAATGTTGGATTTTGTGGTTAGCACCTTTAACCCATCTTTAGGTTTCCATTAAAAAAATTGGGTTGGACCTTTGACCACACGTATCTCGAGGCGATAGGAAGTAGTTTCCTAATATAAGTGATATGTCTCCATCTCTTTCCTTGATGGGTTAGGAAAGAGAGGTGGCTATATAAGGAGACCACCGTCCCCTCTTCCTCTAACCCTAGCTCATTCCCATCTAGAGGCTAAACTTAGAGAAGATGAGAGATAACGTGGACTCGGATTCTTTGGCGGAGATCATCGATTTCATTAAGGAGATCGTTGACGCGGCGACTCGAAAATAAATACAAGGTACGTGTGTTCTTGCAAAGGTATATTTTGATCGTGTGATTCGAATATTAATCCTAATATTTCTAACAGATACTTGATACATTTTCCATTAAAAAATAATAACTGAGAAAATTTCCTGTAAATCCCTCTTTTTGATAAAGTAATGAACGATCTCAATGGGCATTGCTTGAGCCCAGGGACGGAGCCAGAAACGTTCATGGGAGGGGGCTAAAGTATGAACAAGAGATGTATAATGTTATAAAAAATAAAAATAGCATTCATTTACTATTAACAAATTTTTAAAAAAAAAGAAATCTTTTGTTTATATATATTTGTGCGCCTATCAATAGGCATGAAGGTCAATCTGCAATTGCCGGGAGCTATATTAATTGCGCTAAGCCTCATTTTTAACTTTTAAGGTCTATTTGGATAAAATAGTAGGAAAATGGCGAATTTGGATTTATAAATATAATAAATTTACATGATTTTTGAGGTTATAGGAATCCACATGACCTTTTATTTTTTACGATTTCAATGGCCTAATCATGTGTCAGAAAGAGAGATGTCTTAGGATATAATTTAAGAAGAGAAGTTTTAAGAGGGTAGTTGAACTATTGCTACTAAAAAATTAGGAGAGACTACAATAGCGTATTTGATTGAGATGCCTAAAAGATGGGAGAGAGAGAGAGAGGAGACGTCTAAAAGATAGGAGAGAGGAGACGCCTAAAAGATAGGAGAGAGAGAGAGAGAGAGAAAGAGCTCAACTGCATTTATTTAGACGGGGCTAATCATTTTGGTGCGTAACAAATAAGTAAGATGGATTAAAGAGAAAGAAAAAAAACTAAATAAGCGGGGTGACCTTGGCCCTGTTATTCCCCCTTGGCTCCGTCCCTGCTTGAGCCTATTGATATGAAATATGAAACAATGTTTAATATGAAAACTAGTTAATTCACTCGACTCTCTCAGCGGGAAATCTGACAGTAAGGGTAAGAAAATAAATTGCATAATAAACACTGGTCACAGTGGCAATTCATAAATCACAGACGGCCACAGGTTTAGTATAATGCTGGTCACCACTATAAAATAATCGCAGTGCATGGTTCCACCATTAGACAGTAATCAACTCAAGGTGTTTGGCATGAAATTTGACATCTATCACAACCCTAATCAACACGGGAAACACCGGAAACAGTTCAGAATACTATTTCATCTATATTGTGAGATAAAACAAGGTAATTTACCAATTTTTTGGCTTACAATTACGCATGATTCATTGATTTGATAAAACAACGAGAAGAACAAGGATTACAGAGTAAAACAACACGGCAAGGAAAATTGAGGAAACTAAAGAGATTCGAGAGAACTCACAGGCGATTGAGAGGCCAACGAAGATGAAAATAACCTTGGTGGCCATTGCAGATTTGTAGAAACGAGAAGAGACCAACACACCCTACGCCATGATCGTAACCAGGCGACGAAGGAGCGTTTGGTCGCTCGATTACAAGAGCGGCGGGGAGACTAGCCCTATAAATAGAACGTTTGCTGGTGGACTTCTGAACTTCGCCTGACTGTTGTTCTCTTTGATAAGAGGGCTGCTAACTTTTGGAGAGTGTTACATGGCGGACAGATTTATGTAGATAAAGTGCAGGTGGCTGATGTTGCGCGACACAATCGGTCACAATCGGTTGTAAGTGCGGGTGGCCTCAATTAATGCAGTTAGTACAGCCAATTATATCACACCACATCAGCCGCCTTCACTTTGTGGTCAACAAATCAGTTCTACATTTATAATTTTCCCTACTTATCCTTCCCTAACCAAATATTGAATGTCCCTACTAAATATAGGTGAAAATCATTGATTGCTCTAAATTGGACGATTGTTTTTCATTTCAATTTTGCACGCTAGATCAAATTTTTTTATTTCACTGTGATACACCCCAAAAAAAGTGAGGCAAAGACCATAGGACCATTGATCAAAATCTAGGCCGAAATTTTCACAATACACCCCAAAAAAGGTGAGGCAAAGACCATAGGACCATAGATCAAAATCTCGGCCGAGATGTCTCGATTTCGGCCTGAACTGAACCGAAAATAAGTATATTATCACCCCCCCTCTAAAAATAAGTGATTATTGGCCAAAATTTAAAATTATCGGACGATAATTTCAAATTATCGGCCAATAATATAAAAAAATAAATTATCGGTTGATAATCTGTTTTTTTATATTATCGGTCGATAATTTGAAATTATCATTATCGCCCCCCTCAAATTATCGGCCGAGATCCCCCATTTTTGCACACAAAAAAAAACCCATTTTTTTCCCTTTCTTTCTTCTTCTCTCCTCCATTCCCCCCCCCCCCCTTTTTTCCCATGCTTGCTTCTTTAATCCTAGAAAATAAAAAAATTAGAGGAGAAGGAAAAAAAAAAAAAAAAGGAAGAGTTACCTGGCTCGATATTTTTTTTATTTTTTTTCCTTCCTTTATTTCTTCTTTTTCTTCTCTGTGTTTTTTATCTTATTTTGCCCTCCAATGGAAAGTCTCAATACCAAGTTTCTCAAGTACCAAGAGCCGGTCTCCTCCTGGGAATGAGTTTCTCTTGGTTTGAATGAATCTCATTCCTTGATTAAGATAAAACCAACAGCAGATATTGAGACGCGTGTATGAGTCTTTTAGAGAGCTGTAGCAGGGCTGAAAGCTGCAAAGGCTTTAGAAAATCAAACAGCAAAGCAGTACTTCAAACTAAAAGTCAATAAATTTTGTCTTGTTAAACATGTACACATTTTATTAGTTTGTAGTAGGTCTTACATTAGGAAAATTGAGGTATTGCAAGAAATTACCAATAAACATTATTTAAAGATCTAATGCCAGATGATGGATCTTGAGATTGCCGGTGTATCATCAAACGGTCGGTGTTTTATTTAACGTGGCACATATTTCAGAAAAGTGAGCTTAACATCACATGTACGCTTAAAATTGATTTTAAGGTCACTCTATGGGTTGTACTACATGAAATAAAAAATCTACCGTCTGATGGTACACCCATGATCTAAAGATCAATCACATGAAAGATTGGGACAATAAACAATCTCTATCGTTTGAACTATGACAGATGATGTGACTTAAAGACATCCCATTTTTTTAAAGGAGCCATTACTTGCACACGCTTTTCAAGTGATTGCACCGAATTGCACCAAATTAAAAAAAAAAGACTTGCAAGTTTGGTGACCTCTACTATCTGAAAACACCACCTAAACTGTTTGATTTAAAAGCTATGATTTAAAGATATCCTACAAAATATAATTTTTATCATTTGATTAAATTGAGTCAAAGACTATTACATACTTCAATAGTTGACTACAATAGATCATATGGCAAGTATCCTGTTTTGTTCTAATTTTATATACCAGAAATTTGTTGATATTTCAAATCAGACGGTGCATATTATAATTTTACATATCACATGCCCCTAAAACACCAAGTATTTCTTTAAATTCAGTGCAATCACTTGAAAAACGTGTGCAAGTAATGACTCCCTTTTTTTGAAGGAGTTTTTGTTGTTTAAGGGATATAAAACTCATTCTTTTACTTTAAACGGAAGAAAGTTAGCCTTACTAGTGTATATATGTGTTCTAATAATATTAAAGAGCTTAAAAAAACTAATAAAATAAAGTTCGGTAAAATTCGAAATATATTTTCAAAAAAATCTGAAATCTATCAAAAATTTGACCAATGTATGATTCGGATCTTGACCGAAATTGAAACCGAGATTTTGATCTATGGGTTGGACACAAATAATGGTCATAAGTCACTATTTTTTGAGAAGTGCAACCCTTTTTGCGATGTGTATCCCAAAACAGTGACTTTAAGACCAAGTGACCGAATGATCACAAGTTATTAATTGGAATTTGTTCCAGATAAAATAATTAAATACGATTTCAATATAGAAACAATCGATGATATTTCCGTGATCTCAATGGCAGCAGGTTCAAAACAATAGAACGTCTATCAGCTGTAGTCAAAGGAGGATATTAAGTATTTGGTGGGGTTAACAACCCTTCCTAAATAATGAAGAAATGTTGACGATCACGTTTAGAGATGCTACGAACTCCAGTGAGCTGGGTACCGGGAAAGAAGGTATATGAATTTGTTAAGGAAGAGGGGTATGTATTGTTATTTGGATTTGACGGGACCGAGATCTTCGGTGCCAGACTCTGC
The DNA here is from genome assembly GCA_021018995.1 of Chloranthus sessilifolius. Lineage (NCBI taxonomy): Eukaryota > Viridiplantae > Streptophyta > Magnoliopsida > Chloranthales > Chloranthaceae > Chloranthus > Chloranthus sessilifolius. The sequence continues at coordinate 44,165,432 of CM037584.1, forward strand.
GGTCAATGGTCACGTTCCTTATAACTTTTGTTTGTATGTAATGCTTAGAGGTGTCTTGCCAGGATGAATATGGCACTCCACTTGAGTTTGGCTTAACATTAACGCCAATCGTGAGGAAACCTGAGCACCTGACATGCTGCGCAGCACAGTTGGACATCTAACACTCCTCGGTCATAGCTGAACGGACCCGTGCAGCACTTCCGTTGCACTATGGGAAATTTACTTGATCGACCCTGTCAGATGTGCCTTTTATTGCAGAGACCCTATAGTTTCACCTTTACCCAAATCGACCAGTTGGAAGCTTAGCTGACTCTAAGAACAGTAAAAAGTCCAAATTACTCATTTTCTTTAACGCACAAAAATATTATCTTCTTCCTTATTTTAATCTGCCACAATTTCTAAAAATCAGATGTGACGACGACGCATTCTCCTCAATTCAATCTATTCCGATCTGTTATTTGGATCGACTCAAATACATCTTTGTAAGGCGATATCGCCTTTTAAAAAAAAAAAAAAAAAAAAAATTTAAATAGTCGATACCGACTCTTAACACAGTCGATGCCGACTCTTAAAATAGTCGATGGCGACTCTTAATACAGTCGGTGCCGATTGTTTTAACAGTCGATGTCGACTGTAAAAAAAAATAAAAATTTATACAGTCGATGCCAACTGTTAAAAAATAAATAAATTAATAAATAAATTTTTTATACAGTCGATGGCGACTGTATATATAGTCGCCATTGATTGTGTAAACAGTCGATGCCGACTATAATATATATATATATATATATATATATATATATATATATATATATATATATATATATATCTGTTTACACAATCGATGTCGACTATTAAAACAGTCGACACCGACTGTGTTAAGAGTCGTCATCGACTATTTTTAGAGTCGGCATCGACTATTTAGATTTTTTTTTTTTTTTTTTTTTAAGAGGCGATATCGCCTTACAAAGGTGTATCTGGGTCGATCCAAATAGCAGATCGGAATAAATTGGATTGAAGAAAAGACATCGTCACTTTCGTCACCTCTGATTTTTAGAAATTGTAACAGATTAAAATAAAGAAGAAGATGATGTTTTTGCTCGTTGAAGAAAGGGGGTAATTTGGACTTTTTGCTGTTCTTAGGGTTAGCTAAAACTTCCACCGGTCGACGATAAAGTGAAACTATAGGTTATATATATATATATATATATATACTTAGAAAAGTAGCAAAATATTGGTCGTTCTCTGTTTTCGAAATTTCCATGAGAATAAAGCAAAGCGGGGATCCATAATCTCTGCATCTAGTCTACTCAAGTCCAGAAAAAGGAAAAAACAATCCATAATCTAAATGAAGATCACCGCTCTCCTTGTTCTAAAATGCAGGGGCGATTCGGGATCAGATCCCGTAATTCTCGCCAACGCCTCCGACGTTAGCCAGTTCGGATTCTTCCAGAGGACCGGAGCAAAGGAGTTCATCATCTTCGTCGGCCGCACCGTCGCCAATAGAACACCACCGGGCCAGCGCCAATCGGTCCAGCATGAAGGTTACCATTTCAACTCTTCTAGGGTTTTTTTTTTTCTTTTCTATATCTTCTGTTATGTTTTGAATGGTATCGATCTCTATTGATTTAATTGGCGCTAAGAACGATAACTTTATACAACTACTCCATTTGATCTTTAGGTTTGTTAGTGGAAATTGATAATTAGTTTTTTTTACGTATAAGTGTATAGTTAGTGGTTTAGAATTATCATTTCAGGTTTGTCTCTTATCTTCGTTAGTTTTATTTGGAATGTTTGTAGGTCTGCTATGATTCGTGTTTCTTTGTGTTTCGTTCAATTCGCAGGAAAAATCTATTTGTGTTTTTGTCCTCATGGATTTTGAGGATGGAGGGGCAGTTTTGATTCAATATTTTCTTGAATATTGTGGATTGGTAGATATTCTGGCTACGACATATCTAATCTGTATTTTATTTAAGATGCATACTTACATATACATATTGCGAGTTAAAATGTTTCTTTCCCCTCTTATTTTTCAGTAGTTAATTTAAAATTTTACTCACAGACGAAAACAGAAATCAGAAAAGCATCAGCTCACACATTATAAAGATCACACAATAAAATCCCATCCCCCACCCCAATCCGGTCCAATTACAATGAGTTTCTAATCCTGTCCCACCACTCAAGCCCATCAAAATTTTCTCCAATATTTGCATGACTTGTGACATTTTATGGATATGTGAGATACAAAACTAGCTTATTCCGCTTCTGCCCACCGTAGGGGAGCCCATGTATTTGTGTTTCTTCCAACTAAGTTGAAATCATTGGCTCGTTGACCACCCTTGCCAATCTTCCCATGATCTCTAAGTGAAGCTCCTAAAGGCAGTTAATCATATCATTCCTCTGTGCCAATGTTCCTAAAATTGGCGGGCAGATCGAGCCGAGCGGTGCCTAGGCGGGCGCCTCAAGAACCGGGCGGTCACCATATATATATGTTCAAATAAAAGGCTATATATTCAAATAAAAGACTGATTAGTGATAACCCCTGCCTTTAGGCTTTTGCAGAAATGAAGAAGAAGAGCTGAAGAGAATGCTAGAAAAAAAAAAAACCAGAAAAGAAGAAGAAAAAAAAAGAAGATGCCAAAAAAAAACCAGAAAAAAGAAAAGAACAAAACTTGTCAGGGAAAAAAAACCAGAAAAGAAGAAGAAAAATATGCCAGAAAAAAAAAATCAAAAAAAGAAGAAGAAAAGAAGTTCCAGAAAAAAAAAAATTTGAGTGAAGGAAGAAGAAGAAGAAGAAAATAAGAAGATGCAGGAAAAAAAAGAATTACAGAGAAGAAGAAGAAAAAAGAAATGTTAGAAATGAAAAGAAAATTAAAATACATACCTGCTGCGTCGAAAGTTGCCGGAGGATTGCCGCTGACTGCAAGTGGCTCCCTGTGGAGATGTGTTCGCCGGTGGAAGAGTGGAAGGGGGTTAGGTTAGATGAAAGGAAGTGAAGAAGGGAAAAACAATATATATATATATATATATATATATATATATATATATATATATATATATATATATATATATATATATATATATATATATAGCACGACCCAACCCGAGTTTATACCCACCCGGGCTGGTGCCCAAGACCCGGCCCACCCGAAGTAGCGCCCAGCGCTAAACCGGTTCGGCTGGGGACCTGATCCGCCCCGGCGGAATTTCGAAACATTGCTCTATGCCATATGAACTATAATCTTTCGAATCACGGGCACAATATGTGTAAATTGGATTTGGAATCTACAAGCATTTCTGTCTTTCTAGACACTATTAATTACTGAAAACAGAACAAGAAAACCCATTGGCATGTGGCTCAAATATTTCCATTTAGGAATCGTTCACTCATTTAAAAAATTGACATTCAGGTTATTAACAACTTGGTTTATGCATGTTCCAATTTTTTGTTTTTTTAATCCCGAATATCTCCTAGTTCGAGCATATTGTGATAATAAGTCCATGGGCCTAACTCAACCTTACAAAACCGGCTTTTAAGGTGAGGAGTGCTCATATTATATATACCCCAAGACCTCCAAGCATGGATCAAAATTCAGTTATCGGCCGAAACGCATTGGTTTCGGTGCATACCGAAACGATAACTTCAAAAATTCGGTATCGTTTGGATTTCGGCATATTATTGGCCGATAGTTTGAAATGATCGGCTGATAATATGCTAATCACCAAATTATTGGCCGATAATTTAGTGATTAGCAAAATATTGGGCGATAATTTGAAATTTTCAGCCGATATTTTGCTTTTTCGGTAATTTGAATTAAAAAAAAAAGTGCACCGAAATTTCAAAATTTCGGTTTCGGGCAGCACCGAAACCGAAATGAAAACCGAAATTTTGATCCTTGCCTCCAAGCCCACAGGTAGTGTGGGACTAGTCTAACACGCTCCCACACGTGTTGGCGGGATTGAGCCAAGCCAAATCATGTGGACAATTGAATTAGTTGACTTGGAGTGGAGAAATACCTGCTCTGATACCATGATAGGAAGTCCATGGGCCTAATTCAACCTCACAAAACCGGCTTGTGAGGTGAGGAGTGCTCAAATTATATATAGCCCAAGACCTCCAAGCCCACAGGCAATGTGGGACTATTCTAACACGCTCCCGCACATGTTGGGGGGATTGAGCCAAGCCAAATCACGTGGACAATTGAATTGGGTGATGTGGAGTGGAGAAATACCTGCTCTGATACCATGATAAGAAGTCTATGAGTCTAATTCAACCTCACAAAACCGGCTTGTAAGGTGAGGAGTGCTCAGATTGTATATAGCCCAAGACCTCCAAGCCCACAGGCAATGTGGGACTATTCTAACATACGATATAAGTATATTGTTATTTTCATTTGGAGTTCACAAAGAATGCATGTTACATAACCCTTAAATCTTGGAGCCAATGTTCTTAAAGTCGTTGGGCAGTTCGGGAGGTTGGGTGGATGTTTGGGCTGAAATCACTGGCGACGACCCCTATATATATATATATACACACACACACACACACACGTATAGTAGTATACATACTTTATTTCAACATAAATGTATATAATTTGATATATGCATTCAATTTTTGTATCTATGAAATGTGAAAACCAAAACATTAAATCATAGTGTCAGAATAAAAATTCATAACTATTAACTAAAGCAAAAAAATCAAAATATAACATTACAATTTACTATATAAATTTAAAAGGTCTTCAAAATAAAAAAAAACATTCAAATATTCAGTAGGAGAAGAAGAAGAGAAGATAAACCTTTTTTTTTAGAGGAGCAGAGGAGGGTGACCCTCCCCGACTTTAGAATGCCCAGGCGGGTGCCCAAGGCCTGGTCCGCCCGAGTCGACGTCCAGGGCTAAGCCGAGGCACTTGGGGGCCCAAACTGCCTCGAGCAAGTTTAAGAGCATTGCTTGGATTTGTGAGATATAGTGATCCACCCTTCAATGCTCGATCCTTTCCCTCTTTGTAGGGAGTTGGGGGTTAGTGATGGCTACTGAATTGATTGAACTTTCATCCTTGCAAGAGCAAAAGAGTTGCACCATCATCATGCAAAGAGTATCATTATAGATTTTCTTGTAGTTGATTGGGTTCCATACTTTAGAATCTCGTCTGATTTTGAGATGTATCGAATGACATGTCTCGGTATCAGAAGGGTCCGAGACGAGAAAGACATTGTTATTGGGCCCTATATATCATTATCATCCTAATAGCCTAATCCCATCTATTTAGGATCGGCTATGCGAGTCCTATCTCTCTACCAATTTCTGATCAGCGCTTCAATCCTTCATACAGGGTTTGCTTTTGACCTCCAATGGACATCCAAACCACCTCAAGTGACGATTCCATAATTTTTTCCTTTATAGGTCCCCACTTTCAAATTTCCTCTTATGTATTCGTTGCTAATTTTATCTTTTCTTGTTACTCCACACATTTTTAACATACACATCTCAGTCCCATGCACTTCATCTTCTTGTTGCTTTTTCGTAGCCCGATATTCCACACCATATAGTTTGGCAGGTCTCACCTCTATCTTATTAAAAGACTCCTTCATTTGAAGCGGACCTCTTGAGTCACACAGTACTCTACTTGCTTGCCTCCATTTCATCCAACCTGCATTAATGGTACTTCAGACATCTTCTTCAAATCCACCATTAGGTTGTAAAGTAGGATCTAAATAATGAAATCTATTACAATGTGACTCTAGGAAATTTCTATTTCAACTAAATTCTCTTCGAGGCTATCATGTTCTATAAATTTGCATTCCATGTATTCCGTCTTTGTTATACTAATTTTCGATCCTCGTTTCTTTAAGGCCTTTCTCCATAATTTGAGGCTTTCATTTATTTGTTTCCTTGTTTGAGCGAAAATATCACATCATCCACAAAGAGCATGCATCGTGGAGCCTCTTATTGTATGTTTATGTTTAACACACCCATGATCAATGCAAACAAGGGCTCAAGGAAGATCACTAAGGGAACCCAACTCTGACGGCGAGGTCACTTCGGGCATTTTCTTCTTTTTTAATATTGAACAATTTAGTTAACCAATTCAGTTCAACCCAAACTTCTTCTATAAGTATTCCGTGTGGTCCTAATGCTCTTCTTTTCTTCATCTTTGCTAAGGCTGCTCTTCGTTCAACTTTTGATACCTCATTTATCATCCCTTAATTTGGTTTCTCTATTCATTTACTTTCCTCTCATATTCCATGTTCAATATATCTTTAAACTATTCTTGCCATCTATTATTTTATCCCTTTTTACCAGACCCTTTGATCTTCGTCTTTAATCTGGCTTACCTGGTCGAGATCTTTAGTTTTCTTCAATGTTGTCCAATGGCATAAGTCATACATTGCCATAACCCTGTGCCATTCGCATATGCGATCACATAATCCCATATGCCATGGTATAAAATTTTAAAAATTAAAAATTAAAATTTTTTATCTAGACATCATTATGCCATCGCATACTAAGTATCCGTTATGCCATCACATACTTTTGTATGCCATCGCATACTGAGTATGCAATTGCATAACCGTAGACTTGTCGCTTATGACATCACATACTTTTGTATGCCATGACATAAAGTTTATATACATAATATAGCATATGCGATTTTATTACCAAAAATGGCATATAAGATCTCATAAGCGATTATGCAATCGCATATGACAACACTACTTTTCTTCGCTCTACTCTTGGCAAGTTTGTAGATTTCTTTCTCTCCCTTCATTCCCAACCTGGTGTACAAATTGTTGTACACTACATACTTGACTTTGCTTCTTTCTTGGCTTCTCTTTTGGTGAGCTTATATCTTTCAATATCTTTTGTAATCGTCATTCTTTTTCATTCCTTTAAATACATCTTCTTGGCAATTGACTTTTGAATCTTTGCATTCTACCACCATGTTTCCTTTTATGTTATCCCTTCTTCCTTTAGATTCCTTGAGCACCTCTTTAACAAGTTGTGAAAGACATTGAACCATGTGTTCCCACGTCTCATTTGGATCGTCTTTACATTTCCACATTTTCCGGTCACTCATTTTTCCTTTGAATGTTGTTATTTTGTCTCTTTTTAAACCCTACCACTTTATTTTTGGGTAGTTCTTTGCAATACTGGCAGTTTACCATCTCCTAGGTACTTAACCTTTTCTCTTTTCCACTTCATCTCTTGCAAGCATGCTATATTTATCTTCTTTCTTCCTATGGTGTATACCAACTCAACGTTCTTTGAAGTTAGGGTACCTCTATTAGCGCCTACCTCTTTACTAAAAGCGCCTATGGCTCTCACGTGTAAGGGAAAGATTAAATATCCATTTTCTCTTAGCCTCCTAGAAAAAGGCACCCCTAGTTATGTACATGAGGGCATTCACTTTTTTCCCCTTCTTTTTCCTTAGCACCGGCAAGTCGTACAACTCCAGAGAGTCTTGCAAATCAATCCGAAATCCACTTGAAACCCACCCGAAAGCATCCCAAAACACTCTAGAAATCCAACCCAAAACCCTCTCGATACCTACCCAAAACCCTTTTGAAACCCACTTAAGACCCACTTGAAACCCTCTTGGAACCCACTGGAAATCCACCCTCCCGAAACCCACCTGAAACCCTCTTGAAACCTACTCAAAACCCCTCTTGAAACCCACTTGAAACCCTTATTGCCATCGTTGACGCGATTTGCCGGAGCTAAGGAAGAAGAATTGTCGTTATCATTGCCAGTGGCTTTCGGGTGGATTTCAGGTGGGTATGAAGAGGGTTTTTGGTTTTTTGTTTCAGTTTGAGGAGGAAGAAGAAGTGGGTGTCTCATTTTGTTAGGTGTAAAAAAATTGAAAAAAAAAGTGGGTGCCCTTCAGTAATTTCTAAATAATAAGTGAGTGCTTTCAGCAGGTGGGCGCGTCTAGTCTTCAAGCAAAGCGTTGGCCGCCAATGAGGTACCCTCCAAGTTAATGTACCTATATTCCAAGAAGCCATACGTAGCTTCTGGATTTTCTTTGCTTGCACACGGCTATGTTGGTGTGGGAGCCTTAGCCTACAATTCACAACAAACTAATATCGTTGTAGATAACTCCCTAGCTAACCTTTCCTACTACTCAATATAATCACCATCCATTATAATGCATCTTTTATGAGGAACACCCTAACCAACCCTTGCATATTTCTCACTACAACCAGAGTCTTTTGTGGATTGTCGCTTATAGGGGACACCCTAGTGCTTGTTTCTCACTATAACCAAGGCCTGTTGTAGCGTGTCACCTAACATAGGAGACACCTTAGTCACCCCTTGCCTACTTCTTACTACCACCTTGTAGCACATCGCTAGCAGAGGATGCCACAAAACGTGTGTTTGTCATAGGTCTCGTCATAAGGAAGGTCTCATTGTATGAATTTAATGAGGTCTTTTTTTACAGCCGATTCCGAGCTTAAGATCGACAATGGCGGACTAAGAAGCATTGATACACCGAATTAGGCGCCGTAACGCTTGCATGCGTATCCCACAAGTTTCCCTTAAAAAAAAGAAGGAAACGAGTGAGATACGACACTGATATGGCCGGGATACGTTGCCGAATGGGGAAGATTTTTTTTTTTTTTTTCGCCCTTTGGTATAAAACCCATGGAGCCGACCCATTGAAGCCGTGAAGGACTTACCTGACTCTGCGTGGCTGCATTGCGCCCTAGCTCGAAATCAGGTATGAGCTTCTTCTTTTTTCCTTTCTTTCTTCTTCTTCTTGTTCCTGTTTTTTTTTTTTTTTTTCTGTTTGTGCTCTGCTTTCGGGAGTGGTTGTGACCAAAATGGTGTTTGAATGATCTTAGACCATCAAGGGTTTATGATGTAGGTGATCTGAACCGTCAAAATGATTTTTTAGGGTTATTTAAAGTTCAAACCATCCGATCTGTGGACTATGGTATCAACCATTGTAGGGAGATTTAAGCCATCTGACTTGTGGATGTGAGGCATCCGATTTCAAATTTAATGGGTCTAAAAATGGCAATGTAGAGGGATTTAAGCCATCTGATTTGTGGACTTTAATATCAACCATTGTTGTCAGTTTTAATGGATGATATTAAAAATCATCAATCAGATGGTTCACTTCCACTTATAGGCCTGCTTCTTTCGGCTGAGATACGTTCCAATGACAGATTGCCACTTTGGACAATTTAGATTGATCACAAATGTTCATCACATGGTAAAATGGTAATATTTGGTTTAGTGGTGTGAGATTAAAGTCTTTAATGGTGTAAGATCATTTCAACATTATTTAAGCACCAAATGGTGATTAAACTTTTTGAGAGATTCGAACCATCCGATTTGTGCACTCTAATTTCAACGATTGTTGTTACTTTTGATGGCGGATATTAAAGTTCACCGATCGGATGGGTTACATGGCACAATGATAAATAACAGGGCACAATGATAATAGATGTGTGCCACATGGCACAATGATAATTCACTTTAATGGTGTGAGATAAAAGTAACATTTTAATGGTGAAAGATCATTTGATTTTTTAATATGATTTTTGTATTGCCAATGAAAATTTGAATATATATATATATATATATATATATATATATATATATAAATTTTTAAATATAAGTACCCCTGTCGTACCCGTACACTAATTTTTTGAAAATTGCCCTATCATCACCGTATCCGTATCCGTATCCGTATCATACCCATATGTTGTACCCGCACCGGTGCTTCCTAGATGGCGGATCTCTCAGGCCCTATATAAAGTACACAAATTTCTTTATAAATTTTTAAAGATGTATTAATTTCGGCCTCAATTTTTTACAATGTATCACTGATATGAAGTTTGTATCATTGATACTCGAGATAAATTATCTTCGTATCGGTACAAACCGATATGGAGATTTTAAACTTGGTTGGGTTTAGCGTAATCTTTGTTGTCTTTACTGCATTCAAGAACCATAATAAATCAATCAAGAACCTTAATCCCATAATCTTACCTAGATTTCCATTAGGGAAAAAAAGGAGCAAGAGTAAAAGGAAAGTAAGAAAAGACAAAAAAAGAATAAATGCAATTTTAGGGATATTTTAGAAATTTAGATTTGGCGCAAGTCATGCACGCCGAGTGTTAGCTATATGGTTTCCTTTGCTTTGGTATAATGTTAGTCTAGGATATAAGTAGGGTGTATTAGTTTCAAACATTTTAAAGATAGGTATTTATAATATGAATTAATTAAATTAGAAAGTTGGATTAGCTCCTGGTTATGTATTTGACAGTTTTGGGGATTAATAATGTTGAAGTGGGCTTTTTCGCCGTAGCTGACCGAGGCTAACCTTTGATGTTCTCATGATAAGGCACTTGTAGAGGTATTTGGTGATTTCTTCCTTAATCAAACCACACTGGAAGACCGTCCAGTCTTCTCGAGAAATTTTCTGATTTAAGGCCAAAGCCAGATTATCGTATTCAGAGTGGCACTTTTTGCTTGCATCCGTTGGTATCAGAGCAAATTCTGCATTTAGAGTAGAGGAGTTGCAACCTCAATTCAACAATTGAGGCAAATAGCAATGAGCTTGAAGATGAGTACTGAAAATGGAGTGAGTGATGCATTGGGATCCCATATATGATGTCTACGGCGACGAGGTCAAGCTGTCAGAAAATCAATTGAGGGAAAGAAAGTTAAGAAACCGTTGGAACAAGAGCCCCAACAAATACGTATATGAGGATTTCGGCAGGAACCACGAAGATACATACAAGAAAGATAATATATTAAAGAAAAATAATCCTTGGAGTGTTCGAGATGAACTTACAATGAAAGTTTGGGGTAATTTTTTTTTTGAGGGGGTGGTGGTGAATGATGCAATCAAGAACCGAACCAGAATCCAGCATTCTAATTCTTCCAAGTGTGAACAAAAGACACAAGAGGTTGAGGACATGGAAAGAATAAGGTAAGAGTAAAAGAAAAAGAAAGAAGAACTATGATGGAGAATTTTGCTGATATTTAGGGATTTTAATTAGGTGCAAGTCACACATGCCAGGAGTTAGGGTATATTAATTTCCTTTGCTTTGGTATCATGTTCCTTTAGGACAAATAAGTTCGGTATGTTAATTTTTTGTTTTTAAAGATAATTTTTTAGAAGGGTAGCTGTAATAGCGCCTACAGAATCATCTAGGGCACCTACGCTCAAAACCATTGATTGCTTCAAATCAGATGATGGAGACCATGTTTCACTTTGATCTTCCACACAAGGGATCTTGAGATCATGGTGCACCTATCAGACGATTAGTTTTGGATTCCACATAGCGCATATCTAAAAAAAGTAGCCCTAAAATCACATGGCAAACATGATTTTAGATTCCACGCTCAAACGTGGCTTTAGGGTTACGTTTTTGGGATTTGTGGCACTTGGAATTGAAAACTGACCATCTGATAGGTGTGCCATAATTGCAAGATCCCTTTTGTGGAAGATTGGAGCGCAATGCGATCTCCATCATCTGATCTGAAGCAATCAATGATTTTGGGCCTAGGTACCCTGGAAGATTCCGTGGGTGCTATTGAAGCTACCCTTTTTGAAGAGGAATTATTAAATTAGAACGTTAGATACTTAGATTAGATTAGGAGTTTTACTTTTAGAATTGTAAAGCCTATTTAAATGCTTCTAGTGATCTATTTAACCATTTTGGAGATTAATACTATTGAAGAAAACTTTTAGCCCTAGTTGAGCGAGGTCAACCTTCGTTGTTTCCGTGATGGGACAGTTGCAGAGGTATTTGGTTGCTTGATCCTTAATGAAACTACACTAGAAGACCTTCTCCGAGTCTTTTTGGACATTTCCTGCTTTAGGGCCAAAACTATATTATCGTATTGCTTGTGGTTTGCATCTGTCTTTAATTTATGGTTTTTATAACTACTGTTTATTAACTACAACATGACCCAATACAAGCTTACTGAGTGTTTACCTCAGCGGTGTAGTCAGAATTTTCTTACAAGGGGGGCAAGTTATGGTCCACAGAGAAGTGAGTTAGTATTAGCCTATTAGGTAAGTGGACTTGGTACTCGGGTCACTTTTTGGGCTGTCTGCCTTGTGAAATTAACATGTGTACCATCTGATAGTGCGCATGATCTAAAGATCTTTGGTGTAGCAGATTGAGACGAAACCGATCTCCATCGTTCGATTCAAAGCCGTCAAACGACATCTAAAATTAATCTTATTCAGCTTAACCTTCATTGTAGATGGTGTTTGACTGCATTGAATCAGACGATGGAGATCGCTTTTGTTCTATTCTTTTTCAAAATAAATTTGAGATCATGAGCATTAAATCACATGGAACACATGATAGTAAAGTCTATTACTATGTACAAGGGTATCATTTTACATATGCAATTCTTGTAATATTTAATGAATGGCCCTTTACTGACTTATTATTATATCATTTCCGGTGTTGAAATAAAAAGAAATGGTTATTCATGGAACCTCTTTTTTTTGGGAGAATTTATCTGATGAAGAAATAAAGTGTGATCTTTATGTTTTTGTTTCAGAATATAAGGTACATTCTTACAATAGAAATGGGCTTTGTGCATTGGCCTTTATGGATGACCATTATCCTGTGCGAAGTGCATTCTCTCTTCTTAACAAGGTAAACCTGGGATCCAATTGGTTTGATTTCTTAGAGTTCCTTATGCTATAAAATTTTCATTCTGCACCCTTAATTTGAGCTGGCTGCTGATCTGTGAAGCATAGATCGAGTTTGTACCATATATTGTTTTGGTGAAATAGGCATATTTGGTCTAGTTTCTTTTTTTTCCAAAATTTTAAAGTATAGTATCAAACCTTTGTAGGAGTTTTCTACCGGACATGCCTTTTATGCTCTGGTCTCCCTCTTCAATACCATCATTAGGACTTCTCTGTTCCATCTTTATCTATTCTCTGGTTGCTGGTTTTATTGTTTCTAGGATCTAGATATTTTCAGTGCTTTAATTTTATATATTTAAATTGATACAATTTTCTTTCTTTAACCTTAATCTTACTTGTATATATTCTTCCGAGGAGCTCCCACCTTCTGAATTCTCATCATTTTGAGAATTTCCTTTTCCACGTTCTCATTCTAAAATTTGCTGTGCATAAATGGACATCGTTTTGGATTTTTAGGCTACCTTTTGAGTTCTCATCATTTTGAGAATTTCCATTTCCACGTTCTCATTCTCAAATTTGCTTGAGCTCTTTTATGCATAAATGGACAACTTTTTGAATTCTAGGCCACTGAAATTCTTTTAGAACTGGCACCCAGCATTTTTTTCTAGGAGTCAAATGGTTACTTATTAAATTTATAGAAATTATTTGAAGCATATTTTGTTTAGGTAAAATTCTTTTAACACTGGTACCAAACATTGTCTTCTAGGAAATTAGAGAAGAGCATATTTTGTTTAGGTGCAATTTTTTTCAACACTGGTACCAAACATTGTCTTCTAGGAAATTAGAGAAGACACACTAAGTAAGAGATTACTTACATAATTTATGGAAATTAAGCAAAGAAAATTCTGTTTAAGTACGCATAATAGAAGTGCTATTTCTGTAATTAAGGAAAGTAGAAGTGCCATATTTAAGTGCACAGCTGCTGCGGTACACATTAATCTATCACCACCAGTAACCATGTAAAATGTTTGACCAATGGAGTACTGCCGTACTCAACTATTTAAATCAATCTTAAATACACTATATTCCACACTATATTCCATTGGTCAACCATTTCAACGGTTGCCAATGGCTATAGGGATATGCCCTCCAAAACTGATTTTTTCTCCAATATGTAGGTTCAATTTATTTCAGATTGATCCCGCAGAAGGCTGATACAATCAAAATTTTTTTGACAGGTCTTAGATGAATATCAAAAGAACTTTGGAGAATCTTGGAGAAATGTACAAACCGATGCGAGTGAACCATGGCCTTATTTGAATGAAGCTCTAACCAAATTTCAGGTTCTTGTGTTATTTCTTATTTTTCATTGAACTTACTACCATTATCAGTCCCAGCATCCAGCATAACTTCACACTCTGTAGAATTTTATTGAATGCATCAGGTTGCCTTGTCTATGGACACATTTTTGTAGGGAAAGTAATACGAGCATTTTCATTTTCAGGATCCGGCAGAAGCTGATAAGTTGTTGAAAATTCAAAGGGATTTGGACGAAACAAAAATTATCCTTGTGAGTAGTAATTTGTGAACTGCATAGGATTTATCACTTTTTCTCGTATCCCTGTACCTCTCTCCCTCTCTCTCTCTCTGTCTCTCTCTCTCTCTCTCTCTCTCTATATATATATATATATATATATGAAATGATCTTATGACTAAAGTCATACTGTTTACTCAAGCATCAAACGGGTGCATTCTAGAAATGCAGCCGTTAGATGCTTGAAGTATGGCGTGACTCGATTCAGGTGATCATTCATCTTAAACAGTTTAAATGGTATACCTTGACACAGACAGTATAGTTATTTTGAAATTTTGGATGTAATTATTTTTATGGTTATGGAGTAAATTATGAGGAATTATATAAAATAAGGTACATATTAAAATTTCTGATGAGTAATTTTAGTGAGCCCAAATAGATGGGATAAGGCTATGATGATGATAATTAAGATTAAAGAAAATTGGTCGAAGATTCAAAGGAATTATGAAATAATCGAATACTGAAATTGAATAAAGAATAAATTGTCTGCTCTGATCTTGTTGCGACTTCTCTCAATGATCCTGTTGCGGCTTCTGTCATTGCTCTTGCTCGCGCTCCTATGCTCACTGCTTATTTTCATTTACCTGTTGCACTTCGCAGGGGGGGTCCGTTCATGTGTTACACCCCACCCACTTGGTAAGTATGTGTGCTACCAGGCTGTGTCTTCTTCTTACAAGGCTTTTTCTCGTTGCGGTTAAACGAGGATGATGAGTACCTCGAACCATACCGTGGGCATAATGGTCCACGTTTCGAACGAAATGACTTCCAACATAATCGGAACCAGAATCATAGGATGGATCATCGTGGAGATGACTACGACACGGATGGGAAACTCCTTAAAAACGTCCTAGTTGAGTTCCCAACCTTCGATGGAAGCTTAGACCCTAAACTCTTCCTCGATTGGTTATCCGACATGGATCAACACTTTGAGTGGTTTGGTATGAGCGATAAGCGGTGCGTCAGGCTCGCCAAGATGAAACTTATCGGCCAAGCCCGACTTTTCGGGTCAACTTTGAGTGCATCAGGATGAATGTGGGATGTGCTCCCATTACCCGTTGGGAGGACACGAAGGAGTGACTTATAGAGAAGTACGTTCCTTCCTCATACTACCATCGTTTCTTCAATCAATGGCAAAATCTACGCCAAGGTAGTATGCCCGTAACGGATTACATTGGCAAATTTGAAGAATTCATGATGAGAGCCAAAGTGTCCGAAGACCCCCAAGTCACTCTATCCAGATTTCGCACCAGATTGAGGTTTGACTTACAAAAAGAGTTAGTCTCTTACCCCGTTGAGACTCTTGCTGAATGTTACACTGTCGTTCAAGACCTTGAACGATATTTGAAAATGACGGTGGTGAGGCGATTTGAGTCTTATATCGGTCAACCTCGTACCGGCATAGTCACAAAATCGGGATTCAGTAATAATTCGGCAAAGTTAAAATCCGAAAAAATCCGTCAAAGTTCGGGAAGTTCAGGAATAATTCGGAAAAATAAAATAAAATAAAATTATCAAAATATAATTAATAGACTTAGTCTCTCACCCCGTTGAGACTCTTGCCGAATGTTTTACACCATCGTTCAAGACTTTGAACGATATTTGAAAATGACGATGGTGAGGCGATCTGAGTCTTATATCGGTCAACCTCGTACTGACATAGTTACAAAATCGGGATTCGGTAATAATTCGGCAAAGTTAAAATCTGAAAAATACGTCAAAGTTCGGGAAGTTCGGGAATAATTCGGAAAAATAAAATAAAATAAAATTATAAAAATATAATTAATATATATATATATATATATATATATATATATATATATATATATATATATAATATCCTCCGGTGACGAGGAGAGAGGTTCGAAAGGTTTGAGAACTGTGAGAGAGAGAGAGAGAGAGAGAGAGAGAGAGAGAGAGAGAGAGAGAGAGAGAGAGAGAGAGAGAGGAGGGTGTTTTAGTTACTTTTAACTTTTTAACTTATATATATATAAAGTATTATATATAAAAATAAACTTTTAACTTTACTTATATATATATATATAATATTATATATAAAAGTAACTTTTTGACTTTTAAGTTGTAAAGTTACTAAAATAGTAAATGCAAACTAGCTTTGCGTGTTTCATAAAAAAACAAAAAATAACTTAGCTTTTTACTATTTAAAAAGTGAAAAAGCTAAAAGTAAATAGTAAAGTTAAAAAGTAAATAGTGAAAAAGCTAAAAGTTAATAAGAAGCAGCATGCAACGATAGCCGACTTCGGCGATTTTCGGTGAATTATTCGCGAAGTTTGCTAACTTAAGCAATTTCGACGAATTTTTAAAAAATTCGCGATCAATTCGTGTTTTTGTTTGTTTCCCACAAAAATCGCGAATTATTCAATACTTCGGCGATTTTTGTGACTATGCGTACCGGTGAGGTGAGGAGTAGTGTTGGAAATCCACCCACTAAACCCACACAATCCACATCCGATGTGCGGTTTGACAAAGGAATGGGCGTGGTAGGAGAATCCTCGAAGGGCGGTTCTCACATCAAGTGTTACAACTGTCAAGGGTTGGGACACTTTGCCGCCCAACGCCCTAAGAGAAACCGCAAAGGAATCTCTACGTCGAGGGCGAAGGTAACGAGGATGAGGGAATTTTGGAAGAAGAGATCTTTGAGCCGAATGCCACTCCTAGTGATGAAGAGGGTGATGCCAGTGGTCGTGCTCTTGTTGTGAGGTGTGCCTTTGCACAGCCTCAACGGGATGAAAAGGAGGATTGGCGTAGGGAGAATATCTTTCACACTTTCACCAAATGCGGAGAAAAGTTGTAAGATCATCATGGACAGCGGAAGCTGCACTAATGTGGTGTCAATACATACCATAACCCGCTTAGGGCTTATACCCGAAGCTCACCCGAGACCTTACAAAGTTGCATGGGTTGACTCCTCGTCCATTCCCGTGTCTCAGAGGTGTCGCGTACCTCTACAATTGGGTTCGTATTCTGACACCTTGTGGTGCGATGTGGTGCCAATGTATGTGGGCCACATCATCTTGGGAAGGCCATGACTCTACGATATGAACGTGACCATTTTTGGTCGATCTAACATTTGCGCGTTCAATTATAAGGGCAAGAAAATCACTCTTAGGCCCTTGTCTCCCAAAGCACTATCGACCAATAGGGTCGAAAAGGAGGGCGGCCAATCTAAGGCCATCAATATTGTGAGCCCTTTAGAGTTTGAAAAGGCGTCGTTAGACGAGAGCGTAGTGTACGTTGTCGTCACCATTGAGAGTACCATCGACTCTGTAAGTGAGTACCCAAGGAGGCTAAGCCGATAATGAAAGAATTTGCGGATGTCTTCCCCGAAGACTTACCCAATGAGTTTCCTCCCATGCGTGACATTCAACACGCGATCGATTTGGTTCCCGGATCTACCCTACCAAACCTGCCCCATTACAGGTTAAATTCGGTTGAGCACGCCGAATTGACTCGACAAGTCAATGAACTCCTTCAGAAAGGGTTCATCCAAGAGAGTTTGAGTCCGTGTGTCGTACCTGCCCGACTCACTCGTAAGAAAGATGGTACATGGCGCATGTGTGTGGATAGCCGTGCAATCAACAAGATTACGGTTAAATATCGATTTCCCATACCGAGGCTCGACGATATGCTTGATATGATGGTTGGCGCCACAATCTTTTTCAAGATAGACCTTAAAAGTGGTTACCATCAAGTTCGCATTCGCCCTGGTGATGAGTGGGAAACTGCCTTCAAGACCAAGGATGGTCTTTATGAGTAGATGGTCATGCCTTTTGGGTTATCGAATGCCCCGAGCACATTCATGAGGCTCATGACCTAAGTGTTGAGGCTGTTTCTCGGCAAATTCCTTGTCGTATACTTTGATGACATCTTGATTTGCAGCCATGACAAAGAACAACACATTATCCACCTAAGGTTGGTTTGTGAAACCTTGAGGGGAGAAAGGTTATATGCGAATCTCAAGAAATGCACATTCATGCAACAATCCGTTGTATTCTTGAGATTCATTGTCTCGGCTGATGGGATGGTTGCGAACCCCGAGAAGGTTAAGGCCATTGTGGAGTGGCTTGAGCTTAGGAATATTCATGATGTCTGTAGCTTCCATGGATTGGCCACATTCTATCGTCGCTTTATCTGAAACTTTAGCACCATTATGGCTCCTATTACCGATTGTATGCGAAAAGGGAGTTTCAATGGGGCAGAGCCGCGACAAAGGCCTTTGCCGAAATAAAGAATAAGATGTCTAGTGCATCCGTCATGCGCCTATTAGACTTTTCTAAAGTCTTTGAAGTAGCCTGTGACGCATCGGGCATGAGAATAGGTGGAGTGCTTAGCCAAGAGGGCCACCCAGTGGCCTATTTTAGTGATAAACTTAATGAAGCCAAGCAAAAATACTCCACTTATGACAAGGAGTTTTATGCGGTCGTCTAATCTCTTTGGTGTTGGAAGCATTACCTTAGACTGCAGGAATTTGTGCTGTTTTCTGACCATGAAGCCTTACGCTTCCTTGCTTCACAGAAAAAGTTGAACCCGAGGCACGCAAAGTGGGTTGAGTATCTTCAAGGGTTCACATTCGTGTTAAAGCATAAGGCGGGTGCCGAGAACAAGGCAGTCGATGAGTGGCAACTTTGCGATCCATGAGCACTGAGGTCATCGGATTTGAGTAGTTAAAACAAGATTATCCTGAGTGTCTAGATTTCGGGGCGGAAGACACTCCTCTCCTTGAAAATCCAAATAGCCTTAACTCCAAGTATACCTTGCAAGGCGGGTATCTATTCAAAGGAACTCACCTATGCATCCCTCGCACTTCATTGCGTGGCTTTCTCATTTGGGAGTTACATGCCGGAGGGATTGCCGGACATTTCAGGCGCAACAAGACCATTGCACTCGTTGAGGATAGGTTTTATTGGCCTAGCCATATGAGAGATGTTTCACGGGTCGTGAAACAATGTTGTATATGCCAAGTGGCCAAACAAAATAAGCAAAATAATGATTTGTACACCCGTTACCTGTGCCACACCCGTGGCAAGACATCTATATGGATTTCGTGTTCGAACTTCCCAAAACCCAACGGAAGCACAATTCCATTTTTGTGGTGGTGAACTGCTTCTCTAAGATGGCCACTTCATCCCTTGTTCTAAAACCTCCGATGCGGTTCACATAGCCAAGTTATTTTTCGGGGAGGTTGTGTGTCTCCATGGGTTACCCAAAACCATTGTGTCGGATCGGGACGTGAAGTTCACCAGTTACTTTTGGAAAACTTTATGGCACATGATGGGTACTATGCTCCAGTTTTCTTCGGCCTATCATCCTCAAACCGATGGCCAAGAGGAAGGCACCAATAGAAGCTTAGGTAATCTCCTTCGTTGTCTAGTCGGTGATCATATTAGGACCTGGGATTCTACGTTACCAATAGTCGAGTTTGCATACAATAACTCTGTCAATAGGTCCCTAGGCATGGTCCGTTTGAGGTCGTACATGGGCATAGACCAAGGACACCATTAGATTTAATCCCCATGTCTGCATCGCATTGAGTGTCTGAGTCTGGAGACGCATTTGCACAACACATTCATAACTTGCACGCCGAAATTAGACAAAAAATTAATTCAAGCAACGAACATTACAAGATAACTACAGATGCACATAGGAGCTTTAAATAATTCCAAGTGGGGGATTATGTGATGGCTCGGGTTAGGACTAAACAATTCCCATCGGGAGTCGCGAAGAAGCTCCAAGCCCGCATCGCTGAGCCTTTTAGAATTGTGGCAAAGAGCGAACCTAGTGCGTATGTTTTCGAACTTCCGCCAGATATTGGGGTCAGCTCTACGTTCAATGTGGAGGATCTAGTCCCTTCTTTGAGCTCAACCCCACCCCCTACCAACCCTTTCCAAGCAGCTCAGGACCCAAATCCCAGCTCCACCCTGCAACCTCTACCATTCCCTTCCCCATGCAGGCAGAGGAGAGATGAAATTGAAGGGATACTTGATGATTTTGCGATATCCACCCACGGTGGAGGGTTTTAGAAATACTTGGTTAAGTGGATGGGAAAGCTAGACTCCGAGAACACGTGGTTAACTGAAGACGAGGTGCGACACCTGGACCCCGACGTGCTCGATCGTTATCACCACGCTGCTGCATCAGTGATAAAGCCTTTTTGGCTCGGGAGAATTGACGGGACGCCGACATTGTAGACATCGAATTGCACGTTTCGCGTGTACGGCTCGGAAGAGGAACAAAAGCGGAGACCGTAACCCGACTTAAAGAATCCAAGATGTGGAGCATTCAATCGATCGACATTTGTTATTCGATCGATTGATTGTGGCCTGTGAGGGACTAATTATATATATATATATATATATATATATATATATATATATATATATATATATATATATATATATATATATAAGTCAATCGATCGAATTCCAGGTGTCGATCGATTGACTGTCATGAACGTGAGTTTTTTTATAGAATTCGAAGTTGAATTTATAGGGGCATACTTGTCTTTTAGTATTTGTTTTAGGGTTTTCTTATGTTTTAGAGACCTCCTATATAAGGTCTTTTTAAAAAAATAATGGAATTAGTTATTGATTATGAATGAAAGTTATTGCTTGTGTGCCTGAGATGAGCTATTGTTGAAGAGTGATTCTTCTTCGCTTCCCGAGAAGGGTTTGGTGTGAAGCCAAGGGTGTGAAGCCGAAAATTTATCTTCTATCTAACTCTTGATTTTATTTTTTTCTCTGCTTGTTTTGATCCCATAAACTTTAAATCTAGGCGTTATCTTTTCCCAAAATTACTAAATCTGAACCATTGATTCGAACTGATCTCAAAATCCTAAATTCAGCCATCCAATCTTTAAATACCCTGAAATTTATAAATCCTAGATCCTCATCTGAGTCCTTGAATCGATCCGATTCAAGCCTTGATTTCATTCGAGCCATTAAACCAACTCGAATCAGAACCCTT
Source organism: Chloranthus sessilifolius (assembly GCA_021018995.1). Lineage (NCBI taxonomy): Eukaryota > Viridiplantae > Streptophyta > Magnoliopsida > Chloranthales > Chloranthaceae > Chloranthus > Chloranthus sessilifolius. The sequence continues at coordinate 44,186,639 of CM037584.1, forward strand.
AGAACACTCGTGATTCCATCATTGAATCCCGAGCGGCGCCCTAATCTGGAATAGCTAGAGTTCTACCTCTAGGACCGATCTACACTGCAAAGCTAACGGATCTAGCGTACGGACCGGACCCTACTCGAATCTAGCACGATTTTCCAATGGGAAACTACGCAACCCGAAGGTATCCGCATTATTTTCTGGTTTATTGTTTAATTAATTTAGTTTAATTTCGGCAATTAATTAAATCATAGCATTCACGTAGTTTAGGGTCTTGTCCCGCATCATGTTTACTGCTTTGATTCGGGCGAGGGAGATCGTATTTTCTTCCACAACTGATCTTGGGATCATGGGCATATCATCTGATGGTATTCCTATGATCTAAGATTTAACATCGTATCTATTTGAATTTTTTATTTTCCCCGATTTTTTCCAACTTTGACAGATTTTATCGACTTTTGCCAATTTTTCCCGACTTAGACCCTTGCTGATTTATGCTGAGTCCCGACTTTATGATTATGGATGGATGTGTATCTTTGCTGTAAAGCATAAACCAGATGACTGTGTTGCTAGCTATAAGTCACCCCTAGTTGCCCATGGATACACTTAGATGTATGAGATTGGTTATGATGCCACATTTTCCCGAATGGATGAACCTACTTTGATGTGAGTTCTCATCACCATTGTGACCAATCATAATTGGCCCTCTTATTAGCTAGATGGGAAAAATGACTTTCTTATTGGTGATCTCATAGAGGAGATTTATATGGACCCTCCACCTGGCTTCCTACTGCAGGGGAAATGGGGAAAGCATGTAGACTTAGGAAGTCTATCTATGGTTTGAAGTAGTACCCTTGTGCTTAGGTATATGGTTTCAGTAAAGGATATTGGATTTAAGAGATGCCACTCAAAGGGCCCTTTGTTTTTGTCACTCTGGTCCTCCAGGGTGTACTGGTGTATCTGGCTGATATAGTGATTACTGGAGATGACTCTTCCTTACTATCGCAAGTGAAGGATGAACTAGGCTGTATTTTTGATGTGGACTTAAGCAGCCTAATATATTCTTGTGGTTTGGCGGTAACTAGATTGGTGAAGGGGATCTTTTTTTCTCAGTGGAAGTGTGCTTTAGATCTTCTGAGTGATACAGGCATGCTTGTTTGCAAGCTTGCATTCTCACCTATGGAGTCTAAGCATTATCTTCACGAGAGTGAGGGGAGTTATTATTTGACCTTTGTTAGTATTAACATCCTGAGGGTTGGTTGATCTATTTTTGATGTGGGACAAGGACCCTAAACTACGTGAATGCCATGATTTAATTAATTGCCAAATTAAACTAAATTAATTAAACAATAAATCATGAAATTAATGCGGATACCTTAGAGTTTCGTAGTTTTCCATTGGAAAATCGCGCTTGATTCAAGTAGGGAGCGGTCCATGCGCTAGATCCGTTAGATTCGCGGTGTAGATCGGTTCTAGAGGTAGAACTCTAACTTTTCCAGATTAGGGCGCCGCTCAGGATTCAATGATGGGGTCATGAGTCCTCTAAGGGTTTCTGATTCGGGTTGGTTAACGGCTCGTATAAGATCTAGGATTTGAATCAGATTGATTCAATGGTTCTGATGGATCGTTGGGTTTGGGAAAAATGATAATGGCTGGATTTATGGTTTATGGGATTAAAACAAGCAGATAAAGAAAAATAAAAAATGAAGAAATAGGTAGAAGATAGATTTTGGGCTTCACACCCTTGGCTTCACACGAAACCCTTCTTGGGAAATAGATTTTGGGCTTCGCACCCTTAGCTTCTCACCAAACCCTTCTCGGGAAGAAACTCATCTCAAGTTCCAAAAGCAAAAGCTCTTTCATTCAATAATCAAAAAACTGCTTACATTATTTTTTTTAATGACCTTATATAGGAGGTCTTAAAATAAAACCCTAAAATAAAAATAAACAAAAAGAAAGACAAGTTTGCCCCTAAAAATTTAAATTCGAATTCTGGTCACAGTACAGTCAATCGATCGACGCTTGGTATTCGATCGATTGACTCATATATAAATAAGTCGCCAGAATTATTCCCTCACAGGCAACAGTCAATCGATCGAATACCAAGTGTCGATCGATTGATCGTACATTGCTCAAAGACGTCAATCTTTAAATCTGGTTCGTTTGCTCGCTGTTCGCTTTTTCGACACCGATGATCGCTAAACGGTCCGTATCCTATGTCTACAATGTCGGCATCCCCGTCAATTCTCCCGGGCCGAAAAGGCTTCATCACCGATGAAGCGACGTGGTGATAGCGATCGAGCACGTCGGGGTCCAGGCGCCGCACCTCGTCTTCTATTAACCATGTGTTCGCGGAGTCTGGCTTTCCCATCCACTTAACCAAGTATTTCTGAAACCCTCTACTATGGGTGGATACCACAAAATCATCAAGTATCCCTTCAATTTCATCTCTCCTCTGCCAGCGTGGGGAAGGGAATGGTAGAGGTGCAGGGTGGGGCTGAGATTTGGGCTCGAGGCTGCTTGGAAAGGTTTGGTAGGGGGTGGGGTTGAGCCCAAAGAAGGGACTAGGTCCTCCACATTGAACGTAGAGCTGACCGATATCCGGCGGAAGTTCGAGAACATACGCATTAGACCCGCTCCTTGCCACAATTCTAAAAGGCCTAGCGCCGCAGGCTTGGAGCTTCTTCGCGACTCCCGATGGGAATCGTTCAGGCTTAATCTGAACCATAACATAATCCCCCACTTGGAATTCTTTGAAGCGCCTATGCGCATCTGCAGTTATCTTGTAATACTTATTGCTTGAATTAATTTTTTGTCTAATTTCGGCGTGCAAGTTATGAATGTGTTGTGCAAATGCGTCCGCGGACTCAGACACTCGATATGATGCAGACATGGGGATTAAATCTAATGGTGTCCTTGGCCTATGCCCATGTACGACCTCAAACAGATTCATGCCTAGGGACCTATTGACAGAATTGTTGTATGCAAACTCGGCTATTGGCAACGTAGAATCCCAAGTCCTAATATGATCACCGACTAGACAACGAAGGAGATTACCTAAGCTCCTATTGGTGACTTCTGTTTGGCTATTGGTTTGAGGATGATAGGCCGAAGAAAACTGGAGCATGGTACCCATCATGTGCCATAAAGTTTTCCAGAAGTAACTGGTGAACTTCACGTCTCGATCCGATACAATGGTTTTGGGTAACCCATGGAGACACACGACCTCTCTGAAAACTAATTTGGCTATATGAGCCGCATCGGAGGTTTTGGAGGAGGGTATGAAGTGGGCCATCTTAGAGAAGCGGTCCACCACCACAAAAATGGAATCATGCTTCCGTTGGGTCTTGGGAAGTCCGAGCACGAAATCCATCGAGATATCTTGCCACGGGGTGTGTGGCACGGGTAATGGGGTGTACAAACCAATATTTTGTTTACTTTGTTTGACTACTTGGCATGTACGACATTGTTTTACGACCCGTGAAATATCTCTCATAAGGCTAGGCCAATAAAACCTATCCTCAACGAGAGCAATGGTCTTGTTGCGTCAGAAATGTCCTGCAATCCCTCCGGCATGTAACTCCCAAATGAGAAAGTCACGCAATGAGGTGCGAGGGATGCATAGGCGAGTCCCTTTGAATAGATACCCGTCCTGCAGGGTATACTTGGAGTTAATGTTGTTCGGATTATCAATGAGAGCAGTGTAATCTGACCTGAAATCTGGGCACTCAGGGTAATCTTGTTTCAACTACTCAAATCCAACGACCTCGGTGCTCATGGTGCGCAAAGTCAACACCCGTCGACTAAGTACATCAGCTGCCTTGTTCTCAGCACCAGTTTTATGTTTTAACACGAATGTAAACCCCTGAAGGTACTCGACCCAATTGGCGTGTCTTGGGTTCAACTTTTTCTGTGAAGCAAGGAAGCGCAAGGCTTCATGGTCAGAAAACAACACAAATTCCTGTGGTCTAAGGTAGTGCTTCCAATACCAAAGAGATCGGACGACTACATAGAACTCCTTGTCATAGGTGGAGTATTTTTGCTTTGCCTCATTAAGCTTCTCGCTAAAATAGGCCACTGGATGGCCTTCTTGGCTAAGCACTCCACCGATTCCCACACCCGACGCGTCACAGGCTACTTCAAAGACTTTAGAAAAGTCCGGTAGGCGCATGACGGGTGTACTGGACATCTTATCCTTTATCTCGGCAAAGGCCTTCGTCGCGGCTCTGCCCCATTTAAACTCCTCTTTTCGCATACAATCGGTAATAGGAGCCATAATGGTGCTAAAGTTTCGGATGAAGCGACAATAGAATGTGGCCAATCCATGGAAGCTACGGGCATCATGGATATTCTTAGGCTCGGGCCACTTCACAATGGCCTTAACCTTATCGGGGTCCGCAACCATCCCATTAGCCGAGACAATGAATCCCAAGAATACAACGGATTGTTGCATGAATGTACATTTCTTGAGATTCACATATAACGTTTCTCCCCTCAAGGTTTCACAAACCAACCTTAGGTGGATAATGTGTTGTTCTTTGTCATGGCTGTATATCAAGATGTCGTCAAAGCATACGACAAGGAATTTGCTGAGAAATGGCCTCAACACTTGGGTCATGAGCCTCATGAATGTGCTCGAGGCATTCGATAGCCCAAAAGGCATGACCATCCACTCATAAAGACCATCCTTGGTCTTGAAGGCGGTTTTCCACTCATCGCCAGGAGGAATGCGAACTTGATGGTAGTCACTTTTAATGTCTATCTTAGAAAAGATAGTGGCGCCAATCATCATATCAAGCATATCGTCGAGCCTTGGTATGAGAAATCGATATTTAACCGTAATCTTGTTGATTGCACTACTATCCACACACATGCGCCATGTACCATCTTTCTTAGGAGTGAGTAGGGCGGTTACGGCACACGGGCTTAGACTCTCTTTGATAAGCCCTTTCTGGAGGAGTTCATTGACCTGTCGAGTCAATTCGGCGTGCTCAACCGGATTTAACTTGTAATGGGATAGGTTTGGTAGGGTAGATCCGAGAACCAAATCGATCGCGTGTTGAATGTCACGCATGGGAGGAAGTTTGTTGGGTAAGTCTTCAGGGAAGCCATCCGCAAATTCATTCATGATCGGCTCAACCTCCTTGGGGTACTCGCTTACTGACTCAGGAGCAATCTCAACGGTGACAACTACGTACACCACACTCATCTAATGTTGCTTTCTCAAACTCTAAAGAGCTCACAAAGTTAATGGTCTTGGACTGACCACCCTTCTTCTCGACTTTGTTGGTTGATGGTATTTTGGGAGCCAAAGGGTTAAGAGTGATTTTCTTGCCCTTATAATTGAATGTGCAAATGTTAGATCGGCCAAGAATGGTCACGTTCAAGTCGTAAAGCCATGGTCTACCCAAAATGATATGGCCCACATCCATCGACTCCACATTGCACCATAAGGTGTTAAAATACGAACCCAATTGTATTGGTACGTGACACCTTTGAGACACGGGAATGGATGAGGAGTCTACCCATGCGACTTTGTAAGGTCTCGGGTGGGCTTCGGGTGTAAGCCCTAAGCGGGTGATGATATGTTCTGACACCACATTGGTGCAACTGTCACTATCCACGATAACCCTACAACTCTTTGTCCCACATGTAGTGAAGGTGTGGAAGATGTTCTCCCTTCGCCAATCCTCCTTTTCATCCCGTTGAGGTTGTGCAAAGGCACATCTCACAACTAGAGCACAACCCATGTCATCGCCTTCCTCATCACTAGGTGTGGCATTCGGCTCAAAGACCTCTTCTTCAAAAACTCCGTCATCCTCGTTGTCGTCTCCCTCGACGTAGAGATTCCTTTGTGGGTTTCTCTTAAGGTATTAGGCGACAAAGTGTCCCAACCCTTGACAGTTGTAACACTTAATGTGAGAACCACCCTTCGAGGATTCTCCTATCACACCCTTTCCTTTGTTAAACCGCACATCGGATGTGGATTATATAGGTTTGGGGGGTGGGTTTCCAGCACTACTCCTCACCTCGCCGGTACGAGATTGACCGATATGAGACTCAAATTGCCTCACCACCGTCATTTTCAAATATCGTTCAAGGTCTTGAACGACGGTGTAACATCCGGCAAGAGTTTCAACGGGGTGAGAGACTAACTCTTTTTGCAAGTCAAACCTCAATCCGGTGCGAAATCTGGATAGAGTGACTTGGGGGTCTTCGGACACTTTGACTCTTATCATGAATTCTTCAAATTTGACAATGTAATCCGCTACGGGCATACTACCTTGGCGTAGATTTTGCCTTTGATCGAGGAGACGATGGTAGTATGAGGAAGGAACATACTTCTCTGTAATCCGCTCCTTCATGTCCTCCCAACGGGTAATGGGAGTACAACCCGCATTCATTCTGATGCGCTCAACGTTGACTCAAAAGAGTCGGGCTTGACCAATGAGTTTCATTTTGGCGAGCCTGACGCATCGCTCATCACTCATGCCAAACCACTCAAAGTGCTGATCTATATCGGATAACCAATCGAGGAAGACTTGAGGGTTCAATCTTCCATCGAAAGTTGGGAACTCAACTCGGACGTATTTAAGAAGTTTCCCATCCGGGTCATGGTCATCTCCATGATGATCCATCCTATGATTTTGGTTCCGATCATGTTGGTAACCATTGCATTCGAAACGTGGACCATCACGTTCATGACGCTGCTCAATGTATTCGTCGTCTCCATCTAACTGATTGACTCAGTCTAACAACCTTTCATTGGAGGTTTCAAGGTTCCTTTGGGCTTGCTCTATGGCAGCCATTCGATTATTGATTGCTGTCAATTTGGATCTCATGCCGTTAAGAACATCGGCAATCCCATTCATGTCCATGGTGATCACAACTACTAATACGGGTTCTAAATGGGCATGCAAATATGGACCACAATGAAAGAGGGATTTTATCGAACACAAGATGTGCACACTTTTGAACACAATAGAAATAAATGCAAAGCAAAGTAGAATGCAATAGACCAATGAATATCAGTCGATCGATTGATATTGAATGCTCTGTCGGGATAAACAATCAGAATCAATCGATTGAATAAGAGTACTCAATCGATTGACACAGAAAATAGTGAATATGCCACAATATGCCCTAACCTAGAACTTAAGCTTTGATACCAAAACTGATGCGGGACAAGGACCCTAAACTACGTGAATGCCATGATTTAATTAATTGCCAAAATGAAACAATAAACCATGAAATTAAAGCGGATACCTTAGAGTTTCGTAGTTTTCCAATGGAAAATCGCGCTTGATTCGAGTAGGGTCTAGTCCATGCGCTAGATCCGTTAGATTCGCGGTGTAGATCTGTTCTAGAGGTAGAACTCTAGCTTTTCTAGATTAGGGTGCCGCTCAGGATTCAATGATGGGGTCATGAGTCCTCTAAGAGTTTCTGATTCGGGTTGGTTAACGGCTCATATAAGATCTAGGATTTGAATCAGATTGATTCAATGGTTCTGATGGATCGTTGGGTTTGGGAAAAAGGATAATGGCTGGATTTATGGTTTAAGGGATCAAAACAAGCAGATAGAGAAATTTTTTTTGAAGAAATAGGTAGAATATAGATTTTGGGCTTCACACCCTTAGCTTCACACCAAACCCTTCTCGGGAAATAGATTTTGGGCTTTGCACCCTTGGCTTCTCACCAAACCCTTCTCGGGAAGAAACTCATATCAAGTTCCAAAAGCAAAAGCTCTTTCATTCAATAATCAAAAAACTGCTTACATTATTTTTTTTAATGATCTTATATAGGAGGTCTTAAAATAAAACCCTAAAATAAAAATAAACAAAAAGAAAGACAAGTTTGCCCCTAAAAATTTAAATTCAAATTCTGGTCACAGCACAGTCAATCGATCGACACTTGATATCCGATCGATTGACTCATATATAAATAAGTCGCTAGAATTAGTCCCTCACAGGCAGCAGTCAATCGACTGAATACCAAGTGTCGATCGATTGACTGTGCATTGCTCCAGCACGCTGAATCTTTAAGTTATGTTTCCGTTTTCGTTCCGCTTTTTCCGACGCCGGTATACGCGAAACGGTCCGTATCTGATGTCTACAATGTCGGCGTCCCCGTCAATTTTACCCTAATGCACCAGACATTACTTTCGCTCCCAACCTTGTAAGTTAGTTTATGCATGCACCTCGTACCCGTTATTTAACTATTGTTCATCACATTCTAAAAATACATTAATTCCAGTCCTATTTGGGGAATTGTGTGTCATTCTCATGGTCATCTCCGTATATCTAGATCCTAGTAGTGGGAGTCTTCCACTTAGTTGGCTTCTCCTACGTCGGAATCTCGCTCCTGCTGCTCCCACTTTCGACTGTAAAATAGTGTAATTTAAGCTTTTGATGACGCTCCATCTCCCAACGTACTGCACGCTTCCAGCCGCTTCCGGTAATTAAGATCTAGATATACGAATGCTGATTGGGCTAACTTAGCTTCCGACGTTCGCTCTACATCTGGGTAATGTATTTTTCTCGGAGGCAATCTTGTTTCATGGAAGAGTAAATGCAATCGGCTGTCTTCAGATCTAGTCCTGAGGTTAAGTATATTGCGATTGCTCATGGAGCATGTGAGCCGTTCTCTTACTTCTAAGCTTAATTTAATTTCCGATTAATACCCTCATGCCTATTCCTTGTGATAACAAAGCAACCGAAAAGATTGCCTCTTGCTCGGTGTTGCAACATTCACTTTGTAAGGGAAAAAGGTTTGGGATCATACGTTGGAGCCTATTCATGTATAGGCCGTTGGACTGTGCTTCTTCAGGACATTTTTGTCATGCTGGGCATGCATGATATTTGTGCAATTATGCTCCAACTTGAGGGGGAGATGTTGATGAATCATATCGGTGTATAGAATGTATATGTGGTATGTTGGGGGGGCGGGGGGTGTAGTGAGTTTTTTACTTGATACAAAAGCTAGTGGGACACAATGTCTAACTAAGCTATTCTCCCACCTCCCTCTCTCTCTCTCTCTTAACGCTAACCTAAACCGTACACCTAATACCCTAATCCATTTCATATTTCTCTTAAACTTTTGTACGATTGGAGATCAGCATCTTCATGACACTTTCTCCATCAAACGTCGGTTACCCATCTTCATCAAGTGTTGTTCGTTTGATTTTTCAAGAGTGACACCTTGGCTTTGGAGCTCCACTGGATTAACCGAAGCTTACCCTAGCCAGATTAGTACTCCTTTCCTTGGAGCTCAATGCATTCAGGTTGATGAGCCATGGGGGATATAAAACCTGCCGTGCATGCATATTTTCCCTAAATCATTCTTTGAGGCAAACCAACACAGAAACATGGGTTTGCTAGGCCTTCTGACCATGCTGTAGCCAAAATGGTCTCTGAGTGAAACAGGTGTGAAGGGTGGCTTGTAGAGAGATGCGGACGTAACAATTTGATTTATGATCACAGCAATCATAATACTGGCTAGAGGCAGGTTCATTCATGAACTCATTAGCAGGCGGAGTGAATGGGATATTTTTCCCTTATCTATCAGTTTAGCTAGAGCTTGCTACTCTAAACTTATGGTCATTTATTAGAAATTGCTGCATCACACACACACACATCAACACCGCCATCCAGCAGGAACCTCAATACATTTCTTTGATTCTTCTTTTGGTATCAGTTTCTATCATGTTATCAATCTGATTCAACTTTAATTGACTAGACATGTCTTTCCATATGAGATGTGTGTTGAACAAGAATACAGGTGAGTGTATTGAGAATCTAACACTTTATTTTTTAGACTAACATCGATATGTTTCCTAATTTCTTTTATGTAGATGTAAAACAAAGGCATCTACATTGTCTAATACCAACATAACAAATACAGCTCGGCTGTACTCTTCTGTGAACCATTACGAAATCCTTCTTCTTTCTGCATTTGTACCTGTATTTACTTTGTTTTATAGTACATCATTTAAGAAAGAGACCGACTCTGCTGACCGCGCATAGCATGACAGCCCAGTTTTATGCCACGTCACACACACACACACATAGATCAATCCAAGTAGTTCAACTAGCAGCCTATTGTTGGCACGTGTCTCAGCTAAAGAATCACGCCTATGAGCGGATTGATCAGCCACTTGGTGCACTTTAATATCAACCTTTAAGAAAACATTCATTAGTCTCTCTATATTAGAGTGTGTACATAAGACAATTCAAATCCCCAGATGAGTGAATTTTGGGCACTGTAGCTCCCAATATTTTAGCTACCACTTTGATGACTGAGATTGCTTAGAAGATGTGCCATAAGAGTAGCGCAGTCATGCCCCAATCTGTAAGTTGAGGGTGTGCGGTTGGGGGGGGGGGGGGTTCATGCCCCATTTAGCCTCAAGGAAAAAAGAAAAAAAAGGACAGTATATCCTGATATACTTGGTTGTAACTGTTCAGGTTTTCTGGGCTGTATAGGATGTAAATGGGCTGGGCTAATTAGAATCAATTTTTGGGGGGACGAATGCTTGACCCAACCCTGACCCATTATCGTTTGTGTTTATAAATCAAGCCCGAATCAACCCCCGTTGTTTTGTTACTGAGTTGAGGCTGGCATATAAACTGGATCTGGATTGCAGGTCTAGGGCCTCCAACTCGATGACTGACTTATGTGTGCTAGTCACAGACTGTAGTGTTAAGTTGATTTCTCTCAAATCAAATGCATACACGGTCAATGCCTGCTCTCGGATGTGCTCTTACCTCCCTCTTGTTGAATCAGTAGCGCTAAAATCTGATGTATTTGATCACTAGGTCATCAGCACGTCCTTGGTTATTGATACAACCAGTATTGACATGTTCACCAGCACTCATTAATTTTTGAATTTTGTAGATTGACTTTTGTATTCTAGAATTGCATAAGTGGTATATTTTAAGATGGAGGGCTTCTGCCTCCGACATTAGTCGATTGGCCCTTTCATTTTTCCAGTTGAACTGATATCTTGTCATTGAATCTCCAATTGTTTTCCCTGATTATATGAAAACCAGATTTCATAGAACTGATTATTTATATACATTTAGAGAACTATCTGTAGATTTCTCTGCTAGATGAACATAGAAGGGGAAATGATAAGTGGGGTTGCCTTGTTAGAATTCATTCTTTGTCAATTTCTTTATATATTATCATTTACTTTATTGGCATGGATTCAGGAAGGGTATGATTATCTGATTTCGTGTTTTAATTGATGCAGCATAAGACCATTGATAGCGTGCTTGCACGAGGTGAAAAGCTGGACAGTTTGGTTGAGAAGAGTTCAGATCTGAGTGCAGCCTCCCAGGTAAATGCACAGGGAAGCTGTGGTTTCCCATCTAGGCATCTGCTATTCCATGCATGCCTTTTGCACATGCATGCATACGTGCCCCAGCATATGTGAAATTGCACTTGCATTTTTTCCCCTTCTAAATTGCCACATAAGCGCACATTCCAAACATCAAATTTTACCTTTTTCTTGTTTTTATTATTTTTTTGCTTCCAATATAGCATATCTATTTATCTTACTGAACTTCAGAAGGTTCAAATAGAGTTACTTATATGGATATATGCATATATGAACATGCAAATTTTATTGAAGTACATAGTCGGTATGAAAAACTACTATGGAGAAATTACAGGACATACAATGTCAAAGCCCTACAACTTGAATATACTATCGTCTAATTAACCAAATCTCCATTCCATTTGCATGAAGAACACCAATGCTGATCAGCTTGACCATCTTTGAATTGCCTCCTCTCTTAAATAGAAACTTCACATCCTCAAGCTTTCCCAGTTTATCGGTCATCTCCCTGAATCTGAGTTCATGCTTCCACAGTGGGGCAGATTCTTTCGACAACCATTTAATAGTATTGAGGGGGGTTCCCCCCTCAATCCAAAGCTTTGATGAAGGAACCAAGTGGAGAAGGGATAGTCTAGCCCAAAGTACCTCTTCTATCCTTTGGGACACAAGAAAGAAAGAATAATGTTACCCGCATAGTTACCAACTCCGTGTTCAGGAGTAAGTTGGCAAGAAGAAAATTTGGAAAAAAAATGGCAAAAAATTCAAAAGTAGAGGAAAAGTCGGGAAAAATTGAGAGAAATTAAGAAAATTGAAAAATATGATTAAAAAGTATGAAAAAATATAGAAAAAGTTGCGATTAATTGAAAAAAGTCACGAATTAATCATAATCTAATAAAAAAGTTTGCGACTTTTTTCGAAATAAAAAATGCAATTTTTTAAAAGTGGTGACCAAAACATGGTTTATTCATTTTACCAATAAGTCATGTTTTATTTGCAACTTCTTAAAAAAGTTAGAGAATTTGGTGACTATAGTTACCCGTCTAAGTGTAGAACCTCACCCAATACCTACTTGAACATGATCCAATTTATATCTTCCATCAAAATTAAGTTTAATTCGTGGAGTCCAGGAGCAAGGTTTTTTCTAATTGGTGTTCAAGACAATCTAGGAACCATCCTTGAATATCAAACTACCGATAGCTCTCTCCATCGCTGTGTGTAATCTTCCTAATAATTATGTGCAACAAGTCTAAGGTGTTGGATCTATTCATTCGACGACCCAAATATTTTCCCTAGAATCTAGGTGTATGATCAATCAAAACAATAAGTCAACAATCCACAAATTAAAATATATGTGCGTACCTTATTGCAAAGATCGTGACCGTTGATTCTAGTCTACGGGAGGTGCGCTCCGAAGCTTTTCCCTGCAAAGAAAAAGGAAAGTGGCTCTACCCCGCCTCTCTTGTTACACTCTCTTGATGGGAAGATACCAAAAGGCTTGTGTGTAGTGAGCGGAGGACGTCTACCAATATATATAGCATGAAGAGTCATGCCCTACCTAGAGTACCGCCCATCAAGGTGTTCTAATAGGAATAAGAATCACATGTAAATCAGGAAACCTTGAGGTTTCCTCAAGTTCCCAATAATGCCTTTTATTGTTTCAAGCAACTCTAATCCAGGGTTTTATAAAATCCTAGTGTGTGGGCCATATAAAAAACAGGGATTTTTTGAGTTTCAAATAAAAAAATCCAACATGAGGGTCATCAACTGTGAAGGCTGGGGCCTATAGCACAATGAAGGTTGACAATATTGCAACCTCAAGGTTGCAGGTACGAGCCCAGCCAAACCTATAAAAAGAAGAGGATCATCGAATGTTCCTTTTCTTCCATATAAACCACAATCCTACAAAAGACATATCCATACACACTTTGCATGGGCACTTTCAACCAACCTTTGTCACTAATTTCAGAAGTCAGTAAAGAAGCTAATTATATTCAAATTTAAGTGAATACCAGATATTTGAAAATAGATATCTGGTGTATGTAAATTGAAAAGATATTTGCTAAGCATATTCACCCAGTAGATTACATAAAGAACAGGCGTTGAAGTGGGTGGTTCTAGATAAAGATACCGGGGTTGTGGAGGGTATTTTGATCGAGATATGGGAATTGGGATAATCCGGGGATTACTTGAGGGCAAGTGTTTACCATTCTGGGTTTCCGTGCGGTTGGGTTTGCTCCCCAATGCATTTAGTGTCTTTTTTTTTTGGTTTGTAGGTTTTGCTTTTTGTTACTTTTTTCGTTTTTGGCCGTCTGACCTTTTTGCCTTGTGCTTTAGTCTTAGCTTCTCGCTGCCGCATCAATATGTACTTGTTGGTGTGTCCTTAGGTTTTATCATTTAGTTGGTGTGTGTGTGTGTGTGTGTGTGTGTACTTATGTGTTAGTTCCTTTAATTTAAGTGTGTTATTATAATTGTTTGTGTCAATAACACTCTGTAATTGATATATATATATACACACACCTATATGAATGAAAAATGGGTATGAGATAACAATCTCGACCCTCTCTCTTTCTCTCTCTCTCTCTCTCTCTCTCTCTCTCTCTCTCTTCTTCCTCCGCACATAATCCTAACTCTAAATTAACTTCATAGTCATACAAATTAACTTGGTATCAGAGCAGGGTTTACCCGTTAATTTCTCTTCTTCTGCTAATGCCACTGGTGATGGCATCGCCACAGTGACCAAGTCAGAGTTCGGGAATAAATTGGCTTGGAAAAATTCGAAAAAATCTGGCAAACTTCGTCAAATTCAGGAAAAATACGGTCAAAATTCAGAAAAATAAAAAATAAAAAATAAATTACCCCAAAACAAAAAAATAAAAGTTTGTGACCAAAATCGGGAATAATTCGGGGAAAAGGCATTTAATTCATAAAATTTGCGAATTATTTGGAAATTCCGAATAATTCGGATTTTATTCGTTTTTTGAAAAATTCGCGAATTATTAGCTACTTTTTCAAAAATTCGGCGAATTTGGTCACACTGGTCATCGCCAACGTTACGCTGACGTCAGCACCAGCGGAATCGCACCGGAACTGAACTCCAGCGGAATCTCACCAGAACTGAACTGCGAGAGTGGGTTCTCGTCAGAATTCAGTGTTTAGCATTTCTTCCTTCTAGGCGGACATCATCTGGCACTTGAAGTCAAATTTCTTGGGTCCTCTTCATCTCTTCTCCACATAGTTCACCGCTGCAACTGCCGGAGATCTTGATCTCCAATCTTGTCTAATCTGCTTTGAGGGGTTAAATCGATGTAAAATCGATCGGAAAGGTATGTGAATAATGAGTTACACCTTTTCGGTGTGAATTAGTTTTGTTTAATGGTGTTTTTTGGGCCCTGTTGCTATCGGAATCGTGCTGGAACTTCACCGGAAACTGTGCGATTCACCGAAAATTCTGCTACGTTGATTTTATATTTACTGAAGAGTGGTGATTTTTGCTGGTATTGCCTTTGGAATGCTATTTTATTGCAGAAACTCATCCGATCTATTTACATTAGTTCTATCATGGTGTATGTTAGTTTTTGGTGATTTCGAATCGAAGAAGCACATGTTGCGTAGTTATGGTCTGATTTATTAACTGTGGAGCACTAGGTAGAATGCTGTTAATAGTGAAAGGTTGTAGAACCTGGTTTTTTGGGTTGTGTAACCCAATTTTGTGTGCAGAATTTGTTTTTGCCGCCCTATGGTAGTTACTTTAAGGTTGTGGATCCTGATTTGTGGATTGTGTAACCTGCCCAGAAGTTGCTTTTTCAGCCCTGTTGTGGTTGTTCTGAGGTTATGTAACCTGTTTTTGGGTTGTATAACCCAATTTTGTGACCAGTTTTTTTGTCCTTTCTTTGTGGGCTGTTTTTGGTTGACGAGGTATGGTTATTGAAGTTGTGAGAAATTTCTTGGTTGTTATCAGTAGCAAGAGCTTTCAATACAGTGGTAGGTATTAGTTTTGTTGCATACAAGGTGTTTGTTGAAATTTCTCTAAAGACGTTGTTATGGTTTTTGTTGGTTGTTATCAGTTTTGTTTGTTTGCTTGGTGGTAATTGTGACAATATGACAATGGCAGATTATTCAGTGATGCTCGGTGATATGGAAAATAGATTCCATGTCTTAGATGCTGAGTAGTGAGTAGTGCTATTAAAGCTAGCCAGTGTAACATTCCGGTTGTCGATGGATCTCTAGTCCCTATTGTTGGTAAATGGACTATCCGTGTTGGTTCCTTTCCCTTAAATTCATCTTTATGTGTTCCTAAAATTTCTCTTGTTCTTCTTTCTGTTAGTAGTCTTACAAAAACTCTAAATTACAGTGTCACTTTTTTTCACTCACATTGTGTTTTTTTGAATTTTTCAACGGGGAAGGTGCTTAGTCATGGTCTGGAGAGTAGAGAGGCCTATATATTTTGAAGGACCAAGTATTAGTGAACATCATAGTATTCAGAAGCCTATCACTACAGCTGCTACCACTGTTGAGGATGTTGAGTTGTGGCAGCATGGTCTGGACATGTTCCCTTATTTAGGTTGAGGATTCTATTCTCACAGAAATTCAAGGATGTTGATAGTACCCCATTCAAATGTGAAGGGTGTGAGATGGCAAAACATACACGACTTCCCATATCCTCCTAGTTGCAATAAAGAGATACACCATTTGAGATTGTACATTCTGATATGTGGGGGCCTTCTCCAATTACCTCCATTTTTGGGTTTCGTTATTTTGTCATTTGTTGATGATTGTACTCGTCTTACCACCCTATACATGATAAAGACCAAAGATGAGGTTGCCTCCATCTTCCCTATGTACAATAAACTCATTTGAAACAAATTGAATGCGTCGTTAAATATCCTCAGGTCTGATAATGGGGGAGAGTACTCTTCTCATCTTATTCAATCTTACCTACAACAATATGGTATTGAGTGGCAAACATTGTGCTCATATACCCCTTAGCAAAATGGAATTGCTGAAAGGAAAAACCATCACTTGTTGGAAGTTGCTCAGCCTTTATTGATTGGAAGAAACGTTCTAAGAAATTTGTGGAGTGAAGCAGTGCTCACCGAATGTTTCCTCATTAATGGAATGCCCACATCCGTCTTCCAAGGGAAGTCTCCCCAAAGCATGTTGTTCCCTTCCAAACCTCTCTTTCCAGTTCCCCTTAAAATCTGCGGTTGCCTATATTTTGCCCAAATTCCGAATATTCATCGTGATAAGTTGAGTTCCAAAGCAGTCTGATGGATCTTCGTTGGGTACCCTCTATCACAGATAGAGTACAAGGTGTATGATCCTATCTCTAAGAGGAGGTTTGTAACCATGGGTGTTACATTTTTTGAGGATATTCCCTTCTCTAAACCTCAAGGAAAGAGTTCTTAGTGCCCTCCTCAGGGGGGGATGTTATGTGGATGGAAGAGAGCCCTGGTATGCTTCCCCCATGGATGTGAGCGAAGATTTTGATGAAGGGATTGCAGATCTTGATAAAGATAGCGAGGTTGTAGAAGAGGAAGAGCAACCCCAAGATGATAGGTATGGGAAACCACTTCAAGGAAAACTTACAAAATTCTTTTGGCAAAAAAGTTTAGATAACCTCCAGTTCAGGAAGTTGTTGAAGAAGTTCAGGAAGAGCCTTCATCTTAGGCCACTGACCATGAACCTTCTCCAGACACAGATCCCTCCTCCGATATTGATCTTCTTATTGCTCATTGTAAAGGTACTAGATATCCTAGCCAAAAATTCATTTCCTATCAAGGTTTATCTGTTTTTTATTTCTGTTTCGTCCACCATTGGATTCTATTTCAAGACCTAATTCTGTGTCTAAGGCCCCTCAACCCGAATGGAAAAAGGATATGGCGTAGGAAATGCAGGCGTTAGAATATAACAGGACATGGGGCATTGTTGATCTTCCTCTTAAGAAAAAAAGTAGCGAGATGCAAGTGGGTCTACATTGTGAAGTATAGACTTGATGGGACCATTAAGACATATAAATCATGGTTAGTTGCAAGAGGGTTCACCCAAACACACGGAGTTGACTATGAAGAAAAATTTGCGCATGTTGCTAAGACTAATACCATCAGAGTTGTATTTTTTGCTGCTCACATGGATTGGTCTCTTTACTAGTTAGATGTAAAAAATGCCTTTTTCATGGAGATTTAGAGGAAGAAGTTTGTATGGCCCATCCTTCAGGGTTCATTTCTCACAGGGAGATTGGTAAGATATGCAAGCTTAGAAAGTCTTCTATGGATTGAAGCGATCCCCAAGGGCATGGTTTCAAAATTTTACTGATGCAATTTTGAAATTTGGAACAGGAGTCATTATGCTCACCAACTCTTTGTGAAGAGAGGAGATCACACTACTATCCTCTCATTATATGTGGATGATATTATAGTGTCCGATGATGATAGTGAGGAGATCATCTAGTTGAAGATTTATCTTAGCAAAGTCTTTGATAACAAAGACTTAGGCCCCTTAAAATATTTTTTGGGGAATGATATTGCTATGTCTAAGAAGGGAATGGCCCTATCACAGAGAAAGTACACACTGAACTTACTACATCAGACATGGTTGTTGGGATACAATCCTGCAATTACTCCTCTTGAGCAGAATCATTGGCTTAGTAGTGAAAGTGGTGAAGTTCTCAAAGATGCAAGAATGTACTAGAGGTTAGTGGGGAAGTTGATCTACTTAACCATGACACGCCCCGACAGGACCTGCGCAGTTAATGTTGTAAGCCAATATAGGCACTCTCCGAGGACTATACACCTAGATGTTATGTACAAGATTATTATGCATTTGAAGGGGAGCCCTGGAAAAGGGATCTTTTACAGTAATCATGGGCATTTGGATGTTGAGGTATTTATAGATATAGATTAGGCAGGCTCCTTAAGTAATATGAAGTCAACCACTAGCTATTGTATCTTCTTGGGAGGTAATCTTGTCACATGGAAGAGCAAAAAAAAACACGTGGTTGCAAATTCTAGTTGTCAAGGGGAATATAATGCTATGTCCCAAGGTGCTAAAGAAGGGATGTGGATTCAGTTCATCTTAACTGATCTTGGAATTGATGTGAATCTGCCAATGCTATTACACGGGGACAATGAAGCAGCGAAATTGATAACAGAAAATCCCGTATACCATGAGTGAAGCAAACACATTGAAGTTGATTGTCATTTTATAAGAAAAAAGAGAGAATCTCATGAGATTAGTATCCCTCCAGTTAGCACTGAAGATCAATTGGCTAACATCTTGACGAAAGCAGTTAGAGTTGGATGATATCACCTCCAAGTTGAGCATGATAGATATCTATGCACCAACTTGAGGGGGAGTGTTGGTCATCTATGCACCAACTTCCGGAGGAGTGTTGTGTGTCATTAGATTTTATCATTTAGTTGGTGTGTGTGTGTGTGTGTACTTATGTGTTAGTTCCTTTAATGTAAGTGTGGGTGTGTTAGTATAATTGGGAGTGCCAATAACACTTTGTAAGTGATATATATATATATGATTTCGTATGAGATAACAATGTTAACCCTAATTCTTTCTCTCCCTTTCGCTTCTCTTCTTCCTCCTCACCTAAGCCTAACCCTAAATTAACTTCATACAAATTAACTGTACTTTCTCTTCCTTTTCTTTTCCTAATTTATTTCCACTTACTGGTAAATAAAAGAAAAGATTACATAAAGAGCAAGAAAAATCAGGCTGTCCTTTAACAAGCTGGTTGTCAATCAATATTGTTCCTTTGAGAGCTGGCCAGACAAAGATCTGAAACCCAAGGCGGGGTTGCTTTCCAAAGGGTTAAGAAGGCATCGACATTATCCATAGGCCTAAATGCTTTGAATAGATATTTTGTAGTAAACAAACCAGTACTATCGATTTCCGAAATCACATTACCTGTCCTAGGAGATCTGTATGGTGTTTCATCAGATTGAACCCCTAGATGAATACTACTGTTTTCATGGATGGAGTCTGAGCCCTTGTGGTGGTCGGAGACATCAGAGTAACCTTGAGGGCTACAGGGTTTAAGATTCTGGAGAATCTTATCATGGTGGTTGAGGTGTAAAATCACTTGCTGTTGTTCTCTGCGATGGACCCTAGCCCATCTACGAAAGCTTCAATTTTTTTTAGATCGGGTGATAGGGATGGGTCAGGAGTAGGGAAGTGGCATTGGATAACCAGGCTGGAATATCTTGTATCCATGGAAGTGGGAGTTCGTCGGACTGTCACCTTGATGGTAACAGAAGGCTCCCGTTACGTTGGATGGCTAAGCCTCAGAAGTATGGGTTTAGATCTTTGGCATTGGGAGGTATCATTCCCATGGGTCAAAATATCGGATTTCCGATACGTATCGGGTATTGTCCGATACATTCAATGTATCGGCGATACATTGAATGTATCGGTTTGATACATTCAAAAAAAAAAAATCCCAAAAAAATATTAAAAAATCTCAATAAAATATGAAAAATTATATTTATTTATTTTGTATTTATTTCAACTATTTTTGCTTATATTTTTGACTTATTTAATGCATTATTTAGATGAATATATAAGTAACATGCCTATTTTGTGACTTATTTTTGACTTAAGATCACATTTTTGACTTAATGTAATAGATCTTCTAACATTATTTTTGACCAGCTGATCACATGCCTATTTTGTTTCCCCTTTCCCTTCTTGAATTCTCTGAAATGAAGAAATTAGGATTGATGTAAAATTGTTTCACTTTCATATATATTCTTAGAGCTTATACAAATTTAGAAGGAATATGCTCTAACTGCCATTAAATCCTCTTAACTAAATGTTTTACCCTGGCATATGAGTTTTTATATATATATATATAGATTATTTATTAACAATATTTCATAATTTGATCGACGCAGTCACGCATAAACTAAATTACAATGTATATTGACAAAAATAAATTATATATTGTCAAAATTAATAGCTATGTTGATAAAAATAAATTTAATTGTACATGGAAAACTTACTTTAGAGCCACATTGAATTTCGTGGTGGTTCTTGGCCCTCATGATCATCATCATCATCGGTGCGCGAGCTTTCCGGCCTTTGCCTATAATGTTGGCCATATTGATACCCATGATCATATGTGCCCCCTTGAAACTGAGGCTGTAGCAACGAATATGGCTCAGTGTAGTACGTAAAGGCCGGTCCTCCAAAAATCTGACCAACGAAGTCATATGGCACCGGGTAGGTTTGTTGTGGCTGGTAGTATGGGTTACTAGTTGCTGAATCTTCGGTATTTTGCAAACTGAATCCCCCGAAGCTAGAAGTCATATAACCCATATCCGTATCATCTTGTGGACCTTGTGGTGGTGGTGTTTGATATGATTCCGGCGTTCCTCTTTCTTCAACCCCTCCCATTCTAAATGTAGGAGTGTCGAACTGTGTTAACAGTGTCGAGTCATCGTCCCATGCCGCAATACCTCTATAAGAATCAGAGGTACCAACATTGTCCCCTCCACCATTAGTGCCAACGTCCCCTCCACCATCATCCTCACCACTCCCATCATCACTGCCGGGTTGTGTTTCGTCATCAGATCCAACCACTGAATGACGATTCAATCTTCTTTTCCGCCTCGGTGGTTGGGAAGCCTGCTACTCCGCTACTCTTTCAGCATTGTCCAGCCATTCAGTGCTCTCAGTATTCAAGATTGGCTCTTCTCTCTCTTCGATCCATTGATTCAAAGGGTCATTCTCCTCGAATATATAATCCAACTGGATGAGATCAAAATATTCACTGTCTGCAAGGTAGAATATGATAGATGAATTAGTATAATATGTAAGACTTCATATAATTGAGGATCTAAGACTTCATATAATTGCTTACCACGGTTGGTCCTCTATATATTCCTGAACCTTAATCGCATGTTGTAGTGGCAGTAGACTAACTTTTCCAATCGGTCCATAGTTAGTCTATTCCTTGTCTTAGTATGAATGAGAGAGAAAGTGTTCCAATTCCGCTCACAGTTGGACGAGGAACATGCTTGCGACAATACCCTCATTGCTACCCGCCTCAATATCGGATTATCACCTCCATAATGCATCCACCAATCAGCGGGTTTGTCGTGTTTAATTTGGGATTGCGCCAACAGGGTCCCAAATGACCCATGTCTCTTGCGAAATACGTCAATCTATAAAGATGAAATACAGTAAGCCACATATCAATAAACATGTCATAATATCACATGACATTTGACTTATTAGTTATAAGGTATGATACTATGATTACTCACATCTCTGATGGCTTGACCTTGGCCCGCCAACTCAGGGAGCATCCGTTGGATTACATTGAGCAAACCGGTATACACTTCATCAGTGTTACTCAACTCGAAGCGTCGCGTATACTGGAAGGTCGGATTCAAGTAGTATGCTACACATCAAATATGAGCAATTTCATCAGTATATGAAAATAATAAAAAAATAAATAAAAATCATTACATAAGCAGTTTAACATGTTATACCTGCTTCATGCAAGTACTGGTGAAATTGTTCATCCCACCTCTTGTCGATAATCGCCCAGTATCGTTTATATTTTGTAGGGCATTTGGTTTTTATAGCCAATTTTGCCTCATCCATTGACTCGTAAACGTACCCCATCGTTTGTCTCTCATCACCATCAACCAATCTCAACACTTACACCAACGGGGTAGTGACGGCGATCAGGTGGTCAACATCTGTCCAAAACTGCGTGTTGTAGATCAGGTCAGCAACTTCAGTGCAAGCTAGTCTCTTTGCTCGTGGGAGTTGTATTTCATGTTTATTCCATTCTTCCGATGACACCATGCTTTTCAGCTCACACCTATATCTACTCAAACTCTGTAGGGCTAAAAACTGTGTTGCAAAACGTGTAATCGCAGGTCGGAGCAACTCATTGTTCGTGAAGGCTCTCATTAAATTGACCAGCTTGTCACTGTTGTACAGGTAGGAAGTAATCGTTCTTCCCTTCTGAATAGTTGCCTGTGCCTTGCTTCTCTTTCCTAAATCCTCAAGAATGAGGTCCACGCAATGAGCGGCACATGGGGTCCAGTACAGGTGACATCTCTTCACCATTAGTTTTAATCCAGCGGCTTTGTAATTTTTCGCATTGTCTGTTACCACCTGCACAACTCGCTGCTCTCCAACCTCTTGAACTACCTTATCCATTAGTTGAAAGAGATAATCAGCAGTCTTTACGTGTCTAGAAGCATCAACTGATTTCAAAATATCGTCCAAAGATTGTAAACCAAAAAGTTGATCAAACTCTTCTTTGTGGGACCAGTCCATCCATCGCACATAATTGTGCAACCTCTCTCATCCCATACATCCTCAAAGCTTTGTACATAGGCAATTATCTCATCGTACTCATCTTTTAGTAAGGGCCCAAATATCTCGTATGTAGAAGGCTTTTTAACTCTTGGACAAACTTCTGCACTTGTATCAATCATGCTTTTGAAGTACGGCGACTCTGCTACTTGGGTCGGAATATGGTTGTATATAAAAAACTTGGCAATGGATTTTCCAAGCTTCTTCCCCATTTTTGTAAGTGAGATTGCACTCAATTTGGTTTGTTTAGAGCTTTCAGTGCGATATATGAATGGATCCATGGGGCCTGTAGTACGGCTTCTAGTAGACGCCCTATAATCCCTCCCAGATGCTGGCCTACGCAACCTGGCAGTCTGCTCAACATCTTCATCAACATCAACAACATTTGGCCTACGAGTAGATCCATCACCAGCAACAGGCATGGATGGGCCCCTCAACCTGGACCGAAACCGATAATCGGCTTCTTCCTGATCTCGCTGCTGTTGTGCTTCTCTGACACTCTCTCTCATAGCTCTCGCTATCTGCTCATCCTCATCCTCATCATCCTCAGGTCCAGGTGATGTAAACTCTGGATCTGGCCTCCTGATTCTCTCATACATTTTCCTATTACGATCGGCTTCAGCTCTTTTCTTTTCCTTTGCCGCTTGTAAACTAGCTCTGACATTTTCTTTTACTTCTCTGGGTACACTGGGACACCCTTTTGTCTCTCCCTTTACGTGAGCCAGATGCTCCTTTAACCGTGTGATACCTCCTCCCAGCAGTTTTTTTTCACAAAGCTTACACTCTATCCGGAGTCTATCACCATCTATTGGTGTACCGTATTGCCATGATAGATCTGACGATCGTACCATATTTATTTATTTCACCTGCATGAATGAGCAAACGATTGGATTAAATTAAACATCTAATTTACACTTGAAAATAAAATTTATTTTTTAATTATTGCTATTTTAAAAATATTATATTATATTTTATTAAATTTATTTGATATTATTCTAATTTTTATAAAATTTAGATTACATTTGAAATTTTATTTGATATTATTCTAATTTTTAAAAGATTAGATTATATTTTACCAAATTTATTTGATATTATTCTAATTTTTGAATATTTATTTGATATTATTACAATTTATGAATATTTATTTGATATTATTCTAATTTTTAAATATTTATTTGATATTATTATAATTTATGAATATTTATTTGGTATTATTCTAATTTATGAATATTTATTTGATATTATTCTAATTTTTAAAAATTTATTTGCTATTATTCTAATTTTTAAAAATTTATTTGAAATTTATTTCATATTATTCTAATGTTTTATGGGACATATCCCATAATTATGGGACGTACCCCATTATTTTAATTATTTTAATTACATGTGACCCATAATATTAATTATTTTAATTATATGTGACCCATAATTTTAAGGGTACATGTGACTGATATTGACTCATATTGACCCATAATTTTAATTATTTAAATTATTTTATAATTTTTAGGGAATATGTGACCCATATTGACCCATATTATTAATTATATTAATTATTTTGTGACCCATAATTTTAATTATGTAAATTATTTTGTGATCCATAATTTTAAGGGTATATGTGACCCATATTGACCTATATTATTAATTATATTAATTATTTTGTGACCCATAATTTTAATTATGTAAATTATTTTGTGACCCATAATTTTAAGGGTATATGTGACCCATGTTGACCAATATTATTAATTATATTAATTATTTTGTGACCCATAATTTTAATTACATGTGACCTATAATTTTAATTATGTGAATTATTTTGTGACCCATATTGACCCATATTGGCCCATATTATTAATTATATTAATTATTTTGTGACCCATAATTTTAATTACATGTGACCAATAATTTTAATTATGTAAATTATTTTGTGACCCATAATTTTAAGGGTATATGTGACCCATATTGACCCATATTATTAATTATATTAATTATTTTGTAACCCATAATTTTGTTACCTATAATTTTAAGGGTATATGTGACCTATATTGACCCATATTCTTAATTATATTAATTATTTTGTGACCCATAATTTTAATTATATGTGACCCATAATTTTAATTATTTAAATTATTTTGTGACCCATAATTTTAATTACATGTGACCCATAATTTTAATTATTTAAATTATTTTTGACCCATAATTGTAATAATTTTAATTATTTTAATATCTACCATTAAATATGGTAGATCTACCAAATTTATGGCTAGATCTACCCTTATATAAGGTAGATCTACCTTATTTTAACATTTAAAATGAAATAAAATGATGGGAAAATGATAAAACACGTACCTTCGGCGTTGATCCCGAGTTTTTTTGTGCGATTCGGCGACGATTTAGGGTGCAAATAAGCAAAAAAAAAGAGTGCAAATGAGGAAGAAGAAGGAAGAAGAAGAGATGAGCAAAAAATGGCTGCAAAAAAGTGAGAAAAAACACCCAAAACCGACCCTATATTCGGCTGAGTCAAAGCTTGGGGCCCACGGACGATATTTTCAAATTATAAATTATCGTTCATATCGGACGATAATTCAGTTATTTTTTAATTTTCAAAATTTTTTAAAAATTATCGAACGATAATATCAAATTATCGTCCGATAATTTCATATTATCGTCCGATATGGACGATACGGGTGATACTTTGCCCGTATCGGACGATAATTTGGGTATTTTTTATAGGGTACGATACATACCCTATGTATCGTACAGCTGAAGTTCAAAACCGATACGTATCGTCCGATACGTATCGGTATCGGACGATATTTTGACCCATGATCATTCCTATGGTTAAAAAGTCATTACAGATGAACCTAGGATAGATGTATTGAGGCGGAATACTGAAGAGGGGTTTTCATACATTATTTATTCTCTGCATTCTACTGAGTTCTTTCACCATGAGATCCAATCTCGTCTCCTAGTTTATGGTTTCTGAAATATTAATCATTCCTATTTGATTAATTCTGATGAGGATTTTGCATCTTTAACCTCGTTTGCAACCGAAAAAGCAAACTTGTTGTCCTCTTATGCTCTCTGTAGCTTTCTAATGTGTCCACCCCTGGCACAATCCAATCCAAACATTGAAGCTGATATTGAGACAGCTCTAATGAACCTACCAAAAATATGCCCTCTTGGTGATGCATTTTCTTAGCTTCACCTGTCGAAGAGAAATGAAAAAACGGAAACTCTGCTCCAGAAGATGTTAATGTTCCTTAAAGTGAAGCCGTTTTATTGGGTTCACCTACCACGGAGATGGAAAAGGGAAATTCCCGTCCAATCTTTTGATTCAATGATTTTGTAGCCGCTCTACATTTCGGAGACATTGAAGGTCACCAACAACCAAAGACCAAACATCCAACCTTCTGATCACACAATCTTTCAGTCTGTGTTGTTGCAATTAAAGGAGCAGCTTCAACCCCCAGGTCATCTGTTTTTTCAGATCTCTCCACCGGACCTCTCCATCACCACCACGACACTTTTTTGGGTCTACTGATGGAGCACATATCCAATTTTTGCATCGTGTCCAGTAGATTTATCTCTCTTAGTTTAAATTTAAGTACTTTCCTTTAGCATTTACCCCTCGGATATCCTTCCTCATACTCGCATTTTCATTTTTCCCGAAATTTCTTATCAGTAATGAACACTTCAGTTTCATTTGATCATTTCTTTTGCAAACCTGGATATTGCAAAATCATCAAAACCCAAAAGTATGATTACCTGCAGGTCCAATCGTCGGTCTATCTACAGTGAATCACATGTATAAGTTGACATATTAAAATTCCTCTATGCATCATCTAAGGGTAAATTTGCTTGTATCTTTGCACGTGCATAGAGATGGTATTTATTATTATTATTTAAATATAAAGAAATGCGTGTGTGATTAAGGTTTTAATCCTAACCTGAGGAACTCATTGCGGATGAACAGATGTTTTACAAACAAGCCAAGAAAACAAATCAGTGTTGTACCATACTATAAATCGACGGGGGGAGCAGTGGTGTCATTGCCGAGATTTCTTAAGAGCATCAAATTATGATGAAGTAGTGGTTGTTATCTCTGATCATTTATTAAGTTTGCGCGTGCTGATATCGTTATGTTTCTTTGTAATTCCTTCTCTTGTTTTTTCTTTCCAAGAAAAGTGCTGTAAAGGAGAAAGAAGCATGTTATTGTCTATTATATTCGATAAATATAAGGAATATAGGACTTCTGAAACATTATACGATCAAACTATGTATTTTAATACGAGAAGATTGTTGCAGGGGCTACCTCTATTCTTGCCCACCACTTTACTGAAGGCACCCACCCGCTGAAAGCACCCACTTATTATTTAGAAATTATTAAAGGGTAACTAGTTAATTTTCAAATTTTTTACACTAAACAAAAAGGGAGCGCCAACCTGAAGCACCCACTTCTTCCTCAAACTGAAACCTTAAATCAAAACCTTCTTCAAACCTACCATGAAATCTCCCTGAAATCCTCCGGTAATGACGATGACAACTTCTTCCTTGACTCCAGCAAGTCTTGTCAATGAAGGTTTCAAGTGGGTGTCAAGAAAGTTTTCTCAAGAGGGTTTTGGGTTGGTTCAAGAGAGTTGCAGGTGGGTTTTGGGCGGATTTCCAGTGGGTTTTCAGTTGGATATTAAGCGGGTTTTGGGTGGGTTTCAAGAGGGTTTCAGGTTGATTTCGGATGGGTTTACACGGCTCGCTGGAGTTGTACTTGTCATAGTTAATAAAAAAGAAAAAAAGTGGGTCCCTACTCGTAAATAACTTGGGGGTGCCCTTATTTTAGGAGGCACAATGAAAAAAGGGTATTTGTACCGTACACGTGAGAGCCGTGGACGCTTACTGTAAATCAGTGGGCTCTAATAGAGGTACCCTTGTGCAAGGGAGCTAGCCCCATCACACGGTTTAATAGAACGATAGTATTTTGGGAAGAGTACCAACAGGTTTGCTAAAAGCGCCAATGTCGGAAACCACTTCAAATCCATTGATTGCTTAGGATCAGACGATGGCGATCGTTTTATACCCCGATCTTTTACACAATGGATCTTGAGACTATGATCTTCCAATCAAACGGTCAAGATTTTTATTACACATACATATTCCAAAAAATGGCCCAAAAGTTAGGTTTGAGCGTGATGCGTGCTATATGATATTAGGGCCATTTTTAGGTATTTGTGCCACACGTAGTAAAAAAACTGATCATGTGATGGTATGATTATGGTCTCAAGATCTCTTGTGTGGAAGATTGAGGTGAAAAACGATATCCATCATCTTATTTGAAGCAATCAACGGGTTTGAAGGGGTTTCCGACTTTGGCACTTTCGGTAAACCTGTTGGTTCGAATAAAGGTACCCATTTCAGGACCTCTGTCATGTGCAAACACCATTTAAGTTGTCTTATTTGGAGGCCACTGTCAAGATCTTTGATGCAAAACATTTCCATCATATGATTCGCTGCAGTCAAAGGCATCATCTGATTCAATGGTTGGCTACATTGAATCTATGATAGAGATCATGTTTCGTGCGAATCTTTTGCCCTAAAAGTCTTTAGATCGTGTCCATTAAATCAGATGGCTTAGATCGTGCTAAAACTTGCGCACGAGATTTTTGTTGTGGCACATGGTTAGAAAGAAATATTGTTATTTCTAAGATATTTATCACGTGGAACGCTATCAAAATCGTCTAAGTTGAAGACTATAATTTAAAGATTTTTGAGACCAAAAATTGGCATGAAATATGATCTCTTTCATTTGATCTGTTATAGTCAACCAATAAATTAGATAATGGCCGTATTGGATAAGATGAAATTGAATGGACTACGGGGAGTTTTTATAGACGGGTGAGCTGTCGAGGTTACTTGAAGGTAGACTCTGGGTTACGTCCTCAACTGATTGGTAATCCAATCCGACCAAGTGGCTAAACAATATGTGATGACCCAACCAAGGATTTAATAACCGTTTCATATCGTCCAGATCTCAATCTTATATGTTTTGGATATATTAGATACCTTGGTATTCAAGTGCCTTTTTGATGTTTTAAAGTATTAAAAATTATATATTTTAAAATATTTTTATCTTTTTCAGACTTCAAAGGACATTTTGTATATTATATCCAGTTCATATGGGCCAAGGTGGCCCAATATAGATTGTTATTTGACCCTATATAATATCGAGGGTGTATATCACATGGGAGAGTTTTGTTTATTGATCTGTGTAATTCTTACGTGTCATGTTTATTATCATGGTATTCTTCTGCCACACGTGAGAGTTTTTTAATAAAATTGGGAGGGAGCCACTCAACCATGTGAACCTCCCCCCCTCTCCTTCCCCTTTTTTCAACTAAAAATAAAAATATATATCTGATATGGCCGATATTTATACTCGTGCACCCAACTAGATCGGTTATTTAGTTTGCTTTCACTCAGTTTGAATTCGCTGCTATCAAGGAAACCGCATTTATGAGAGGTAGGATGAGTTTAAAAAGATTTATTAATTATACAATATAAATTTTTAATGTTTAATATGAAAAATGCAAATGACCACCGAACTACCTATAGAAGTTAAAAATTAAAGGTCTTAGGTTCAAATCCTCTCTAAGTTTTTAATATTTTGTTTTAAATAAAAAAGAAATAGTTAGAATTAACTTGCCAATTCGTTTGTTACACTGAGTCTCAAATTCCATCTGATTCATTGTACCCAATTTATGGTTCGCTACTAAATTAGTGAATTAATAACCTAAGTTCAAACTATTTAATTTGAGAAGTTTTAATATAGACAGTTTTTCATATTTAAGGGTTACATTGAAGTGCTTGAATTGAGCGGTATAGACCAGTGAGGCTAATTTTCATTTTTTTAATATATACAATTTGTGGGCAATGACGTTTTGGGAATAAACCCGAATTGTTAATACATACAAGTACAATGTGATGCACAGGTTGGATGAGACTTACGAGTTTTAACTTCATAAGCTCTTACAAGGCCTGATGCTCAATGGGCTTTTGGTTTTGAGCCTAGCCTGATCTCATAAGCCATTTTTAAGCCCCTAGCCCTAAAATTTCAGGACCCGACCAAGTGGACTGACAGGCTAGACCGACCCATTTGCATTTTAGAAGGATATCGATATTTGCAACTGAATATTAAGGGAAACTTGGGATTTATACCTTAAGAGTTGTTGACTGAATTGAATCCAACGATGAAGATAATGTTTTGTCCCAATCGATCGCACAATGGATCTTGAGCTCAAGCAAAACATATCAAATGGTCAGATTTTGATTCTACATTGAATAAATCTCAAAAGTGACCTGAGAATCCTTCCCATGATGCGCCCATGATCAGGGTCACTTTGGAGATGTATGCCACGTGGGATCAAGATTTGACCGTCTGCTAGTTGGGCTATGATCTCAAGATCTACTATATCAAATATTGGGACGAAAAGCAATCTACAAAAAATTGGGATGATCTCAAGATCTACGGCAATATAATAATTTTCAAAAAATCAGGGTAAGTGTATGACGGGAGTACTTGTATATATATATATATATATATATATATATATATATATATATGTGTGTGTGTGTGTGTTGGGGGGGGGGGGTAACCGTTCACGCAATCTCTAAAATTGCCCATATGTGCCTTTAAATCCATTTATTGCTTCGGAACAGATGATGGAGATCGTGTTTCACCCTAATCTTTCACACAATGGATCTTGAGATCATGGCGCACCTATCATGGTCAATTTGATCAATCATAGGTGTATAATGATAGATCGCACTTTAATGGGGTGAAATAAAAAGTGATATTTGAATGCTATGAGTTCGTTTAAACATCGTCTAATCAATCATAGATTGAAGGTTGGACACTGAATGTGAACCATTTGATTAATAAACTTTAATATCAGCCCTTAAAATAAAAAACATCGGTTGATATTATAGTCCACAGTTTGAATGGTTTAAATATCCCTTAAAAACAATTTTAACGGTTCAGATCACCTATATCGTAAACCCTTATGGTCTAAGATCATTTAAACACGATTGTGGTGTGTAAGTGACTGGCAGGAGAGTCGGTCCCAAACTCCCTTGCATTTAAATCTCGGAAACAACAAAAGGAGAGCCAACAAATTAAAAGAAAAAAAAAGGAAGAAGAAGAAAGAAAGGGGGAAAAAAGAAAGGTTGGGTCCAAGGTAAGTTCACCACTTGTTGCTTCTTCTTCTTCCCTTTTTGCTCTTCTCCATGGATTGTACACCAAAGGAAACGGGAGAGGAGGAAGCATGGATCAAACCACTTTTTTTTTTTTTTTTATCGGTAATGCAAAGAATATATTGAAAGCTAGCAAGAGGCTGAAAGGACCAATACAAAGACATCACAACCAAAAAAGAGAATAAAAAAAATAGAAAATACAGCGAAGCTCCCTGAGCGAAAGAGGCAAAGGCAATCAGACCCTCTCCTCACCCGGATCCCATGGAGGAATTTCATCCAACTTCGATACAACCTCTAGCTACCCATAAACAGATTAGGTCTCTAATAGACCTAAGGATCATTCTCACTAGCTGACGCTTACGCTCAAAGATCCACACATTTCTTTCAAGCCAAATGCTCCAGGTAATTGCAAAGAAACTAGTCTTCCAGTTGCCCTTCCAAATTGACCGAAGACCACGCCAGAAAGTGATGGTAGGGCGATGATAGAGTCACCCATAGTATATCGAATGATTTTAGGATGACACTTCAAA
The DNA here is from genome assembly GCA_021018995.1 of Chloranthus sessilifolius. NCBI lineage: Eukaryota > Viridiplantae > Streptophyta > Magnoliopsida > Chloranthales > Chloranthaceae > Chloranthus > Chloranthus sessilifolius. Next base: position 44,218,073 of record CM037584.1, read on the forward strand.
TCTTGCGAGCCACCCAGCAGTGGAGGAAGAGGTGCGCCGCCAACTCTTCCTCATGGAGACACATCATACATCGATTGGGCACGATTTTCCCACGTTGAATAAACTAGTCGATCGTAAAAAAATTTCCTTTAAAGAGCATCCATGCAAAGAATTTGACCTTGGGGGGGGGATGGATTCCTTCCATAGCTTCGCCCCTTGGAACTTGATCAATGGGCAACTCAAAAGCATCCAAAAGTACGATTTGACACTGAAGCGGCCGTTTTTCGAAGGGATCATCCAAACGGCGAGGATTCCTGAGTAGCTCATAAAGGGAGGAGAGTAATCGAAACTATGAAGTCACCTCATCCCCTCCGGGGCGTCTGCGAGTGCTAACATCCCACACCCTACACCTATGCGTCTCAGAGAAAAAATCAACAATCACACCTAGCGGGTTTGTAGATATGGAGAAAATATCTAGGAAGGAGGATTTGAGAGGCCCACACTCCGCCCAGGTGTCTTCCCATAATCGAATCCGGGTACCACTGCCCCAGCTGTATCGGACCCCCCTAGCATAAAAATTTCAAGTACCACAAATGCCTTTCCACCACGCTGATGTGCCCATGCGAACTGCAATGCTAATGCCTCAATTGTCGTTCGTTTGATCATACTTATTAGCTAACACAACACAGCAAAGGCTATTCCTTTCACCATCCAATCCAGCCTGCCAGAACTATTTTCATAGCAACGTAATATTTGTTCATCGTAAACTGCAGATGCCAAGCCCGCCGCAACCATGGGTCAAAATTTCGTCCGATACCAATACGTATCGGACGATACGTATCGGTATCAGACTTGGACAATACGGTACATTCAATGTATCGTATCGCCATTTTGTATGTATATGCCCGGACGATACATTGAATGTATCATCCATTATTTTACTATTTCGATACGTATCGTCCGATACGTATCGGTTTTAAGCTAGGACGATACGTATCGGATACCCAAAATTTTGACCCATGGCCGCAACATAACAGCATCTGACATGTCTCCCAGTTCACAAGATGATAGCGTTTATCAAGACTCGATCCCTTCCATAAGAAATTACTTTGGATTTGTTCGAGCCGAAGGATAACGTTGATCGGGCATTTGAACATAGACATATAGAAAATGGGCAGACTAAACAGGACAGATTTCACCAGAAGAATGCGACCCCCACTGCTGAGGAGTTTTCCTTTCCATGATGACAACCTCTGCTCAAATATCAAAATGACCAGATGCCACCCTCTAACAGATGGTTGCTTGAGCCGGAGAGGCATGTCCAAATATGTAATCAGGAGCCTCTCCACCGCGCAGTTCACTGTCTCAGCTAACTCTACCAATAAATGATCAATAATTCCGATTCCCGTAATTGCGGACTTGTGTAAATTAATCCGCTGTCCCGAAACTGCCTCGTAAACTGCTAGGACCTCCGTTAAAGACCTGAATTCTTCAATGTCTGCTTTCCCAAATAGGACGGTATCGTTAGCATACTAGAGTTGTGTGATGAAGCAGCCCTTAGATCCCACCTAAATTCCCGTGATGGATTGCAACTGTTTGGCGTGGGCAATGAGGCTAGCAAGGGATTCACCAACCATATTACTCCCTGACGAATCCCTCTGGTGCTTTTGAAGTAACCCGCAGGTGTCCCATTAGTCAAAATGGAGAACCAAGTCGTGGAGTAACAGGCCCGCATCCACCCTCTCCACGTGCACCCGAGCCCAAGTCTACCTAGCATGTCTAAACAGTTCCAACTTACTCTGTCATAAGCCTTCTCCATGCCCACTTTTCAAAGGGCAGCGGGTTGGTGAGCGAGATGGACCGAGTGGATCACCTCATGAGCTATTGTCACAAGGTCCACCAATTGTCTCCCATGAACATAAGCTCACTGGTTAACTAAAATGATCTTGCTCATTAGAGGTTTGATTCTGTTGGCCAGAACTTTTGAGATAATCTTGTATAAGCAGTTGAGAAGGCAAATCGGACGGAAATCCGAGAGGTCCTCCGCCCCATCTCTCTTTGGAATAAGAGTAATAGAAGTAGAATTTAGATTTCGCCCAATGAAGCTGTTGGCATGGAACTCAGGAAGAACTTCTATGAGATCGGATTTAAGAATTGGCTAAAATTTACGGTAAAATTCTAACGTGAAGTCGTCGGGCCCCAGGGATTTATTTTTACCACCGAACTTGATGGCTCGCCACACCTCTTCTTCCGTAAATGGCAACTGCACATCAGCACTCTCTATCTCTAAGATGGATTGAAACACGAGCCCGTCCAGCACTGGTTGAGCGAGACCCTCGTCTGTGTACATGGTCGTATAGTAGTTGACAACCTGTGACCTTATCTGATCATAATCGGAGTATTCAACCCCCCCCCCCAACAACAATCTTTCCCAAGTGGTTGCTCTTGTTACGAGTATTGGCAACCACATGGAACAATTTGGTATTATTATCTCCCTCTTTAAGCCACTGTACCTTTGCTTTTTGCCTCAAGCACACTTCCTCAGCCATACACTTGCTGTTGAATTCTAATTTTTTTTGCAGCCTCTCTGCTCTTTCCTCATTTGATAGGTTTCGATGTTCCTCTAGATCGTCTATCTCTTTTAGCCGAAGAAGTAAAGCCTCTTTCGGACATGAACCAACCCATACACCTCGCGGTTCCATGTCTTAATGTGCCCCTTGAGCCGCTGAAGTTTGGACACAAATCTAAATGCAACCATCCCCGTAGGGGTAGGTTTGCTCCACCAAGTTGTAATTGCCACATGTTTTTGAAGCGAAAAGGGGAAGGCCCATTCCCCAATGAAACTCAACTAAGCAACAAAGGTCGATGATCAGAAACGCCCTGGCCAATCCCTCCATTCTGGTTGCCGAGAATATGTCCATCCATTTCGATGATCAGAGAAACCTATCCAACCGACTAAGAGAGGGACACTCCTGAACGTTGGACCAAGTGAATCTTGACCCTGCCAGTGGAAGGTCAATTAGCTCCCAATCGAAAATAAATGAGATGAACGCGCGCATCACTGCAAGATCCGGTGGTCCGCCCAACTTCTCATGGGGCCATTTGATAGCGTTGAAATCCCCTCCTAGGTAAAGAGGGTGATCCCATCTCGCTACAGTAGCAGCAAACTCAAACCAGAAGTCACGAAGGCCCATAGATATCCCAAAATGACCAAACTTTACGTGTGTCCTTATTGCGAAGAACAACAGAGGCGGAATAGAGCCCCACCTCCTCATTGATTTTGTCGAACAGAAAGGTGTTCCAAGCTACTAGGATGCCTCCCGAGACTCTAGTAGAGACCACCCCAACCCATCCCCAGCGGTTGCCTCTAAGCACAAATGCGACTTTGAACCTATCGCAACAGCCCTACTTAGTTTCTTGAAGCGTAATGACCGCCAGATTGATCAAAGCAATCACTTTTTTCACACCAGCTCGCTTGGTCCCGTCGCAGATACCCCTCACATTCTACGAGAACATCTTCATCAAGAGACACTGAGAAGCCCACCCAAAGAAGGAAACCGGAGTTTAACAACCCCCGCTCCCCATCCCTCAGACACCCCCCACTATAACCAAGCGAGTTCCCGAGAATTGCCCCGCCGGCTCTTCTTGGCGCTGGCTGATCAGCAAACAAGAATGGAGCTGAATACCTCCCTAAGGGCTTCATCCGAACCCATGAAGGTCATTCCTAGGTCTCGACCCATACGAATTAGGTGATCAATTTCATCCGAACCTCCGGAGTAGTCATGGGTATTATGGCCCCCATCAGAAGAAGAGCTAGTCGAACTAGCTTCCCTTTTAGGCGCGAAGGAACATTGCACCCAATTTCCAGCGTCATTTTGTCAAAGTGATCTCAACGGGAGGATTTCCACAAAAGATGCGGAGGAGGATAGAGTACTTGAGGATGATGATGAAGAGGAGGTCAGGCCAATTGGAATCGGAGGGTGGAGAATAGTATGCTCAGAATGATGCAAGACATTCGCATATTCAGTTGGGTCGCAATAGAGAAGCGGATGTGGCCTCCCACGAATGCTGGGCCACAGTGAAGTCCATCCTTGCCCAGCACCCACTCTCCATAATATTATTGACGGAAAGGTGCAGACCGAACAACCAAGGACCCAATCTAATTGAAGTTCTGATGGGACCCTTCCCGTCGCTAGCCCATTTGACATTATGTGAGGGTTGTCGGCCACTATATGGTTCACAGAGATGTGTTGCTTCTCCAGTGATTTCGTCTTGTACCGTTGCATGGACCACAGGCTCCTCAAGAAAGACCATAGGCTCAAACCCAACCTTGTCTGACATAGTGAAACCCAAAGCATTTTCATTTGCCAAATCATTGTCCCCTTGCTAACCAAAAGCAACGAAGACCCCCATGATCCCTCATTAATGCCATCCACCAACCCAACAGTTGGGTTTGATCCCTAGCGGTGTACTCTCCCGACATCCCTCATTAAGCAACGAAGACCCCCCATGATTCCTAGCGGTGTACTCCCTCGACATCCCTTGGCTCTGCTTCGACCACGTGTCCTAGTAAAACCCCAAGAGGCCTCTAACCGCAGGAGTCGTGTGCTGCTTGCAACCCATTTATAGAAAAGAAACGACGCTCGTCCTCTCCAGGGGAGCACAAAAATGGAAACCAATCCAGTGTCTCCCCCGCGTCCATCCTAGAGATCACAACCGTTGAGTCGGACCTCCGCACGTCTCCAACTCCAGCGAGTCGGCCACTCGAGAATCCGACTGGGATCTGATTTCATCCACTTCAAGCTCATCCCCCCCCCCCCCCCGGACGTGTTGTCCCCCCATGTTGCACTACTAGCGAGGGCATATTCCTCTGCGCAATTATTTCCCCTGCTCTACCAATCAAGTCTACCCGGTGCACCAGTTGGGTAGACAAATGAAGAGAGTTTTTTACTGGCATAACCGAGTATGTATTCCTTACCTCCGACGGATCTCCGCATTTCTTCGCCCTAATACCTCGGGAGGAGAGCCCGCTCACCCAACTCCACGTCAATGAAGATCCGAACGTTTTGTTCGCCGATGCGAACATAACAACTTCTCAAGATGGTATCGATGCAATCTACGACAACTAGGATTCGGGCGAAGCTCGTGGCCTATAAGTCGATCGTGCTTCGGCCGACGGCAATGAAAGATTCGCATAGAGCACTGACCACCTCAAAGATGTCAGAGCACCAGGCGTATAGCAGCAACCCCATAGTTGCAGCCAAACCCCCCATCGAAAGAGAGTGGGCAAACCTCCCCGTCAATGTACCTCCTAATGTCGGCAGGTGACCGAAACCTTGCCAATGTAGATTTTCCTTTGAGCGCAGAACCTATCGTCTGAGGCTTCATCGTGAAACCGCACCAGATAGCTAGTCGGAGTGAAAGGAGAGATGTGAGGTCGCTCACCAAGGGCCCAACAACTATGTAACCACTTGTAGATGTGAATGGGAAGCAGCGAGTTAATGGTGAAATTAATGGTGGCCCAAAAATATGGCAGGTTGGAAGCTAAGGCTTTAAATTCATCGCTATTGCATACCAAAGTCAGTGGTCCCACACGCATTGATCTTTCAACGTTATGTGCTTCTTTCAGGCGAGAATCCGTTGTAGGCCCATTCGTGGAACTTGCCTTGCCCTCGAAACGGGTGCCAACCTCTACCGCATTACGATGAACCCGACTGAATCTCAGTTGGTGCTCGGCCCCACCGCCCTCAGTCATATCGAGACGCCCTAGAATTTTTTGCCCGCGGTAGACCATCCATTTTGGATGTCTTTGGCTTGGGTACCATTAAGGATCACCTGTCCCGCATCCCTTCCTTGCAGGTTCTACATCTCGTTGGTAACTATGAGAGCCTTGCCGTTCGGCGTGTCCCACATCCAATACAGTGATACCGTGACCGATGACGAAAGTTCACGTTATTGCACAATTCACCATCTTCTTCATGTCTTCTATGTTGTTTCAGGACTATTGTATGTAGTTTGTACACTCTCGCTTCTTGCATGCAATCGCATTTGTATTTACATGGCAGCCTTTACTTTGACGGCTTTGAATTCAATGATAAAAATTGTTTTTCTTCTCGATCTTTCACACGTAGATCATGGCGCACCACCCCAACGACACGTAGATCATGGCGCACCACCCCAACGTTGTTGTTACCAAGCTCAAAGCAGCATCAACCATCTCTCCCTCTCTCTCTCTCTCTCCAAAAGCTAAAGATATATGCTTCTTCTCCCACTCTCTCTCTCCCTCTCCCTATCAAAAGTTCTTAACTAAAGATGGATGAAGAAAGAAATTGTGTTTTTTTTTTTTGTAAAAAATGGGTTTTTGCACCCTTAAAAAAATTTCAAAACTCAAAAATCTGGTCTTGACAGATAATATGGTATTTTTCGTCTCGGTTCAGACCGAAATGGAGACATTTTCGACTGAGATTTTGATCCATGGTACTGACTTTTTGGTATACATCAAGGCATAAATTTAAAATATAATCCCATGTTCAGGGTGATCACAGTTGAACAATTTAACTGTGTAAAATCTAAGCATGACATGGAATCATATGACAAGGTGAGAGCTTTATCTGAAAAAAATCTCACCGACTGAAACCAAGGTCAACACTAATAACTTTGTCTACTAGTCATTGATGTCATTGGTTGAGCAATAGCTCAACTGGTATCTTCTTCCCTTGTGGAAGCAATAGGTCATAGGTTCTAACTCTCACACTTGCTTCCATCCTTTCTGCGGATGCTACGCCACAAACGGATCCTTGGCATTATGTCTGCGCTGAATGGCATCCTCAAAAAAGTAAATTAGTCATTGATGTCAAAAAAAATTATAGTAAGATCCAAAGATCAAAAATTCAGATTTTGTTTAGGTTTCAGGCTGGATCGAAACTGAAATTTTGAATTGAAATTTCAGCCGAAAACTACATTGGGGACCGAATTGAACCGAAAATATGGGTTTCGTTTCGGCCGAAATCTAAAGATTTCGATCGAAATTTTGAATCATGGTAAGATCATCAATATCAATATTCTTGAGGGCCATTTATGATTACCTATTACTCTTGTCTAGAATGAAATGTCAACCTTCACTAAATAATCTCACAATTTTATTATATTAAAAAATTCACCTATTTACATAATAAAATTTATTTGCTTCAAATTTATATTATTCAAAATAATAAAACATATGCACAATTTTGAGGAATAATATGAAAAAAAATATTTTGAACAAAGTACATATTTGTTATTTTTGATCGGTAATGCAAATATATTGAAGAACAACAAGGGACAATACACAGATACAGATCATAAAAGAAAGGAACATAAAAAAGAAAAAAAAAAAGACGAAATCGGAACCATCGGAAACACAGACCACAGTTCCGAGCCCATAAGACAAAACAACTATTCACCCCTAACTCGGATCCCACTGAATACCCTCCTCCTTTGGTACCTCGCATCCTCTTGAGACCCATAGGCACATGAGATCCTTAACCGATTTGAGGATCATCCCCACAGGTCTTCGCTTACGATTGAAAATCTGTGCATTCCGCTCCAACCAGATGCTCCACACCACAACATACAAACTAGACGCCCAAAACTCCCCCATTAGGCCATCTAGCTGGACGGAAGACCATACTAAGAACTGATGGTAGGGAGAGAAAGGGGCAACCCAACTCATATCGAAGGATTTAAGAAGGACTCCTCACATCCTTCAAGCCACCAAACAATGGATGAAAATGTGTGCCGTCGACTCTTCCTCTTGGAGGCACATCACGCAAAGATTCGACAGAATTTTCCCCCTCCGACAAAGTTGATCTATTGTGAGAATTTTCCCCAAAAATAGAGTCCACGCAAAATATTTAACCTTGGGTGGAATGGTATCCTTCTGTAAACTCGCCCCTTGGAATTTAATTAAAGGCCGATTCGTAAACATTTGAAAGAAGGACTTGACATTGAAGGTCCCGTCTAGAAGGAGACCAAACTCGTGAGTCCAACCTGTTTGAGTTCCTCCTCAAACTGTTCAACAAGGATAGTACCCGATTGAAAGAGGGAGTCTTCGCTTCAAGGAGACTTCGACGAGTAGCCACATCCGACAACACCCCCCCTTCCACCTCCGAGAAGAAATCAGCTACATTCCCATTTGGTTCTCTGGCGACTTGATAGATATCCGGGAAGGCGAGCTTAAGGGGCCTACTAGATCTCCGCCCAGCTATCCTCCCAGAATTGGATATGAGTACCATCGCCCCAACTGTATCTTATCCATCTATTGTACATCTCCCAAGTTCCACAGATTCCTTTTCATTAACTAAAAGACACCATTATGGACAGTAGTGTTAATGGCCCAGCTGCTGTTCATAATTCCATATTTTTCGCTCAACACCATACACCAAAGACTCTCCTTCTCCCGGTCCAAACCAGCCCGCCACAGCCATTTCCCCAGCAACGCTGTAAACTCTGTATGCCTAAGCCACCACAACTCATGGGCAGTTGACATGTCTCCCACTTCACAAGGTGGTATTGTTTCTCAAGCCCCGATCCTTCCCATAGGAAGTTACACTGAATTTGCTCAAGCCTATGGATCACTCCTATCGGACATTTGAATATAGATAAATAGAAAATAGAAAGACTCGTAAGTACCGATTTCACCAAAATGAGGCGACCCCCACTACTAAGAAGTTTTCCTTTCCATGAGGACAACCTTCTCTCAAATCTATGAGTAATCGGCTTCCATTCCCTGGCAGTGGGCTTGCGGATCCCGATCGGCAACCCCAGATATGAAATAGGCAGCGTCTCCACCTCGCAATTAATTGTTACAGCAAACTCCGTCAATAGCTGATCATCAATCCCCACCCCTGTGATTGTCGATTTATGTAAGTTGATTCGTTGGCCCAACACCGCTGCATATATGGAAAGAACCTCAACCAAGGATGTGAATTCTCCCACGTCCGCCTTCCTAAAGAGGATGGTGTCATCCGTATATTGAAGATGTGAAATGGTGCGGCTAGTCGAGCCCACCCGAATGTCGAAGATAAATTGCAGCTAGTGAGCACGCAAAATAAGGTCAGATAGTGCTTCACAATGTTAAAAAGGAAGGGGGATAGGGGGTCACCCTGTTGAATCCCACGCGAGCTTTTGAAGTAACCCGTGGGAAACCCATTGATCAACACCAATAACCAAAACGACAAATAATAGGCTCTCATCCACCCCCTCCACCTAGCCAAGCCTGCCGAACATATAGTCTGCCGAACATATAGTCCAAGCACTTTTAGTCCACCCGGTCATAAGTCTTCTCCATATCCACCTTCCAAATGGCAGTAGGATATCACGCACAATGAGCGGAGTGCACCACTTCTTGGGCCACCGCCACCAAGTCCACCAACTGTCTCCCTTGAACAAAAGCTTCTTAGTTCACTGAAATGATCTTGCCCATTAATGACTTAAGTCGATTATCAAGCACCTTAGAGATTATCTTATATAGGCAGTTAAGTAAGCAGATTGGACGGAAATCCATGAGGTTCTTGGCTCCAACTTTTTTAGGGATGAGGGTAATAAAGGTTGAGTTTAAACATCGGTCGATAAAACTATAAGCGTGGAACTTATTAAGAACCTCCATGATGTTCGCTTTGAGCAGAGTCCAGAAGTAGTGATAAAACTCCAGGGTGAAGCCATCAGGCCCCGAAGCTTTATTTCTTCCTCTGTGATTGATGGCCCACCATACCTCTTCTTCTCGGAAAGGCCCTTCGATCTCAGCCTTATCACTATCCAAAATGGACTGGAACATCAGCCCATTAGGTTTCGGTCGAGTGTAGCCCTCATTAGTGTAAAAGTTTTTATAGAATCTAACCACATGAGATCTGATTTGATCCAAGTCTGAAAAGCTCTCACCCTCAGCCAATATCTGACTCAAAAGGTAAATTTTGCTCCTATCATTGGCGATCGCATGAAAAAACTTGGTATTTTAATCCCCGACTTTAAGCCACTAGGCCTTAGCTTTTTGTCTCTAGCACACTTCATAGACAAAACATTCTTCATGGAACATTGTTCTTTTGCGCATTCTTTCATCAATTTCGATCTCTGTCAGATTCCTATGCTCCTCAATGTCGTCCAACTTCTTCACCCGAGTGAGCAACGCCTCCTTTTCAATATGAACCAGACCATACACCTCACGGTTCCAAGATTTAATTCGACCTTTGAGCTATTTCAGCTTTGAAACAAATTTGAAAGCTGCCGTCCCAGTTGGAGAAATCTCGTTCCACTACAAAGCTACCGCTTCCCTGAAACCGTCATCAAGAAGTCACATATTTTCAAAGCGAAACGGGGAAGGCCCCTTATCCTGCGAATCACAATGTAACAGTATAGGACGATGGCCCAAAATAGCTCTAGCAAGACCTTGTACTCTTGCAGCCGAGAAAATATCTAGCCATTCAGACGAGTAAAGAAACCTAACCAGGCGACTCAAAGATGGCACCTCTTGCATGCTAGACCAAGTGAAATTAGACCCCGAGAGTGGCAGGTCTATCAGCTCCCAATCTGAGATAAAGAAATTGAAATCGCGCATAACGGCCGAATCTGCAGGTCCACCTTGTTTCTCATGGGGTCACCTAATTGCGTTAAAGTCTCCCCCAAGCAAATCGGGAAGTCCCATATGCTAGGATAGCGGTCAACTCAAACCAAAAATTCCCCTAATTTCCACCATCTGAGGGTTCATAAATGCCCGAAAAGGTCCACGTTCTCCCAGTATCCCTGTTCCAGAGCACCACAGAGGCGGAGAACTGTCCCACTTCCTCGTCTAATTTCTCGAAAAGTAATTGATTCCAGGCCACCAGAATCCCACTCGACACTTCGAATCAACCCCAATCCATCTCCAACGATTTCCCCCCAGAACTGATGCAACTTTGAAATTGTCGCAACAACCCTATTTGGTCTCTTGAATTGTAATAATTGTCGGGTTAGCCATGGCGACGACCTTCTTCACGTCAGCCCGCTTAGGTACACCACATGGCGACGACCTTCTTCACGTCAGCCCGCTTAGGTACACCACATGGCGACGACCTTCTTCACGTCAGCCCGCTTAGGTACACCACAGATTCCCCTCACATTCCACGAGAACATCCACGTTAGAAACCGACAAAAGCCCGCCCAACAAAAAGTGGTCAATCTCATTGGGACCGTTGGAGCTGTCACCGGAGACTGCACCCACAGCAAACTTCCCCTGTGTGGCTTGAAGGAAACTTGAACCCAGTTACCAGAATCGTCTCTCCGTAGCCATCGGATCTGGAAAATCTCTGCTGTAGATGAGGCAGAGGAGGAGAAAGAGTCAGAGGCTGAACTCTGAAGACGAAGAAGACGTCGAAATCTCTTTAGTTTGGGGATGGCGGGTCCCTCAAAATCAAAAGTGAGTGCAGCAGCCTCAGGTTCCGAAGCACAATTTGGCTCCACGCAATCGAGTTTGTCCCAACCCCCTTGGTCCATCATGGCCTGGGTCCACAGGCCTGTTATATGCCGAAAGGTGGTCCTGGTTATCCCCAACCCCGATTCCTCAACCAAGGTCAAAGAAATTGACCCACAGTCAGACCTATTGACAGCCCATGCAAGCTGTCTTCCATCCAGCGTTGTCCCGCCACATGTTGCATTCACCACACTTCCCTCCACTAACTTTAGCTTGTCGGCCCCCAGTAACTCTCCACGCGTTTCTATTACATTGGCCATTGCATTAATACCTATGAAACCCTTGAGTGAAACCCACAGTAAATTAGTCGTTGTTTTTACTCTCGAACCCCGCGCCCTCCAAACAAGCTAATGCCACGTGTGTTGTCCCAACCACGTGTCGCTTCCCATTGCATGGGAGCTTCCTGATGAGGACCCCTTCCTCTATAAATGACGACTCTCGATCCCTCCCGGCACGTTCGAAATTCGAATTCCAGTCTGTTGTGGCGGTCGTGCGCAAAACCCCCATCATGTCTGTAGAAAATATTAGCGGTGATAGATCTATATCGGAATCCCCCGCACCGATATTCCCCTCTTCCGTACACATCTTGCCGGCATTGCCGCCCATACTTTGCATTCCCCTCACTGTGATCTCCGGTGCCGGCCTGAATTACCTCTCTTCCAGATCACTGACCCGACGCTCCTCGTCGTGATAGACCTCCCATGTTGCGGTATTGGCGCTGACACATCCCGCTGCGCGACAATTTTCCTCGCCCCAACGTCGACATTCACCCCGTCCCCAGCTGTTTCAATGAGATTATTTGTCGGGACCATATCCTCACCTCCAGCGGACCCCAACGATTTCTTCTCTGGATGCCTCTGGAGGAGAGCCCCCTCACTCAACTCCACTTGAAGATTCGAACGTATTGCTCACCAACCTTAACGACACGGCTTCTGGGGATTCCTTCGATGCAATCGACGGCAATCAGGATTCTGGTAAAACTTCCCACAGTCCGGCGGTGCTCATCCCGACCGAAATGAACGACCTGCAGACCGAGCCGATCGCCTCGAAGACCGTGAGGGTTCAGGCATGTAGCGGTAGTCCATGAAGCCGCAACCAAACCCCTCCATCGAACAGGCTAGGGGAGATCGCTCCATCTGAAACCTCCCACCTCCAGCAGACCACCAGAACCGTCAATAGAAAACTGTGTGCAAGAGCAGAAATTCTCGGCGGCAGCCTCGTCGTGGAAACGCACTAGGTAACTGTTCCGCGTGATGTGGGAGAAATGGATGGCTGGAACACCGAGGGACCATCTACTGTGAACCCGTTTGTAGATCTGTAAGGTTTTTAGAGGGAAAATGAACAATTGCCCAAAACGTGGTTAGGTTAGCACTCAAAGCCCTTAGTTCGTGATTCGTACAATCCACCAAAGGTGCTCCACCGCCAACCTTCTGCCCCCAGTAACATCCATATACGGGTGGCTACCCACCTTAGATAACGTCTCGGATCCACCAATCGTCTTCCTTACAGACACCTGGGCAAAAGATGCGTCATGGCGGACCCACCCGACGCGCGAAAGGTAGTCAACCCCACCGCATGACGTTTGTCCCGAAATACCTTTGAATCTCTTGCCCACAATAGACCACCCATTACGAAGGTCCTTGGCCAGGGAGCCATTAAGGACCACCTGATTCTTAATCCTTCCCACTGGAGCTTGGGCTAAGCTCCTAAAATGTAACCGAAACTCCTCCTTTCGCCTTAACGAACATCCCATCTGGTGGCACTGGATTCGCCTAGCGAAGTTAACATTTTGATTAACGTTTCGACATCCCGGGCAAATCCAATCTCCCACCCGCAGTACCACCGGCGAAATATTAAACGGCCAAACCATAATGCTCGCTGGTTCCAGAGGCAGTGGAAATCGAACAAAGTACATATAATATGTAAAAATTTTCACGTTCCACGCTATACATTTAAATGTCATTTCAAGACACCTATAATGATTATTTGTGAAAAGACACAAAAGTCCTATTCTATGATCACTAAAGTAAAAGGTTATTTAATATTTGTGTATCTCAACGTTAATAATAATCACTTGTTACTAAAAATAAAGTATTTAGAGACTTTAGTGAATCTAATACTGTTAAAATGTTTTCATAAAAAAAAAAAAAAAAAATTAGCTGTTCAAATGTCCCTTACTGAGCTTTTACTAAATTAGTAGATGGTTAACGAATATTTTTTTATCATTTTTGAATTGTTTATTCACCAATAATGGTATTCAAAGTCATCCAAAAAACACTTCTATACATTTTGATAAAATGAATTACATTCCTATTATTGGAGTCATGCCAATCAATTTAATTTCCTTCATCAAATATAAGGATGCCATTTATCCTATAATAATGACTAGTTTCACTAGAAATGATATTTATCATGTAATTTGAATAACTAAGATCAAACATGATTGGTCTCCCAAAACAAAACATGATTGGCCTACCAGAATATAATATTCAGACACATGACATATCATAATAATGAATAATTTCATAGATACAAAGAAAGATAACTCAAATTATAATTTATATCTCAGTTTTAAATTACATTTAAAACTTTGCCGCGGATTCTGATTTTTTATAAAACATCTTAGAAGGTTCCGATCAAATGACCATACATCACTATAAAATGGATATCCGGTTAATTAAACAAATAAAATATCAAATCTAGATCGTTAAATATCTTATCCAGTCCGTAAAAACAAATGTCAAAGGATTTGATCCTATCCGAGAATTATTGATCTAATTTTACACTATTTTATGCATAACCAACGGTCAAGGTAACATCATAAACATTAAATTCTTTTATGTAAAATCATACAATGAACCTATTAAACATATTAAAGAGATTGAACAGATTGGATTTCCTTTTATCTCCATTTAAATTCGAAATTTCAAAGTTTATCGTAAAAAAGATATACCAAAATATTGATTGGAGAACTTATCAAAATCGAATCAATCCAAAACATTGGATAATCATTTTGATCACCGCTAGATCATCATGTAACGGTTTAGATTGGATAAATAACTTTTATTAAATCATATAAATAATCAAAATATTTCTTCTAACCGTCTGATTAAGAATAAACCGTACCAATCAAAAGATGAGATTAGAACATTAGAAATTACATCTAAATGAAATATTCAACTAATAACATTCTCATAGAAAACTTTAATCGAAATTCATGATTAAATAAATTCAACATGACAATAAAACAGCAAGTGCATTTCAAATTTCCTCATTGGAATGTTATTTTTATAATCATGAAAGAAGAAAATTAAATGTCCCCGAAAGAAAATGCATAACGGTGGAGCTTAAAGAAAAAACTAATTGAAGAGACTATAAACCCTGAATTATAAACATTTCTTCTGATATTGACAACTAATAATATGTTGAAGAGACTTAACAAAACTGAAATCAAAATTAGAAGTTGGAGACCTTGGATAGAAATCTAATATATATGGAATATGAAGAGGCAAAGTGCTCTCTCTCTCTCTAGGCGATTTTGAGAGTTGGTGTGGGGAAAAGATGTCTTATTAGAGGGAGTGGGAAGAGGGAATTTAATCCTTTTCTATCTATTTTTTTTTATGCTTTCAATAAATCGATCCTTTTGGGGTCGTCTTTTGCTTGGAGTATTCGGCTCTCCATTGTTCTCTCCTTATTTTTTCTTATTTTAGGGTTAGCATATGAGAGTTTTATCCACTTCTTGGTGAGAGTCTTCTTTTCCGAGGAGATCGCCTCTACGAAGGCTTTTTAGCAATTCATACTTGTTTTTGAAACGGTTTTGGTTACGAATTTTACCGACGTATTGGTGGTTTCGTTGTTGCGTGAACACATGCACTATATCTACGCCATGAGACATTGTTTAAAAGCTTCGGTTGAAGCGATGTGTGAAGCTTTTGGTCAGTTGTTGCCCCGTTTCCAACGTGGTGGGAGTTTTTGCGGATCGTGAGTTTGCCGATGGTGGTTGCGTCTCTCCGGGTGGATCTTTGGTATTGGTTACCGACGGATGTTTATTAGGGTGGTGGATTATCAAATTTTTAACTTACTCTGAAGGTCCCTGAATTTTGTGTTGTTGTTAGATAGATTTTGAATGTCATTCAATGTATTTTAATGTTAGTTATTGTAACTACCATTCTTTTGATTGTGGCCCTCTACTCCGTAACCGCCCATTTGGGATTACTTATTTTCCAATTTGTAACCGTTCTCCATTTCTAATGAAAAGGATAAAAGTTTCATCTCAAAAAAAAAAAAAAAAAAAAAAAATATATATATATATATATATATATATATGGAATATGCTTTAAAAAACACAAACTTGTTGATCTTCACTTGAGATGTCTGGTTTACAGGAATTTTGGTTTACAAGAATCTTCCCATAGAGTGAATTCACATCTGCATTGCAGGCATTAAATCAGAATATTGAATTGCACAACAAGAAGCTCATTCAGAAGGCAATGGAAATAATTCAGCTACTCTGACAGATAAATTACAAGTCCTCGCCATTGATAAAATCAGCAAAAAAAAAAAAAAAGAAAGAGAGAGAGAGAGAGAGAACCACTGGAGAGTGTTTATTCACCATTTATAGCAGAGCAGACACAACTTTTCCCGCTTGCATCTGTTCTTCATCCAAACTTTAAATACAGAAACAGGATCAAGTGAATATAAATTGCCTCAGTTTTGTCTGCGAAACAGACAAAAAAAATGTAGCAACTTGCTGTTAATTAAGTTAGAAAAGCTATATTGCTCAATCTTCTGGAATGCCACTAAAGAATCTTTTTATCTACTTCTTAAAAAAATTTAGTCCACTCACTCATATCACCAGAAATCTCCACATGAACATATCCCATCCTTAAACCGATGAAACCGACTCGAATCCCTCACGATGATCTCTCTCTGGGTGATTTTCGAGATGAACTTAAAGGCAGTATGGCAGTCTCCACAAGTGCGAAGATTCTTAAAAATTTTGATACAAGTTCCTGGCGAAGTCGAAATAATCCCAAAGGCAAGTGCAAGTTTCTCGCTGTGATGGGACAGATTCTGTTCTTTCTGCTCCTCTTCGATGTCATGAAGAACAAAATTAGTTTCCGGAACATACCCTTCTTCCTTCATCCTCATCGATAGCTTCTCCAACAATGCATGTATTTCCTTTGTTTTAGGATGAGATTGATCTCCCACCACAAACACATGAATCTGTCCCTTGATCTTGATCCAACTAGAAGCAGCTTTCTTTACCACCCCTCGATCATCCATTATTTTTCTGATTTTCACCACTTCATCCCACATACCAGCGGCTGCATATATATTTGCTAATGTGACATAAGTCGCCGGATTATCGGGCTCTATTTTGAACAAGGATTCTGCTGCTTGTTTCGCCAACCTAAGGTCTCCATGAATTCTGCAACCGCCAAGCAAGGAAGCCCACAGAAACTTATCAGGCTTCATGGGCATTTTGTTAATAATCTCTTCTGCTTCCATGAATCTGCCGGATCTCCCGAGGAGGTCGATTACGCATGCATAATGATCAGCAGTGTGTGTCAAACCATGTTTTTCACTTATTGAACGAAAAAATTCGAGCCCCTCATCAACTAATCCGGCATGAGTACAGGCAGAAAGAACACCGACAAATGTAACATGATCAGGTTTAGTACCTGATTTGAGCAACAATTCGAAGTACCGAAGAGCCTCCTCAGGTTGACCGTTTTGTGCATAACCGACAATCATGGAAGTCCAAGAGACGACATCAGGCTGGGGCATTCCTTCAAAAACTTTCCTCGCATTTTCGATGTTGCCACATTTTGAATACATATCAACGAGTGCACTTGCTGCAAAAGAGAATGGGTCGAATGCGATTCTAGTCATATGCCCGTGAACTTGTTTCCCTAGATCTTCATTAGTTTGGGATGAACATGCATTCAAAACCCCAGCAAACGTGAATTCATTAGGTTTTATGTTGGATCTCAACAAGTCTGAGAAAAGACTGAATCCCTCTTCCCTTCTTCCACCTTCAAAGTATCTCCCAATCATGGTAGTCCAAGAAACAACGTCTCTCTCCTGCATGTTATTGAACACATAGCTAGCTTCTTCTATGCTGCCACATTTTGCGTACATATCAGATAGAGCACTCCAAACGACTGCATCTGAGGCCAATCCAGTTCGCATTATATGGCAATGTACTTCCTTTCCATGCCGTGGAGATGGAACTGCAGCGGAAGCGGCAAGAATGGCAGAGATTGTGAACTTATTACAGTTCAAATTCTCATCTCTTTGCATATCTCGGAACAGCCCCAACGCTTCTTCCGGATGATTATACCGAACATAACCTGAAATCATAGTACTCCAAGAAAAGTTATCCCTTTCCCTTTCAGGCATTTTGTCAAATAGTTGACGAGCATCCTTGAGCTCACCTCTCATTGCATACCCAGCTATCATTGTGTTCCAAGAACAAGCGTCCCTTTCAGTCATTTCATCAAACATGCATCTGGCATGAGACAAGCTGTTGCATTTAGAGTATAAGTCAATGAGGCGATTGGAAATAAAGATCCCAGGTTTAAAACCAGAGATTTTGGTGTGTTGGTGGACCTTTTTACCATCCTCGAGAGCTCGATTTTGAAGGCAGAGTTGCAGAAGGGCTGCGTAAATGGCAGCAGAAGGGCGGATTTTAGAAAGATCCAACAGGTCTAGTATTTGGATGGCTTCTTTCAAACGTTTCTGTTGGCAGAGAATGTCAACGGCTTCTTTGTATCTATTGTCTCTGCAGAGGCGGTTAACAAGAGAGTCGTCGACTTTGAAAGAGGGGTTTGGTTGATGTTCTTGTTTCTGGATTCGATGATTTAAATAGGAAGACGTGGAGAGGCCACGATTATGGTGGATTTGTTTCACACAAGTTGTCAGATGAATTGGGTTTTTTCTCATTTTTCTCTTGTGGGGAAGAGGAGATTTGAATTTTGGGTGCGGTGCTTTTGCCTGTTGAAGAAAAATGTTAGTTAAAAAAGTAACCGTCATAAGAATTTGGCGCTTTTATTTGAAGAGAGCGGGACTCGGGTCACTTTGATAACACCAAGGTCTCTTGTTGTTGGGAATAAGTGACGATCAATCCAGACCATCCAATGGTCCACCATATGTTACGGACCATTCGATCAATGGTCCTTTTCTTAGATAGTCGTTGGAAAGTGTATAGACCAAGGATCAAATTTCGGTTTCGGTCAGCTGGCCAAAAATTTGAGGATTTTGGTTAAATTTTCGTTTTTCTTTTAATGAAAAAATTGGTATTTTGAAGAATCGCTAAATTTTCGGCCGGTAATTGCAAGGTCCCTTTTGGCTGAAAATTTATGATTAACAGATCGGTCTTGCCCAAAACCGTAAAATATCAGCCAATAATTTCAGATTTTGGCGGATATTTTGAATCATGACTATTAACCGTTGCAATGTGTTTAATGTTTGACCGTTGATTTATGATCGGTGGACACACCATGCAGCATCCCTTGCTATCAATGATTGGGGCACTGAGACCCTGCTGATCTAGAAGCTCTTGACTCTTCATGAAGGTATTTCAAAGATCGGTAGAAAACAAGATTTAGGAATAATGGCCGCTGACTGACTCTTAAATATTAAAATAGTATTTAAATGATCTTACACCATTAATTAGATTTTTGATCTTACACCATTAAAGTGTGGTTTACTATTAGGCCACATGGTGTATATCTCTGATCACTTTAAATTGTTCAAGTGGCAATTCATCATTGGAATATATCTTAGTCAAAGAATCATGCCTATAAGTGAATGTGAACCATCCCGATGTAAACTTTAATACAAGCCATTAAACCTAAGAACAATGGTTGGTATTAGAATGTATGAGTTGGAAAGTTCAAATTTATCTAGAAGTGTGATTTTTGGACCCATTGCCATTTGATGTATGATTTGTTACTTTTGCCGGTACAGATTACCAATATTTTAAACCATTAATGGTGTAAAATCATTTAAACACTATTTTGGTGTTTAAATGACGGCTAGGAGAGTCGTGTATGGTGTTTAAATGACGGTTAGGAGAGTTGGGTTCCGTGATTTAACAAACTCAAAGCTGATCATCTGATTCAAGAGCTGCTAGCATTGAAATATGATAAATACTATTTTTCATGCTAATCTTTTGCACCAAAGATTCGTACATCATGGTCTTCAAATCAAACGGCTAAGATGCCGTTACATGTAACATAAGTCCCAAAACATAGAATCTTTCATTTGAGTAAGGTACAAGTGTACAACAGCAAAAACTTTGGGTGTAAGTGGTCACTCCCTTTCAAAGAGAACAACTTGCACACAAGGTTTATACTTGTTGTACACAATCTAAAAGAAAGACTAGGAATTTTTGGGACCGGTGGTACGTGGAACACACTTAAAAAATAAGGTGTATTAGCAGCACTTACTGTTAAGGCAAATTTTGGTAGCAACAAGACTAATAGCAGCAGTTTTTTATTAAAAATACTGTCGCTAATAGTCTTATTTTTTGTAGTGGCACCATCTAAGTCGTATAATGTAAAGATCTATGATACCAAAGAATGGCATAAAACATGATATGTGTCATTTGATTCAACATAGTCAACCACTAACCCATATGAGGAGCTTTGACTATGTTGAATCAGGTGATAGAGACACCCCCCCTCACCCCTGACTTCCCTCTTTATTATTCTTAGGGCGCTATGTCACTGAAAACGTTGAATCACCCTCTTCTTTTCATTTTTCTCATTCTTTCTTCTTCCTCAACTCTCGCCAATCACCACTATGATGCTGACATCATTAGAAAACCCTCTTTTTCTTTTCCTTCTTCTTCTTCCTTATCTCAAACGAAAACCTAAAAAAACTTCAAAACATAAAAGAAACCCTTAAATTTTTTTAAAAAAAACTCTGAACTTGTGACATTAGGCACCCACCGTCAAATGTAATAATCTGACGGTGGGTGCCTACTTTTTAATTTTAAAATGACCATCATACCCTTCACAAGTGTGCATGCAATCGGGCATGTGCTGTATAATGATAAATTTTTAAGGGTAACCCTTTTCCTGCCTACCGAATTACTGAGGACGCCTACATTGGAAAACTATCGACTACTTTGAATCAGATGATGAAGATTGGTTTTCAATAATCTTTCACACAACGGATCTTCAGGCCATGGGCAAACCATCAAATGACCAATTTTTTATTCCATGCGGCACAGATCCCAAGAAAACATGTGGCACATATTACACTCAAACGTGATTTTAGGGTCATAGTTTCGGATGTGTGCCACGTGAAAAAAATTTGACCATGATGCTGATACACCCATGGTCTAAAGCTCCATTGTGTGGAAGATTGGGATAAAACCTGATCTCGATTGTTTGACGGCCTCACTAATTCGGAAGGCGTGACTAGAGCTAGCTAGTTGTTAATCTATTAATGCACTCTTAGAATGATATGGTGTGTAGTTAGTAAGCATTAAATTTGATGTATAGTACCAAAAAGTAGTGTGCTTGTAGCATAACAAATTCATTATGGTATAAGGGTTCCCGACAGACATTTAACCACCAAAATGGCGTTTAAATGATCTTACAACATTTAAATTAGATTTTTTTTTATCTCACACCATTAAAATGTGATTTATCGGTATGCCAAGTGGTGCACATCTATGAGACTGACAATCTAACAATGGCGCGCGGCTTAGCCAAAAGAAACATGCCTATAAGTGGATGTGAACTGTCCCATTGATGAACTTTAATGTCAACTATTAGAATTAAAAATAATGGTTGATATTATAGTCCACAGATCGGATGGTTGTTTTTTTTTTTTAAAGTATTTATTTTATTGATATAAAAATTTGGAAAGTGCCTCGGAATGTCAACTAAAAACACTAGCAAGTACCTCAAGCATTACTACCTGAAAAAATCGAACTTCCCGAAGAAAATCAGAGTAAGTACTGAGGAATGTAGGAAAACATAGTGAAAAGGGAAAAAACCTACATTAGGAGAAAACCGAAAAATCTGAGAAAAAACCTCCAAGAACAAAAAGAAGAAAAACAAAGAAAAGAAACCCCCTACTTAATAGGACAAAGTCCTATTACAAAGCAAGACCCCCCTACAAAGTATTTAGAAAAGAGAGCAACTGTTTGGCCTTAAATCTGCAAATGCTTATGATCGACTAGTCTTTAATCCCGACAGGAATTTCCCATTTGCAAACCGTTAGAAGGCAGTCCTTGATGAGGTTGTTAAGGTGAAGGGTGTCACCGCTGAATATGATATTGTTTCTAATTAACCAAATATTCCATAGAAACGAGATGTGGATGTGAGACCAAATCCATTTTTTCAGCCCTTTGTAGATATCAATGTCCCAACAAGCAAGAATGTCGTTGATGCTCTTAGGAAGACAGTATGATAATCCGACAGCTTTGAAACACTTGCCCCATAGCGGCCAAATATGCTTGTAATGAAGGAATAAATGATCACGATCTTCTTCTTCTTCGTTGCAGAAAAAATAATTCTTTATTGGCAGGCCCCTGTGGTTGAGGTTGGAGGTGGTTGACAATTTGTTCCAGAAAATCGTTCACAAAAAGAAAGAGAATTTGGAAGGGATTCTAAACCCCCAGATGTAAGCCCAATTGATCTTAGGAAAATTCTCATTTAAAGATTTAAACGCTAATTTGACAAAAAAGATCTCATTATTGTTGCAAGTCCAAATCCTTTTATCATTTTGAGATAGTACGAGTCTAGTATTATCAAGGATATCAGAAAGAGTGTTGTATTCTAAAATTTCGATGTCAAAGAGACGTCTAGTAAAATCGATGTCATCCAAGTTGATAATGCTAAAAAGGTTGGTGGTTGGATTTACAACTATTATGTAGAGATTATGAAACTTAGACACAAAAGTTCCATTCGTTATTGTTCCAGTGATCCGTCCAAAGGTGGATGCATTCGCCATTACCAATGGTGAAAGAGATATTTTTTAGAAAATTATCTCTAACGGATAGGATTTCCTTCTACCACCAAGAAGAGAAACGAGATTTGTTAGCGCTAATTTGCCATCCCATATTGCAGACCCGGTATTTGTTTGTGATGATGTCTTTCCACTATGAACTACCAACTTCGCCTAATCTCCACTACCACTTATGAGGAGGGCTTTGTTCATAGCTTTAATGGCTCTAATACCTAATCCTCCGGTGGATTTAGGCTTCGTGATTTTATCCCAACTAATAAGATGAACGTTTCTTTTGTCACCCAAATCATTTCATAGAAAGTTTCTTTCTAATTTTTCAACTTCTTGGCAAACCTTGATTGAACATTTGTAAAGCGACAGATAGTAGTTGGGAACAACACTCAAGACAGATTGGAATAAAGTAAGTCTCCCTCCTTTCGATAACAATTTACTTTTTCATCGGCTAATTTTGTTGCTAACTTTAGATATGACCGGATCCCAATCGGATATATTGAGTTTTCTCGTCCCAATAGGAATACCAAGGTATTTAAAAGGAAGTTTAGCCACACACAGGTTGACAATGTTAGCCCTTTATTTGAGATATGTTCTTCAATGTGAATGTCGTAAATGTTAGATTTCTCGTAGTAACTTTCTGCCCAGAAGTCTCTTCATATACTTTGAGAATCTTACAAATGTTATTGATTAGGAAGAAATTTCATTCACACATGATGAGAGTCATTTGCATATTAAAGAAGGTTAATGTTATAAGAGTTCATAAGATTGGAGAAGCAATTCACTAACCCTTCTCGTTCCAACTTTTGAAATATGAGGGCAAGATCTTCACTGACTATGTCAAAGAGGTAGGGTGATAGAGGGCATAGTGGGCACCCTTGTCTTAGCCCTCTCAAAGCTTTGAAAAGTCCACACGCTTTACCGTTGATAATGATGGAAAGGTAGGCGCTAGAAGACACCCATGAACCCATGATCTCCATTTCTCTCTGAACTCCATCTTCTTCATCATTCAAAAAAGATGGTCCCAATTGGCCCGATCATAAGCTTTTTCCATATCGACTTTGAGTAAAACCCCTTTTCTTTTGGTTATGTGCATAGAGTGAATGTTTTCTTGAGCGATCACGGCGAGGTCTAAAATCTGATTTCCTTCGATAAACGCCCCTTGAGACTTGGAGATTACCGACCCAATAACTCTTTTTAGTCTATTGGCTAAGAGTTTGATAATGCACTTCTAGAGGCTAGTAACAAGAGATATAGGTTTAAATTTTTTCAACTCATCCGCTCCTCTATCCTTAGGAATAAAGACAAGGAGAGTAGCATTGGTGAATTTATAGATATAGTCATCTTTCGAAAATCTATCCACCATCTTAATGATATCAAATTTAATGGTTTGCCAAAATTTACGGAAGAACCCAAAAGTGTAGCCATCAGTCCAAGTGCCCAATCCGTGCAACATCCCTTAATAGCGGAAAAAATTTCATCTTCATGAAACCTTTCTTCAAGATGGGTAGCACCAACGGGGTCAATTGCGGTTGGACACTATGAATTCTTTGTCTGTAATGGTTTTCTTCACAAAATAATTTGGAATAAAAATCAATGACAATATTTGCAATATCATCAGTTTTGGAATAAGAAATATCATCTTTGAAGATGGTTGAAATAGTGTTGAGACCTCTTCGATTGTTGGCATGCGCATGGAAAAAATTGGTATTGCGGTCGCCCCCTTTAAGTCATCTGATGCAGGCTTTCTACCTCCACTCCTTTTTAGATAATGCATAAGTTGCAAAATTGTATTTAGCAAACTCTCGCTTTAGGGATTCTTTGGTGGATAAAGGTCTCTCTTCAACGAGATCAATTTCAGCTATGGTAGCAATGAGGGAAGATTCAACTTCCTTGGCTTTGGGGATCTTGCTGTGATTTCAATCGAAGATAATAGATTTAACTTTGCGGAATTTAGAGAAAATGGGTAAGGAAATATTGGACAATGAAATGGAGGGCCACCATTTGGAGCGTTGTTAACAGACTTATCATCATCAAGCCAGTAATTATAAAACTGGAGTGGGGAGGGGCCCCATTCAATTCCCTTGAGATTTAGTAAAATCGGAGTGTGGTCGGAAGTCACGCGAGTTATAACTTTACATTTGGCCGTCGGATAGATAGCGTCGAACTCGGCATTGATGAGATATCAGTCAAGGCGGCATAAGGTAGAAGGACTTCTTCCATTGGTCTAGGTAAATTAGGCACCCAACATAGGAACATCAAGTAGATCGGTAGTATTAATAAAATCAGAAAAGTTTTTCATGGAAGGGAAACTTTATGATTGTTTAATCTCTCATAGGGATGGGCCATAGCATTAAAATCTCCACAAAGAATCCAAGGTCCCGTATGAAGAATTTTCCATCTGAATAGGTCCTCCCAAAGCTCCACGTCCAAACCTCGTAAACAAGGACCATAAACCGGTGTGAGTAGAAACGAAATGTTTTTTCTTTTATCAAGCAACAAAACGTAAATATTAAATATTCCGATCCACTGACCTGTGCATTCATAAATTTGCTCGTTCCATATGATGATGATCCCTCCTTTTGTTATGTTAGAGTTTTTAGCGATCTATTTCCAAGTAGCATTTAGGGTAATAGATTGAGTCAGAGACTCAATAATGGCATTCCATTTCATCTCTTGCAAAGTTACAAGATTGGCTTTGGAGTTCACTTTTTTTACAATGGCGCGCTTATTAGGTCTGCCGAGACCTCGAATATTCTGCGATAAAATGGTCATGAAAATGGGATGTGAAGCGGTTAATGAGCATAGTTAAGAGACCAGTGAAGTCTCTTTAACTCGGCTACGTTTTCGCTATGATTTTTCGACTTGGCTTTAGAGAGTAGAAGGAATTCATTGCCATCGTTTTGCGAGAGTGACGGGTCAGATGGGCCAAATATCTGATTATTAGTAGCTTTATGAGAAGTGTTATCAATGGGTTCCGCTTCGGTAATATTAAATATGCCTTGACTAGAGGAGATGCCCAGATCTTGGTCCTCACTCATATCGTCCTTCCAGCTATTGCCTACGTCGTTATCTTCTTCATCTTCATTCATGCCCTCCTGTGTCGTATTATTGTCAGCGTCATCGGTAAAAGCATTGGCGATATTATCATGAAACTCGAGTTCAAGATTCCGATGAAAGCTAGGGGGTGAGCCGGCCGACTCAGCAGAGTAGATGGTAACCGACGGTGGTGATCAGATGAGGTCCATAAGAGGCCTAGGGGAAAAATGGTCCACTACTGGATCTATTCTTGGCCCCAAAACTAGCCCATTGGTAAGAGATGGCTCAGTGTGAACTAAACTGGTAGGAGTTCTATTGGTGCAATTCAAATCTGTGGAATCATCTGCTTGTATTCAAAATTTGAAACATGAGAGGGGGTGGAATCTTGACCGTAAATATCATGATTTTCGGTGCCTTTAGATAGGAGGACTTCAGTGGTAACTCTATCGGTCGGGGCGGATTTGGAAATTACAGCTGTCTTGATGTGGGATATTAGGATTTTTGGGCTAAAAATATGGGGGTTTCCTTGATCCGCGGGAGGTGAATCAGTAGACTTTCGAAATTCAAATTTTGAAGGATCAATGGTTGTTGGGTGGTCAACACATTGACTTGACCTGCTAGCTAGCATATCTGGTGTTGCCATCGTTTTTTGGTCATCGAGGACAGGAGGCTTGGAAGCTGGAGATGGGGGATTGAGGTTTCGAACTAGTCCATAGTGGCTAGTGATCGAATGAGAGTTTGTCCGTATCTCCTTTGAATTGTTAGCCAAGGCATTAGTGGTAGGAGGAGAGATCTTACAATCAAATTCAATGTCAATGGCTAGCAATAACCTCTCGTGCTTTATCTTGCTTTTGATAGCTTTGGGAACAAGCTACCATAGCGGATTAGAAATTTTCAATCTCGCATATTCGATCTTACTGAAATTAATGGAGTTGGGATCAATCTCCACTAGTCCCCCCATTTTCCGGCAATTTCACTGAACTTCTTATGATTCCAATAGTGGGTAGGTAATCTACGGACCCTAATCCACAAGTGGCCACTAATTGGCAGAGATATCATACTGCAAGTGGGTGTCTATTTCGAAAAAGCAACTTGGTGGTGGTCGATTACCTCGCTTCTTCTTTGTAGCAGTTCAGAGGTTGATGAACGATTATAGAAGTAGATCAAGAACTTAGATCTACCCAACTTCCAGAGGCCGATAACTTCATGAGGCTGCCAAGAGTGTGTGCACCAAGATTTGATTTTAGCCATTGAAATATGGCCGTCAGGGTTGAAGATTATGATTCCTCTGTTAGATAGGGCAGCTTCCCAGTGCTCGGCTTCAGGGTCAAAACACCATCGATGGGTTTGCCTCGAATATGAGGCTGGGCTCTAACCTTACCTTTTCCCCATATCGAGAATCCATTTTGGAGGTCAATAATCTGATCTGCCGATAATGGTTGTCATGTGTGGGATGTTTATGGAGCCAGGGGAATCTTATGCCGTATTTGGCTTCAACACTGCAACTACGCTGATTGCAGTGTAATTTCAATTTGAAATTATGGCACCCACATTCAGCGCACTTCCAATCTCCGTTTCGCCAATCAAATTCTCAGATAGAACTTGAAGTAAAACCAGTTTCCTTACCTGAGGGTCTTCCAAGGATCTCTGCATAACTACTTACTGTTGTCGGAGATCGTCTTCTCTCTGTCGCGGGTCTTCGTTGATCCACCGGAAATCGTCTTCTCTCTAGCGTCGATCCGCCCGACCCACCTTAAATTTGTATTAACTACTTATATCAAACATGATTTTGATAATCTATTTTGTAGGAGATCACGGTGATCTAGAAGAATTGAGAATCTTGCCATAGGGATCTTTTGATCACCATCACCTTCACCGCCACCCTCATTAAAGGCCAACCATCAACAAACAGGGTCTGATTAGAAGAACAACAATTACGATAGCATATATTTTTATCTTAGAAAATTTCACAAACAGGTCATAGGCACCATAATTTTTTAGCTCAATCTTGCACTCAGATTAGGTCTAAAGCAACTTCTACTCTTCAATCTAGGAAACCCTACGAAGCTCAATTCTAGAATTCAGGAGACCTGTTGAAAAGCAACCAATATGCCTATTTTGTATTTGTGTGATGATGCACAATGTAGCAGCGTCTAACGGTTCATCTACTATTCTCTACAAATCAGGTTGAAACTTGAAATTCAATTCAACCGGTTGGACCTGACCATTGCTCTTCGATATAAGATCTATCACTTTTACAGTATGAATTACACACATCTTAAGCTATTGATGGTCTAATATCATTTAAACACCATTCTGGTGTTTAACTGGCGGTCAGGAGAGTCAGTGTCCATTCATTATACATGATGCAAGCCAATCGAGACGTTCAAAATACAGATTATTGTTAAGTTGATATATAGTTCAGGTATCAGATGGGCTGGCCTGCAGCCCAGCCCGACACAGGTAGTCATTCGGGCTGGGCTCGGGCCAAGAATATAGAGCCAGTTAGATCCTTGCTATACATCAAAAATGGGGCCTAAAGAGGCCCAGCCCGGCCCCAAATAAACCATTTGGCTCAACCATTCTGGTCAGACACAGCTCAATCCCAGCCCAATTATGTATAGGAGAAGGGTTCGGACCAAGGATTTTTTGTTTGTCAGCCTGGTTGGTTTCATGAAGTATGCCCTTTAATTTGAAGACCATGATCTAACGATCACTTTTGTTTACACGTAACACAATTTCATAAAGTGTGCATTTTGAAAACCATGAACTAAAGATCTAATGTTG
The DNA here is from genome assembly GCA_021018995.1 of Chloranthus sessilifolius. Classification (NCBI taxonomy): domain Eukaryota; kingdom Viridiplantae; phylum Streptophyta; class Magnoliopsida; order Chloranthales; family Chloranthaceae; genus Chloranthus; species Chloranthus sessilifolius. Next base: position 44,246,343 of record CM037584.1, read on the forward strand.
AAGATTGGGATATAAAAGTATTTCTCTCGAACGAGTCATAACACTTTTAAAATAAATAGCTAAAACTATTTTAAATTTTTACATGAGGAGCATTAATTTTAAAAGCATTTGATTAGTTTGAACTAATGATGGAGGTGTTCTTTTAGTTTCAATCTTCTTCTATATCATAGATCTTCAAATCATGACCTTTAAATCATACCTTACGCTCGATAAAACCACATGCCATCTGCACAAAATGACATGTGCTCCAAGTCGGTTGGCGCTCAAGTCGGATACCTAATACCAACTCTTAATGGCAGCCCTTGTGGCTCATAGGCACTTTGTTGACCGTCCATTTTTCAGATTATAAGATCACGGCCGTGCAGAGAATTGAGTTTTGGCCACTCTTATCTAATGATTGATGATCAAGTAAATGATACAGGCGACTCAAGCACTATCACTAGTGTGCACCCAATACCTTTGAATCCAAGAAGAATTCGTTCTCAGTGCACGCTACTTATCTCATCAGAATATCTGACTATAATCATGATTATTTCTATTTCAGGTATATGAGTTTTACATGCGATATTTAACCACATTTCAAAAGCAACCCAACCGCTGCGCCAAGAGAGGAGTCATCAAAACTAGACCGTTACAAGTTTGAAAGTGCCCCTGAAAATACTACAAATCACCTCTTATGATCAACTTAATTTCTCCATAACTTCAGTAAGGATTGAAATTAAATATAAGGGGATATCGGTATTTTTGAACGAATTTTGAGAGGTTTTTAGCATTTGAATTGTGTTCTTGGATCACCATCAATCCCAAAACGTCTTCCAGAGAGAAATTTCAGCATTCTGGAAGTAATCTCATACCAGGTTTGATTTCTTCTTCTTCTTCTTCTTCCTTTTTTCCACGTAGTTTCCTAATGGGTTTCTTGAATCAACGAAACATTGACACATACCAGACAATCTTTCATGATGGACCTGTGGTATTTTAAGAATCTTACATGTTCCATAATGGGTCTTTGTTCGTTTGAATTGATTTAATTTATGTTTCCTGGTTCATGTATCTTTGATTTTTGAATCTTGATGCCTGTTTTCTTCTGATATCTTTTGTGATGTGGGTCTTTTTTCATCATCCCTTTTTTGTCAATTTTTTTTAACAAGGCAGGTCCCCCAAAATCTTGTCTTAGATGAATCTACTTCTCTCAGATGTTTCTTTGTTTCCTTTTTTCTTTTGTGAAGTGAATTTTTATTCATCACCCATTTTTTAACAAGGCAGGTTCCCTGAAATCTTCTCTAAGATATTTCTTTGATTCCTTTTACTGATACTGCTATGATATTACATTATTATGGGTTCTGAATTCAATTCATTTCTTTTTTTCTAGTAATAATTTTCACTTTTGTGAGATGGTTATTTAATCATCATCACTTTCTTGTCAATTTTTTGAATCAGGCAGGTTACCTGAACTCTTCTCAAAGATGAATGATCTTATGACAAAGTCGTTTCTCAGTTACATTGAACTGAAAAAACAAGCGATCAAGGATCTCGAAATGGGGTCCAACCGCGAGATTCAGGGACTAAGCGCCTTAGACGAAGAGAACCTAGGAAAATTCTTCGAAGAGGTAGGTGCAATTAAGTGTGACATGGAAGAGATCTCCAATCTTCTTGTCAATCTTCAACACCTGAATGAAGAGACAAAAACTGTTCACAGTGCCAGAGTCCTCCGAGGACTTAGAGACCGTATGGACTCGGACATGGTCACCATCCTCCGCAAGGCAAAAATTATCAAAGCAAGACTAGAAGCCCTCGATAAATCAAATATCGCGAACCGTGACATATTGCCAGGGTACAAAGAAGGAAGTCCGGTTGATCGAACGAGGATTTCAGTAACGAACGGGCTAAGGATTAAGCTTAGGGATATGATGAATGGTTTTCAATTTCTGAGAGAACGAATTGCTGTGGAGCATAAGGAGGGCTTGAAGAGGAGGTATTTCAATGCCACAGGCGAAGAAGCAAGCGAAGAGTTGGTTGAAAAAATGGTTAAAATGGGTGAGCAAATGGTGGTGTCTGAAAAGAAAATCGAATTGGATTTAGAGAATGATGAGAGAGAGGTGGCTGCGAGAGCGATACAGAGAAGTTTGATGGCACTGCATGAGGTGTTTCTTGACATGGCCATAATGGTCGAGGCGCAAGGAGAACAGTTGAACGATATTGAGGAGAACGTGGTTCGTGGAAGAGAATATATTAGCGGTGGGACCAATCGGCTTGCCTCTGCAACTGACATGAAGAAGAAGAAGAAATTGGCTCTCTGGCTCTGGGTTTTCGCAATAATACTTACATTGGTTTGCATTGTTTCCATCATCTCAAGTTCTTGAAGCAAAGGATATGACTACGACTATGATTTGAGATTTGAATGGGAAAATAAGGCTTTGAGGAGGACTGTGATGTGGGTTGGAATTTTAGTGTGCCCCTCATCCTTGGTTTATAACTGAGAATCTTTTAATACTTTAAACTCTGCTTTTCTAAACTCATGAAGAGCTTTTTGTTGGTATATAACATTCAACTGTTTTTTTTTTTTCAACTTTTCTTATTATCTCTGTAATAACCCGGTTGCAAATTTCTCTGTTTTCTTCTGTTCGTAATAATTCCACTGTAGACATAGATTGATTTTCAATGGTGTTGGTCCCAGGTTTTGGTTGCACCAGTCTTTGTAATCAAATTGATGTGTTTACTTTGAATATTTTCTGATACCAAGTGATGAACACACTTCCATTTCTTGTAATTGGCTGACTTAATGGAGAATTTACGGTATCAAATATATGTATGTTTGGAGATTACTACGAGTGCATAAATGGTCTTTAGGAGCAACTATGCAAGTTCTTTCCTTAACACATTTGATTGTGGTCTGTTTTCTGTTTTCTGGATTTCGTTTATTACACCTATATAAGAAAACTGCAAATAATTTTGTTTGATAGAAAACATAATTATTTTCTTTAGTAGCACATTCTTTATGGAAAGGAGTTTTCTTAATTTTTCTTTCTACAATTGAGGAATTCCTTTTTAAAGAAAATCCCTACATGAATATTAGAAAAAATGTTCTCTTCAAATTGACGAGACAAGGTGATGATCTTAAGCAATTTAGGCTTATTTGAGATACCAATTTTCCAAGTGTAGGAATCATCATATAGAATAATTTGTAAAAATGCCATTTTTAATCTATAATATATGAACTTTATATTATGGATATGCCATTGAATTAAGTGGAGAAATAAGATGTGCAAAGCTGACTCCAAATAGACGAGACAAGGCCAAGTCGATGATGTAACATTTGAATATAGCTATTGTGGGCCAAGCCCAGGCCCTGGGCTCTAGCTCGCTGCTTCTGGGCTGACTACAACCATGCCCAAAGCTGGCCTGCTGACACCCTAGCTTTGTGCAGTCAGCTGACATTATAAGATTATCACACTTACGGAGCCTTTTAGACAGAACCTTGTCAAAAACCGACTTTCATGGATTTGACGAAACTTGACATCTGTGGAAGTCAGCTTTTGACAGGTTATGGTAATGGCAGTTCATAAGATTCAAATCTTATGGTGCTGGTTAGTGGTGACGTTCGATTAATTATTTTCAAAAGGTATTAATTTAGTCACCTGCTCAGCCTGGTATTCGCTGGCCGAAAATATTTATCAGCTTGTATCAGCTAATAAATATTGGTTATAAGGGTAATACTAATAGAACCAAATTCAGTGTAAGAGTTTGCATTGTTGGATATTTATCAAATAAATATTTATTATTTTAATAATATTTATTTATTATTAATTTAATAATATTTATTTATTTTTAAATGGTTCCTTAAAGTGATTGGTTCCATATTAAAAGGATGTTTTTAACCTTCAAGTCAAAATTACTTGAATTTTGAATTAATATTGGAGGGAAACTTTTCCCACCATAAGTTTAAAAGTGTTGTAAATGTTTTGTCCTACCTCACTATTTTACAAGAAATATTCATGGCTTATATATGGAAACTTACCTTCCATATTATTTGGCTTGATAAGAAGAATGCAACTCATAGCGGCGGTTCGCGGCCGCACACGCGCAATTGGCGCTTTTAAGGCGCACTTTGCACTTCTCGGTTGACTTGTTGACCGGGCACGGATTGACTTCACACGTGTGCATCAGGCAGTTTCCGACCGTTCAAGGAAACGGTCGGATTCCGGATTCGAACAAACAGTTAGGATTTCGAATTCAAACAAATCAGTTGACCAAAAGATGTAACTGTTCGGATGTGAACCGTTGGATCCTTGCAACCGTTGATCGGATCGATCAGGACCCTCGATTGCAAGCAATCGACAGACATAACCGCCCCTGAAAAGGTGCTCCGAAAGTTATAAATAGAGGCCAGAGGAGGGATTCCAAAAACACTTGCAATTTCCGAATCCTACATCTGAGCCCTCAGAATTCGTGTGCAAACCAGAGCATTCTGCGTCTTCGTTTCGTTGAGTCGCACACTACAGTGCAACGTAGTATGTGACAGATCGGTTCTTCACCGAGGCTTCATTGTATCCTGGAGGCGAATTTGCCGATATCCCGTTGCATATAGGGGGCAAATATTGTCTTAAAGAAAGCGATCTAATCGCGCCTTGAAGCAATTTTCCAGTCTATTTTCTGTCAAACTTTGTGCAATATACTAACATGTACTAGGCAATGAGCGGTGTACCGCCAGTGGTACACAGACCAATCTTATTACTCCTGCATGAATAAATTTTCAGACATTCACATATTTCTAACATCTGAGAAATCCGTGCAGCTACATTGTTGACTGTGCAGACGTCTGAGACTAGTCTGTTGTACCGCTTCTGGTACACGGCTCATTTCCTTATTCCTTAATACAAAATTCTTCGGTGTAATGCCTGCTTTATTTATAATCAATTGTATCAGCAGAATTTAAACACTATTTTAGGCTAGCTGAATGCCTTCCAGCATTTTCGTTTACATGATTAATCTGCTATGTAGTAAAATTTTCTTAAAGCTAAAATCTTTGTTAGTGGGCGTTCTATGGAGCAAAGGATCCTAGATGAACAAAGGAAGAAAATTAGCTACATTCCCATGGCATGTGAATGGTTCCGGAACATAAAATTATGTGGTGTTAATTTCTACCTTTTTGTTTATGTAGTCAACGATGAGACTAGGACGACGCGAAAGAGTTTGCAGGGGCATTTGCTAAGAACTTCACAAGCATGGGTGATAGGGAGATGAAGATTAAGAATATAGTTTGGAATTGGAGAGCTATTGGAAGAACTGGAGGCAAACGGGGACTAGAGCATTTAGGTGGCAATGCCCAGAGAAGATGCTTCTTTTTCTTTTTGTTGAACGGCAAAAATTAAAGTTTATTAAACAACAAAAATTACATCTGAATTGCGCTAAGAAAGACCTTAGCAGCAAAAAGATAAGAAAGATAAAATAAAAAATCAACCAAAATTCGCTTTCGCAAATTTAAATTAATTTAATGTGATATTCTTTTTTCATTAGAGGACTGACTCCACTTAAAAGTTAATGTTGGTTATATTGGAGGCTATATGGTTATGTTCATATGTCCACTTAATTATGTCTTTTTTTGTATATGTATGTGTGTTTTTATGCATGAATGTATGTATGTATGTATGAATGATAAAATTGACATGCATTTGTACATAATAACACTTGAGTATAATAATAGGGACTCATTTGCATACACAGGGTATCACAGGGAGCATGTATACGTACATTGATTCATACATACAAAGTTGGGACACATTTTAGCCAGATTTGGGACTAATCTGAGGGTCTCTTTTGTCCAAGAGAAAAATATCAAAAAGCTTATCCAATATGAATGAAGTCCATAATAATAAGGCAGTGTTATTCATTTTATATAAGGGAAAAAATAAGTCCAAAGTCTAAAGTAGAACAATAGAACACTCTACCATGGCAACCCTCTTGCTTTCTCCTCCAAACCAAATCCCACTGATATCAAAGGCTCCAGAGCTCTCTCTGTTGGAAAGATGTTCAGACATGGAAGAACTGAAACAAATTCACGGCCAAATGATCAAAACAGGCCTCGTTTTAGACACCATACCAGCCAGCAGGCTACTAGCCTTCTGTGCAAAACCGGATTCCAGCAGCTTGGCCTATGCCCGATTGGTTTTCGACAGAATTCAGCGACCCAACACCTTCATGTGGAATACCATCATAAGAGGCTACTCAAACGGAAAAGACCCAGAGGAAGCTCTGCTTCTATACCACCAAATGATTCATAACTCCACTCCGCCCAACGCTTACACATTCCCTTTCTTGCTTAAGGCCTGCACCAATCTATCGGCATTGGAGGAAACCAGGCAAATTCACTGCCACATAGTGAAAAACGGATTCGGATCAGAGGTTTATGCCGCCAATTCACTACTTCATGTTTACGCTAGATCGGGCAACCTTGCTCCTGCCCGTCTCCTGTTTGATAGGATACAGCATAGAGACACCGTATCGTGGAACTCCATGATTGATGGATATGCAAGGAGTGGCGAGATCGTGACGGCACGTGAACTTTTCCATCAGATTCCATCAAAGAACATCATCTCGTGGACATCGATGATCACTGGTTACATCGAGTGTGGTCTGTTCAAGGAAGCCTTGACCCTCTTTCATGAAATGCAGGTGGTAGGGGGGATCAAACCAGATGGCGTAGCACTGGTTAGTGCGCTATCTGCTTGCACGCATCTGGGAGCATTGGAACAAGGTAGATGGGTCTGCTCTTATATCGACAAACACCAAATCCGGATAGACCCCATTCTCGGTTGCATTCTCGTGGATATGTATGCCAAGTGCGGAGACATAGAAGAAGCTGTTTGTGTTTTTAGAAGGATGGGGGAGAGAAGTGTTACGGCGTGGACAGCCATGATCAATGGCTTTGCGATTCATGGCCGTGGAAAAGAAGCGCTTGATCTGTTTTCAGACATGGTGGAGGAAGGAATCGAGCCTAACCACATCACTTTAACAGGAGTTTTAACTGCTTGCAGTCATGCGGGGTTGGTGGAGGAAGGAAGATCATTTTTCAAGAACATGGAGAAAACTTACGGCATGAGGCCATCGATAGAGCACTACGGATGTATGGTTAACCTTCTAGGCCGAGCTGGGCTGCTAAAGGAAGCCAAAGAGCTGATCATGACGATGCCCATGAAACCGAATGCTGCTGTTTGGGGGGCATTGCTCAATGCCTGCTGCATATATGGGGACATCGAGTTGGGCAAGCACATCGGTCAGATCCTGATCAATTTGGACTCGGACCACGGAGGGCGGTATGTACACTTGGCTAGTATTTTTGCATCTGCGGGCCAATGGGACGAAGCCGTGAGAGTGAGAAAGCTTATGAGAAGCAGAGGAGTTTCAAAACTTCCAGGGTGCAGCTCAATTGATCTAAAGGGTGTCGTCCATGAATTTTTTGCAGGAGATCGGTCACACCCAATGACCGAAGAGATCTACGTTACTTGGGACCGGATTGTGGAAAGATTGAGAAAGGAAGAAGGATACTTTCCATGCACTGAGAATTTACTACTTGATCTGGAAGAAGAGGAGAAAGAAACTGCAATACATCGTCACAGCGAAAAGCTGGCTATTGCATTTGGGTTTATATCTACTGAACCTGGGACGACAATTCGGATTGTTAAGAATCTTCGTGTGTGCAAGGATTGCCACTCCGCAACAAAGTTAATCTCCAAGGTTTATGCTCGTGAAATTGTTGTACGAGATCGGACTCGGTTCCACCTTTTCAAAGATGGGCATTGTTCTTGCCAGGATTATTGGTGAAGCGGCGGAGGGTAGGACCGAAGGAGAGAAATATATTTCTTCAAATTCCATAGATAAATTCAAGAGATTAACAACAGTTACATGGCCTGTATCAGAAAGTTGGTAAGCCATTGAGAAGGACTGAAAGGTTGTAGGTAACATTTGATTTATCAAAAAGTTAATAGAGCACTAACATGTAAATTAGGAAGGAGGTAGATATATTTCACACATCAACATTCAAGAAAATACTTCGTTTACTGGAAAACAGAAATGGGAAATATCCTTGCCTTGAGAATAATCAAGAAAAATCTTGATGAAATGGGCAGGAAATTCTTGTTAGCTTAGATGTTTGGACAGAGTTTCTGAAATTATCTGTAATAGACCACCAAAATGAAACTGGTTTACTTATACTGATGGAGAATTGATGGTATGAATACCACTAAGACTTTAACCGATCAAATATATATATATATATATATATATATATATATATATCACTAAGAGTCTACCCTTGAGAAGGTTTATGGCCAGTTTGGACAGAAAATCTAATTAGATTGTATAAATGGTGCTGCCACTGAGTGAAAACATCCAATTATATTAGATAAATCATGATAACTGTCATTTCATGATGTGGGGCAACTTGTTCACCGTAAATAGGAGAGGAAACCCTACTTTTGATATTTTTAACTTAGTGGCAGAACCTTTTATCTAATCCAAGAAGTTTTTCTGTCCAAACTGGGACTTAACCAATTACTTAGGTTAACTATTTATATATATTTATGTTAGGTAAACTGGGATTGAACCAGTGACCTCGAGCTACAGGCCCAACCCTACTCAGGTCAATTATGTAATAAATGGCTCACTTCATTCATTCAAAACATTAAATTTCTTTCCATCAATTTGCAGTTTACTTATCAACCAGTTTATTGGTAAGATTAAATTATAACAGTTTGAATACTAGTTCATATCAGTTGTGGGCATTATGAGGCAAAAAAAATGAAGAAACTTTATACTGACTGGATTCTGGACAGAGAATTGAACACTTTCTTCATATTATTGTCTCTCAGGTCATTTGAAAAACTTATGAAGCTACATTCGGTACTCCATGGTTAGCTTCAGCCACCACCAATATTAATGAAAAAAATACGGGACCGATCAACCCTTATGAAAAGAACATTATTCCATCAATCCTGCCAAAGATGTCTTCTATAGATATCAAGGCTCCTAAAAATCTGTTAAAGTCAGATTTTGACAGTATCTGGTGGCTTAAAAGACATTTTCAGCTCGATAGTCTTATGATATCAATGAGTATCAATCTCCTAAAATTTTTGTTTCTTTAAAGTATATTAGTTGTACCTGAGAATATAGATATTTTCTAACCAATCTATTACTGCCCCTCTGTTGGTTGATCCATTGAGCAAGTAGAATATAGGCATTCTACTTTAATATTCAAGTAGTAAATACAACTGTATTCTACTTAACGAGTCAATTGTTCTTTTTGGAGGATGATATTCATGAACAGAGCAAATCCTGGTCATGATAGTCAATTTTCAAGTTGTATTATGTGTAGGGATTGTTCTACAATTTTGCGAGCTTTATTAATCCATTAAGATAATTTCTTTTTTGACGAATAAAAAGATTAAGATAATTGAATGAATCATAATACAACACTCCATATTTCCTTGTTGGAGTTTATTGACACTTGTGATTTGTTAGCATGCCCTCAAAACAATGTCAAATAGAGCTCCAGTTTAGGATAAGTTATCCTCTGTGAACCCCCTGCAACTCTTGTTACATATAAGCACAAGAAAATGTAACACCCACAAGAAATACACACACAGAAACGAGTCCTTAGGTTCTCCATTTTTCTAGCAAGGAGGAAGATCTTTAGGAGGAGGTAAAATCGTTTCGTCTGGCTGTTTCCCATCCTCAACCACAAAAGCCATCTTCAACCCCCAGGTAGTATGAACTTCTAGGTGACAGTGCATAAACCAGACACCTACAAAGTCATGGATGAGTATTAGATATATTGCTTTTTGGTAAGTAAGAGGTTACAATAAAGGTGCCGGGTATCGGTTCACCTTGGATCGATACGTTTCAGCAGACACGGATACGGTATCGCTGATACCATATCGGTCGATTTTTTATTTTTTTTGAAAAAATAAATAAAAAGTAAACAATAAAAAACTGGTTGTATCGGTCAGTATCGGGCAATACTTATTGGCCGATAATGAGACGGTATCGGTCCGATACTGCTACCAATACTGATACCACATCGACACCTGTATCAGGGTGGTATTGGTACCGGTTCTTGATGAAACAGATACGTATTGCCTATACTATCAGTATCATCCGAGTTTTGATACCATGGTTACAATGAATGTGTATGTATGTATTGTCAGGTCTGCCTATTGATTGCCTACCATCACATGATCACTGAGGGAAGTGCAGCAAGGCTGGTGATCGCCTTGAGCTGAGGTTTTAATCCACAAGCATCCTTCACCAATGCTAGTGTTTTCACCACATAACAAATTATATAGACTACTTGGATATGCCCATCAATACCAAAATTAAACATGCCATTTGGCACCATGGCCCTTGTACGAACATGTATGTATGCATATTTGTATGTGGTATATAGTAGTCGTAAGCATGTGAGTGCCATGGATGCATGTATGTTTAAGTAGTATTTTGTTGTGCTCACCTGGGTTGTTAGCTTTGAATCTAATTGCAGTCCAACCACCAGTAGGAATGCCGACGGTGTTTCTTTCCGGAGGATCAACCAAGTTAAAATTAGCTGGGTCTTTTGCAGGATCAAAGTTTCCGATTCCAGTCCCGACAATAAAGAAATTGTGACCATGAAGATGGAAGGGATGGGATTCAACAGTTAGGAGATTGGTGTCCTGTAATATCAATTCAACAGTGGAATTGAATGCGACCCTACTAAGTCTAGTTCCTAGTGAAGTGCCAAGGTTGGCTGTAAGTGGTGCACCAGTGTAATTGAAACTGGTAACTGGTTTGTCAGGGAAGTCCAATCTGAAGACACCCTTGAGGTTGAAATAATGGGCTTCAAGGAGGCCAACTTCAGGCATCACAAAGGTTATATTGTTTAGTGAAGCAGTGAGTTTGGTTCCATTCAGGCAAGTGGGGCATGGGTTCATTCCAAGACCGACCGTGTAGAAAAGATGCCGGTCGACATTGAGAGGGACATTTGCGGGAAATTGTGGTGAGTTTAGACTCCTCAGGTTGTCATTGTAATTTTCGACGAATTGCGTGTCATTGGGTGAAGGGAGTTGTGGCAAGATTGGAATTACGGAGTTTGGGATGCCTTTGTATTGAAATATCGCGGTTGCAGTTTTGTTGTCGACGGGGATCAGAGCATCCATGAAAGGCCTCGCGGCCATGAAGTACCTCCCTGGCGTCTGGTCGGCAGTAACAAGGACATTTGTTGTCTGGCCGGGTGCGATTAGTAAGGCTTGGGTGGTGAATGGTTTGGAATAGACTGCATCTATCTCCACCACTGTCATGTTATGGCCAGCAATGGCAAAGAAGAGTTCATCATTGAGGGCAGCGTTGATTATTCTTAAGAGATAACTCTTTCCCCATTCAACCTCCATTGCAAATGTATCTAAAACAAAGAAAAAAAAAAAGTAATTAGGAGAATTTTTGAGCTAAAAATGTACAGTTTGCCCGTGTTACTGGAGCTGCAGATGGGCCGCCAGCCTGGGCTGAATCTCCGGAATTATGCTGAGTAAGGCTGCCAAGGGGGCAGTTCGGCCAATTTCCCAACCCACCCGATTGATTTTTCATTTTTGAACCATGTCGAGCACGAGCACGTAAACTTGACCAGTCAGATTGGATCAGGCATGAACCATCCGACTCAACTTTTGGTTGGATCGGATCGGGTAAAATTTGCCTGACCTGATTGGATATTTAATATAAAATATGGCCCTCTGGAATTGGAACCGGGTCATCCTGACCCGACCTCCCCGACTTGAGTTTTCGGGTTGGGTCAAGCTAGCATATACGCTTGACGTATCGGGTGGGGCGATGTGCACCGCTGGGTAAGGCATATACCCTTGACCCAAAGTCAGCCAAAATTTAGGCCCACTCTTAGCGATTGGCAGCCTTAGCGATTGGTAGAAGCTGATACATGTGATACCGGACGAAACTAAGAGACCAACTCCTACGACTGCTTTACACAGATAATGGACTAGAAGCACCCACTTAGGACAAGTGACATACATGTTTGATCATTTTGGCTGTGTTTGGCATTGCTCTTTGGGAGAGTAGAAATGAGCAGTAGCTGCTCTTTGTTATTGTAAAGAAATGTGAGAGGAGAGCGAGAATAATTTGAAGAAGATAAAAGGAAGGCTGCTCTTTAAAATAGGAAAAACTGCCCTCTTTAAAAGAACATGATTGTTCATGCTTTTTTAAAGAGGGCAGAGAGTACCCTCCCTTTTTTCTTCCTCCATTCCTTCTCTCCCCATATTCCTTTGCAACAACAAAGAGCATTAATTGCTCTTTGCTACTCTTTCAAAGAGCAATACCAAACACAACCAAAAGTCTCTTGGGATGGTACGGCACCACAGTCAGAAAAATCATGTATATTAAAGAGTTAGAACTTTCTATCAAAGAGCATAATATCAGCCATTGAAAAACTTGGACAAGCAGGGTTCACAGGTTGCATGATTCAAATCCGCCCATGAGTGTGAGTTTGAGCGTACGACTTTGATGATTTGCTGTGCTCAAATGATATGCCATGTGGCCTAATATGGAAAATATATCTGTAAATGCTTCTGGTATCCCATTATTCCATTAACTTATATTAACATATACATATTGCCTCACACGACTATAGTCACAAAATTTGCCAAAGTTTTAAAAATTAATCTTGAAGTATTTATGATTTTTTCAAAAATTCCTTGGTTTTAAAAATTCATGAATAAATCCCATTTTTTTCAATAAATCATGATTTTTAATATATTTTATTTTTACTTTTACTTTTAATTTTTTATATTTTCTCCGAATATTTCCCCGAAATTATCGATTTTTGTGAGACCTGAAAATACGGTGTGGGCAACACACATATCTAGACTGTCTAGTATACGGTGTGGGCAACACACATATATCTAGACTCTCTAGCAATATCAGTTAATTTATTATTTTTCCTTACGTTTCTCGGAGCATGGGAAGAGTGGCCCTGGTTTCCCATTGATCGTATGTGCATCTGACATGTTAGGTGGCAAACCCAATTTGTTTGCTTGATTCACAGCAGCTTCCACATCTGTGTTCCACCATTCTCCTACACACCACACAACACATTAATCATAGAATAAAATGAATGGGCTGACAAAGAAGATTAAATATAATTAAACTATAAAATGAAGTTTGTTCATCTAGCTAATTAATTAAACTACCCACCTAAGAGAAGATTAACTTCCCTAAATGGTTGAGGAAATGGAAATGGGGTTCCTTGTTTAGGCATGATGACTATTGCGCCATGAACTGTTGCCCTTAGCCAGAAAATGTGGGCGTGCCACCACAAGGTTCCTCTTTGGCCCGTCACATTCATATTGTAAGTGTAGCTATGCCCGCTCTTGATGGGGCACTGGGTTATATACGCTGGTCCGTCTGCCCAGCCGTTTCGGAATTGCTTCAATCCATGCCTTCAAAAACCACCATTTCCCATGTCATATAGCTCTACCATTTGCTTTCATACTTACATTCGGCAATGTGTCAAAGACTGATCTAAAAATCTGTGGTGCTGAGGATTGCATCAAAACAACATCTCTATTGTGTGATTTAAAGTGATCAAACGTCTTTAGGATGAATAGTTACTATGCGAGTCTCCAAAATATAATCAGTTTTAAATATTCATTTTTTATGCATTTGGCATCTCTAAATCACATGATGGAGATTTACTAATGCAATCATCAACCCATATGATCGTCATTATCACGTGGTACATTTGATAGAAAATAGTCCCAATGTATCCAAAATCAGTGACATGTTCACAACTTAGATTGGGAACTGGCCGGTTACCCTATATAAACATGCGTAGAGCTAGTATTAGGTTCTTGATATGAGTCAAACAATGAAGTCCGGGTCAATCTCCTTTTGTCCAACTGGTTAAGCTTTGGAAGCCACAGCTATTTATGAGCACAAAAATCAGTGAAATATCACTTTTGAGTTATTACTATTTTGCGGGATAATGTCTATTGACTGACATTTAAACACCAAAATGGTGTTTAAATGTTTTTCCACAATTTTTTTTAGACTTTTCATCTTACACCATTAATGTGAAATAAACTATGATGCCCAAAGACGCACATCTATGAACAATCTCAATTGCCCAAATGGCAATCTATCATTGAAACATGCCTCAGCTATAAGTGGATTTGGATCCTCCTTTTATGAACTTTAATATTAACCATTAAAAGATATGAATAACAGTTGATACTAGGGTGCACAAATCAAATAATTAAAAGCTTTCAACAAGTGTGATTTTTAGAGCAGTACCAAAAATAAGACTAGTAGCAAAGGCAAAAAATTGCTGCTATTAACAAAAAAATTACTAAAGGCTATTAAGACTATTAGCAACGAATGTGCTAGTGGCAATTCTTGTTAATAGCTACAATTTTAGTTGCCGCTAATAGTCTTATTTTTCGTAGTGAAATTTATAACTTTGCCTGTATAGGCATGGATTGCGTACATCATAAACCATTTATGGTGTAAGATGGTATATTATTTTGCATCATCCCTAACAGATTTGTTGCAAAGATTTAGAGCACAGCGTCAATGTTTTATAGATTGCAATTGTCTCTTTACTATAGAATTTGTAGCTATAGATAAAAAAACACATATATATCCAATAAGTATTGCAAATGGGACGGGCTTCGAGCTGATTAACTCAAAACCCGATTTGTTTATAGGTCATGATTTTTCATTTGACCCGACCTAACGAGTAAAGACTTTCAAACCCGACGAAGGCCTGTAACAAGCCGGATATAAACCATTGGGTCAACCTGACCCGTTTGCAGCCCTACGTAATTGGAAGGACTCTCCTTACAGTTCCAAGCAAGGATCAAAATTTCGGCCGAAATGACCAAAATTTCGGCCGAAATTATCGGTTATCAAATGTATGCAATTGAAATTATCAGCCGAAATTCAAATTTTCAGCCAAAATTACGGTTTCGGTTCCCTCCAAAATTGAAATGAAAACCGAAATTTTGATTATTGGTTTCAAGTCTATTTATATGGCTGAAATAGAGCCGAGCTCGACAACTCGGCTCGGCTCAGCCCGAAAAATAAGAGTTTTTCTCTTTAGAGTTCGGCAATTTGGAGCTCAAATGAACAGAGTTGAGCTTGAGCTAAGGCCGGCTTGGCCCGACTCGGCTCTATGGTTCGATTTATATATATATATATATATAGACTACAGTACCCACTGTTGCTCCTACCTACGGCTGCCTCCTACAACTCAAGTACTCAACTCCTACTTCTCTCTTATTGCTGAAGCTCGATCTCTCACCTTCTATCTCTCACAGAGTCACAGTCTCATGCATACGGTCTATGCGAGCTCTCTCACCTTCTCTATCTCATAGAATGGACATTTAATTAAGTAGAAGTTTTAAAAAGTACTAGAGAAAATTTTTTATAATAGAATATACTTGGCTCGAAGTTCGGCTCAAGTTCGAAGAGCCGAGTTAGAGCTTGGAATTTTCGAGCTCGAAAAGCTTAGAGCCGACCTCCAGCTCGGCTCGTATAAGGTAGAGCCGAGCTAGAGTTGGCCCGAGCTCGGATTCGACCCGACTCGGTTGCAGCCGTATCCATTTAGAAAGGGAACACACACATAAGTCACCGGCATTTTGTGAAGGCTTATACTACAATTGGCTTGGAAGTTTGCACATCACCGCAGAAGTGCAATTCATAGAAAGCTCTTTTGTCAAACAATGGGCTTGACATATCACATACGTATGAGACATGATCGTATGACCCGAGCTCTTATTAGTTGCATGTCAAGATGACTTAAAAAATCAACTTAACGTGACATGCAACCAATGATAGCATAATTCATGAGATTATGTCCTACGAAAAGAGTGAGAGAATCATTATCCTATATATATATATATATATATATATATATATATATATATATATATATATATATATATATATATTATAGTTAAACTAGGTGTGGAGCACTTGACTAATCTCAAGAGAACATGCATGCCCCAAGTTACCCTACTTCGGATCACACAGATGTAAAACCCTAGGGTGTCTTCAATGGGGTGATTAGAATTCATGAGGCCATCAAGGCGGGCTTGGCATATATATATATATATATAGACACTCACCAATGAATGGACATGTTATATTGTGCATAATTGGTGACATTGATGAGAAGTGTATCTCCTTCCCTGGCATAAACTGTAGGCCCTGGAAACATTCCATTCACCGTAACAATGGGCTTCGCATGACACAACCGGCTTACGTTCTTCACTTTAATCTGAGGCCGACACACAGAGATCACCAAGAAGAGTACATAAATAAAAAAAGAGAAGCAAGAAACAGTAGTGTAATTAGGAAAATGCTTGCATGTAAACACATGTTAATAAACGAAACCACTCACGTCGAATTGGTACTTCTTCACGGCAGCTTCGGCCGTAAAGGAAGTTAGCCCGACAAATACTAAAAACAAGAAAAGAGCAGCCATGGAGAGACCTCCTTGTCGTGCCATTTTGGCGGGATTCGGGAATGTGAATGGTGATGAGATGTGGGAGGAGAAAAGGGTGGTTTTTATATGAGGTACAGAGAGCTTCGGTTGTGCTCTCAGTTTGTTAAAAAAACCAATGAAGAGTGAGTTGAGTAGGTAGAAATGGGACGAGAAACTTGGAAGCAAGTACTGAAGGAGACATTTAGGTAAAGGCGTAGGGACCGAGGAAGCCACCTTAGAGTAAAGAGAAGTGGAGGCACTTTTAATATTTGGGATTATACAACGAGAGGTACCTGAGGCCAAACTAACCAACCGGGGGATTTAACGTTAAGGAAAAGGAATATAGCTTTTAGTCCTTTACCAAGTTTTCTGTTGGGATAAAATGTTAGTCGAGTCACCATTCACATTCATGCAAGGGTACCGGTACTTGCAATTGAAGATTCCGTCTCTGCAACCTGAGGTCTCACTATTAAAATTGTTGATTTCACTTGGAACACATCCCCAAAGTGATCAAAGAATGCTTCTCATGGTACTGGGGAGAAAGAATGGCTTTGCTACAATGTAGAAATCCAACGGGCCTAACTCAACTTCACAAAACCGACTTGTAAAGTGGAGAGTGCCCAAATTATATATATCCCAAGACCTCCAAGCCCGCAAACGTTGTGGGACTATTCTAAAAGGTACACCCATGATCAATGTCACTTTTGAGTATGTGTGTAATGTGGAACCAATACCTACATGCCTGATAGATTTACATGATCTCAAGATCTATATTGTACAGAAGATTGGGACAAAAAAATGATATCTGTCATCTAATTCAAGACTATTAATAATTTTAACATAGAAATCCTAAGATGCTGAGAGCAAAGAGTCAGTTGCAAATATCGGTATTCTCTATATAAAGTTAGGCTCTACCTTTTTTTTTTTTAGTTATAGATGTGACTTGTTTGCACACACCTATCAATCTAGTCCGTCCAGTAGTTTTGGCCTGCTTTTGGAAGGGACAAGTACAAAGTTAAAAACGGCTTAAAGCTCGTAATCAACGTACTTACCCAAATTTTGATGGCTTGCATAGTTATTATAAGGAAAATTGCAATCCGCGGGCAGGTTTTGTGCAGTCAAAGTACAGGCAGCTGACCTAGTGAGATGTGAGTGGCGGCCCGACCTGCATTGTTTGGACCCCATTGTACTTGCAACCAATTGCGTTACCTCACGTCAGTCGCGTGTATTTTACCTGTACAAAAGCTGCCTGTCATATAACTCTCTCCTTATTATAAAGGGCACATAAAACTCAATATAGACATCAATTTTACAACAAAGGTCACAATTCAGTGTTATACGGCAGTCTTGTCTTCAGTTTTTTTTTTTTTTTTTGACTTACGAGCCCTTAGTCTTGTAACGTCAAAAATATTACAGGAGATCTTCACAAAGGTAAAAAAATGGATGAATTTTTTTGCCAAAAGTGAATCTTACTAGTATATTGTGTTGTATGAAGGGGACGTTCGTTTCAAAGTAATATAGGAAAATTATACTTAAAGTGTCTTTGTAGCGGTTTTATGCATGCTTCCTTCTTTAGTTTCATTGTAATTGATGGGTGCATAATACGTGCTTATGAGGACTGAACAACTTTTTAGTGATTTATTATTTTCGCTTATGAGGACTGAACAACTTTTTAGTGAGGTGGGAAGCATTTTGCATGTAATTCATTCAACAAAATTTTACATGTGGAAATGAATTTTACAACGAACTGAATGTGCCCAAAATATGTATGAAAAGTGGGAAAATTATAAATATAGGACAGATTTGTTAAGGACAAATTGCAGGTGGCTGATGTGGCGCGATGTGTTTGGCTGCATCGACATGCATTGATTGAGCCTCACCGCATTTGTAGCCAATTGAGTCGCACCACATCAATCGCCTGCACTTTGTCTATATAAAATTTGTCCTTCATATAACACTGTCCATGAAAAGAGTCATCCATGGACAAGTGGACCAATCTTTATTAAACTTTGGGCTACATGCCGATTTTTAACATCACTAAAATCCGTGCAGATACGCTTTAAACCATACAAATTGATTGAGGTTCAGCTTTATAAATAGCCGGTGGTATATGGCCCCTATACTTAATACAAACTCGAGAATGGTTGGAACCATTTGACTAGTGTGAATTTGGTCCAGTGGTTCGTACAAGAGGTGGGCAAGAAAATGAAGGATAGCGGTCTTTACAACCAATTATTCTTTCGGCGCAACTAATGGCTCCACTCTTTAATATTGTTGACTACCTAAAATCAGATGATAGAATCGTTTTTGTCCCAATCTTTCACACAATAGATCCTAAGGTCATAGCCCACCTATCAGACAGTCAGGTGCTAATTTCAAGTGACACACATTTGTGATCACGGTTTCCCATGAGAGGGGTTCTTGGGTCACCTTCGGTGATGTGTTCTATGTGGAATCAGCATCTGATCATCTGATAGATAGATTATGATCACAAGATCTATATACCATGAAAGATTGGGACGAAAAATATTCTCCATCATCTAATTCCAGTAGTCAATGGTGCTAATTGTGGAACCGTCAATTTTACAAGAAGAATATTCAATTGTAAATACTGTTATCCTAATTGAATGGTATACATACATGGATCGTGATATGTTCCAAGAGGTAGAAAACGAGACTAACTTGATCCAAAAGGGATAATGGCTCCTAACGATAGTACATATTTCGTTTACCCACTATAAAAAATAAGACTATTTGCCGCTATTAGTCATGTCGCTACAAAAAACTGTTGCTATTATTTTTGTAACGGCAGTTTTTTGTAGCGACAGGACTAATAGTGGCAGTTTTTTATTAAAAAAAACTGCCGCTAATAGTCTTATTTTTTATAGTGACGGTAATATTTCGGAATGGGGTGGGATCAGTACATTTTTTATAGATTTCAGGAAAAACTTTATTTATTATTTAAAAAATGACCAAAATTATAAAAAGATATTAATTTCAGCAAAATTTTGTTAATTTTGCTGAAATTAAAGAAATTTTGGCGAAATCAATGAAATTTCACTGAAAGTTTCGACTGACCATTGTTTCGGTAAATTTCGGCTAAAAGCCGGAGAATATTGCTGAAATTTGTCAATATGCTCTTGACTGACATTTAAACACTAAAATGGTTTTAAACGGTCTTCTACCCTTACATTAGATTTAGAACTTTTGATCTCATGCCATTAAAATGTGGTTTATGATTATGTCACATGGCACAATTTTGTGAACACACTACAAAAAATAGGATTATTAGCGGCCGCTAAAAACTGTCGCTATTAACAAAAAAATTGCCGCTAATAGTTTTAATAATTTTTTCGTTATGAGCGGCGAAAAGTTTTTTGCTACAAAAAATTATCACTGATAGTCTTATTTTTTGTAGTGACAATTTAAACTGTTCAGCAATCCATCTTTGGAACATGTGTCATCGACATAATCATCACTATAAGTAGATATGAACCATCTAATTTGTGAATTTTAATATCACCCATTACAACTAAGAACAACAGCTAGTATAGTGGTATTCAAATGATCTCCCAAAAACTTGTGAATTTTGGACTCATTTCACTTCAACATATGATCTATCACTTTGATAGAATGGGATACTTACAACTTAAACCACTAATAGTATAAGATTATTTACCTACCATTTTGGCCTACCATTTTGCTGTTTAAATGATGGCAGAAAAGTCGGGTTCTTATCTAAATGAAGGTGGAGGGTCACCAAGCAGTGCTCTTCCTTTCATTTTAATGAAGGGGGTGATGCCCGAATCCCGACCCTTCAACCAAGGACACGCAGAGTCAATGCATAGTATTAGGTGCCCATCCTTGGTGCACTAACTGTGAACCTAATAAAAGGCTATTATACCGTACGTACATAATTTTGTGACAGGTAGACGAACACAAACCAAATTTTTAGTTTTTATGTATAAAGTGTCCGGCTGCTCGTTGGACTTAAATTAAACCCCATCTTCACGTTTGACAGCTCACGGCTTTTACCATCACAATGCTGCTATTGTTTGGCTGATACCAACTCTTAAATAATGCGATGCTTCCAATATGCATCCCCCAATTAATGAATGCTTGTACTCTTTATATAATAATCTGAACCATCCAATCAAGGGAGCCATTACCTGCACATGTTTTTCAAGTGATTGTAACGAATATAAAAAAAGACTTGATATTTTAGGGACATGTAATATATAAAAATGTAATATAGGCCATCTGATTTGAACTTTATGATCAATAGATCTATGGTATATAAAATTGGAGCAAAGTATAATACTTGTCATATGATTTATTGTAGTCAACTGTTGAATTATATAATAGGCTTTGACTCCACACTACAAAAAGCAAGACTATTAGCGACAGCCTAAAACTATCACTATTAACAAAAAACTATGTAATTAGTGTTTTCACATAGTAGAAGTTGCCAAGCTTGTCAGTCTTTCTTTTAAATTTAGTGCAACCCGTGCAATCACTTGAAAAGTGTGTGCATGTAATGCCCCTCCAATCAAGTAAATCCGAGCTTTCACTAGTTCACCTAAAATCAATTGGCGTTAGGGATGGCTTCAACTTTAAACTTAAACTTGTGTTCGTGATGATTAATGTTCTATTGACGGTTAGATCCAAGAGCTTACTAGGGCGGATTGTTTAGTATCATACCCTAACACCATTAATCACCTTCTTGAAGGATCATAGGTAACAAATACTAATACCTCCGTACGAGTGTTGCGTACAATTTCCCACCAGGATGCATAATTAGGAAAGATCAAACCCATTTGAACATCGCCATCCATTAATTGTGGGGAAAGGAAGATGACTTTTTACTAACCAATAACCATTAATTCCATTATTCTGTATATTTTGGAGCTAGCTTGGAGCATCCAAGAGGGGGCTCATGACTTGACGGTTTGGATCAAAGGATGCATAGATGCAGATGTGATCACTTTTTATCTTTGTTTGCAGTGCTATATATGCACTACTTTAAATATTTTTCAGTAATTTGTTTGAGACTAGAGTATTTTAAAGTGTATCATGTCTTTTTCTACCTATCTATCTATATATTGAAGTGTATTTATGTGCAGCTTGGGGTTGGTGAATTGCAATGCACCAGCCCTATTGCATATATACATAAAAAAAAAAAATGGTATGGATGTCTTTAGTTGGTAGGATACTACGTAGAGTAAAAGGATGCAAATCATGATCTGAGCAAATCATGTATCTGTGTTCAATCTTGACTTTCACGGGCTTCGTAGGTTGACGTAAGTGTGCATCCCACGTTAGAATCACTTGCATCCAAGGTTTTTAAAATCAGATGAACGGAATTTCAAACAAAGCTCATCAAATCTCATAGGGGCGCAACACTCATGATCCCCACTTGGCCATCGAAAAAATAATTTTAAATGATTCTGTGCCTCTTGTCCGACTGATTCTTTGGTCGAGACGTGCTAATTATTGGCTGTTAAATAGACTACTCATATTGGTGAAAGATGTATGCCATATGACTGAAAAGTGGGCTATTACATGGTGTTATCTGCATACAAGCAGTAATAGGAGTTAGGCCCATGAAGAAGTTATCTGCATACAAGCAGTAATAGGAGTTAGGTCCATGAAGAAGTTCAGGGTAATAGAGTGTTGAGAATATATATATATATATATATATATATATATATATATATATATATATATATATAATTCGAAAATAGCATACGCAATTCTTTGTTGCTGAATTCAATGCCAGGTTGAATTTCACGGATTCCAAAAATAAGATGCTAATAAAATGGGAGTATTTGTGGAATTATAATAAGCAACAAATCTGGCAAATAAGAAGGGCTAAAGTAAATCTTATCAGGAAAAAAAGGGCTAAAGTAATTAAGTAATGATCATTCTATCATGGGTACTCATGGAACCACTCATCAAAATATTGAAGAATCGAATAGTTTATTTTATACTGTTTACACAATCAATTTAAAATTTAAATAATAATTATAGTAATAACCACATGGGCCTCTAAAATAAGGCCCCAAAGTACGAAATAACAGAAAGACTACAATTTTAATTTCCATCCACCGTTGCAACTACTGTAGTAAAGCCTCTCCTGAATTTCTTTGGTGGGGGCCTAATCCAATCCTGACCGTTAATCATAGACTTGGTTAGGAAGGATGCAGCTTCTTCGCTTGTGAGAGCGTGTGACCACGGAGCCCTTCGTGAGACATTGGACCCAGGACCTGAACACTCGTACTCCCCATAAAATGCCGTCCTATAACACCATATCAAATATCTACTTCAGTTACAAAATATTTACTTGCTCTTAAGTTTGAGTTTTTAGTTTTTTTTGTTTTCAGAGTTTAAAAGATTATCGATTAACTTTGACTATTAATTAAACTCTGACTACAGTTGATTATTGGCTTAAATTTGACTCGTCGGCAGTTGGGTAGACTCAGAATTTTAGATTCCGCTCGACTAAGTTTCAAAAGTATTTGTTTTTTTTCAAAAAATTTCATCCGCTAGTGGTATTTGCAACCAGAGGTTCTTTCTTTGCAATCAGCCCTTGCACGTGCCAAAATCATTGACGGCTTTGAATCAAATAATGGAAATTGTTTTTTTCTCAATCTCCCGCTCAATAAATCTTGAGATTATGGGCCTACCATCAATATTGATTCCATTTGCCACACATCCCAAAAAGTGGTACAAGAATAATGTTTGATGGTACGTCTATGATTACATTTACTCTTAGGGACCTGCGCCACGTGTGAAATCATAATTTGATTGTTTGACAGAACGCCTATGACCTCAAGATCCATTGTGTCAAAGATTCATACTCCATCATATGATTCCAAAAAGTCATCATTCTTGACACATACAGAGCCTAATTCCAAAGAAAAAACCTTTGGTTGTAAATATGGATACCGATTGTAGGTTCTAACTTGAAATTTCTACTTTTCAAGTTCCCTCTTAAATTCCCAAAGTTTTAGCAATATTAAGTGAGTTTAATAAAATCTTGGATCTAATGACCTCATTAGATGGACGGATTTTTATAACGGATAAAGGTAGCTTGCTACTACAATAGTTTGATGTCCCATGGCACCCAGTGATATGTCCCGGTGTCGCATAAAGAAGCATCTCAATTATCATCATCAACATATATATATATATATATATATATAGGAAGCTGATTTCATCTTTCATGGGAGGACGGTGACCGTCCTCCAAGGTTCACATGGAGGTACACATGGCACCAAAAACACTCTCTGGTTGTCATGTGGAGCATGGGTGGATGGTTTAGATTAATTTCAAAGAAAGAAATTTTGAAAAAAACTTTTAAAAAGTATAATTTAATATTTGACTAGTTTCAATGGTTTACATTTCATGGCTCAAAAAACACATGGTGGAGATGAGTTTTCAAAATTATATATTTTTTTAAATGATCTAAGCAATGCACTCGAGGTCCATGTGGCATTAAAACAATGTTTTAGATGCCACGGGGACCTCCACCTGAAACCTTGGAGGACGGTGACCGTCCTCCCATGGAGGACCGGCACCTTTTCCATATATATATATATATATATATATATATATATATATATATATATATATATATATATATAATCCCATGAGTAAGTCACCCGATGTGACAAGCAATCAATATGAGCTCGAGTCATGGATATATATAGGAGAGTGTTATAGAAATAACGTTTGTGGTGCGATGTGATTGGTTGCCCACATAGTGGTGCCTAGGCACCATAACAAAAAATAAGACTATTAGCGGTAGCCAAAAACTATCGCTATTAATAAAAAAATTATTAAAAATTATTAAAACTATTAACAACGATGGTATTAGCGGCAATTTTTTTGTTAATTGCGCCAATTTTGGCTACCGCTAATAATCTTTTTTTGAAGTATACCGTAGCCAATCACGCCGCACACCACATAAGTTGTCTGTAAAATTGCCTACAAAAAATTATCCACCATTTATAATTTTCAATGTATATATATATAATTGTACAGTCAATTGTGTAAAGTGCCAACTCTTTGAAAATGAAAGGTAAAGTAAAATGTGATTTTATCATTTATTTTTTCACAATCATTTGTCAGTTCAATTGGAATGCAGTGGGATAGGTGGGGTAATATAAGTGATCAACGGGTGGTCGTAGGAAACTTTGCATAGAGTTCTATTATTATTAATGGGTGGCTCCGCATGCAATTTACTTTGTTGACTGTTCAGTTTTATGACTTATTTTATTTTTTTTTACTAATTTTTTATAATTATTGAGCCCCTCTTCTATGGGAATCCGATTATATAATTAACTGTCACGTGACAGTAAACTAATGCAGTAGGAGTAGGAGTTACTTAGCCCTTGGTACATGCTACGTTTACCTTTTTATAAATGGACGAAATTTGACTTCCCTCTGCTGCTGGTAATTGATTGTGTAGTGTTGTTTGATAGAAATTGTGTAGTGTTTTGTCTAGATAGTTGTCAATTTAAAACTCAAATCGTTGCCCGACTCATGTATCTCCACCCAGAAATGCGGATGGGATGAATTCTCGTAAGGCCAAAATTCATTAGAAGCACGTTTTGGTTGAGAAGCACTTTAGGTGAATCTCCAATTGCCCTACGGATTTATTGAGCCCATAAAAGTCGTATTCCATGAATCAAGGGCTGTGACACCAAAATGTAAATGAATTTAAATCATTTGTCGATTCTCGAGCCAGACTTTTGTTTTTATTCATGAATGAGAAAATTCATTAAAAAAAAAATGCAAAAGAAGTTCCTCAGTTAGAATACTGCCACGTGGCACCCAAAGTGTGGGCACCAGTGATTCGGGCACAAGGTTGATCCATCCTTGTCAAAAAAATGATAAAAAAGAAGATAATAGACAAGAAAAAAAGGTTGTAATGTTATAACTAAGGTGTCAAAATCGAAATCGGTATCGGATATCGGTTCTCTATGAACCGATACGACTCGGCCGATTCGTATTGGCCGATACTGATATAACTCGGTACCTAATGTACATTTACATCCTTACAACTCGGTGCAACTCGATAAAACCGGGTACCACTCGGTTTCATGTGATACCTGCTGTGTGATAACTGATAAAGGGACACTTGACAACTGCTATTTGTTGCTCTGTTGACTGAAAGGTGACTGAAAACTGAACGTCTAAAAACAGCAAATTCAGTTGAGTTTATTGGACGCCTAAAAACCAATGCCCAGTAGGTGGTAACTATGATAGCACCCACATATTTACTTAAACAGCAAATTCAGTTGAGCCTATATTTGATAAAGATCGGGAGTCTATACTTGATACTTATCGGTTTGCCAGAAAACCGATATGTATCGCCGATATATATCGGTATCGGCCCATATTTGATACCATGGTTACAACATTTCTTTACCAATGTATTTCATTTCGAGAAGACATTACTTGCACACGTTATCTCTTTCCATATAATTTTAAAACATTTTTCATTGCACATCACATGCTTTGATTGCACACATCATTACAATTGGTATGATGGATTGATAGTGAAACACATTGACTGTTTCAAATCAGACGATGGAGAATGTTTTTCACCCCAATCTTTCATACAATGGATGTGGAGACTATGATCGTACCATCAGACGCTCGATTTTTTTATTCCATGCGTCACACATACCAAAAAATGGCCCTAAACATTATGTTTGAGTGTGATGTGTGTCATATGATCTTAGGGCTACTTTCTGGGTATCTATGCCACATATAACAAAAAACCCTACTTATGCTCATAGTCTCAAGACCCATTGCATGTGCTGAAAAATCTGAGTGAAAAACAATCTTTATCATCCGATTTCAAGCAATCAATCTGTTTTAAAGCGATTCAGAGGTTGGCGCTTACAAACACTGGCGTAGCCACATAGAAGGGTGTGGGGGCTCAAGCCCCCATTTAAATATAAAGTTTCTATTAAGTATGGTTCTTATATAACATATGTTTGTATATGAGCCCTCAAATCTATTATGTAGAAGTCCCCAAATCAGCTCAAGCCCCATTTAACTCTAGAGTTTATATATTAAGTAGTGTTCTTTATCATTTGTAGCCCCCACCAACAACCACCAACAAAAATTTCTGACTACGCCCCTACTTACAAAAGATGTGTTGGCGCAAATAGAGGTACCCTTCCAGATAGTGTGCAATGATAAACATTGTATGCCTGTGCAGGTTGTTTTGGGACACCAATCCAAATTTATATATTGGTGCGGCAATAGCAATAACCTTTATAGAGCGATTACACACTTAAAAAAAGAAGGGAAGGAAAGATTTTGGGCACCTTTTATTGTTTGGATCGTTCCAGTAATCCCATCCCTGAGGCAATATCATATTAGCCATGTAAGTTTGGGCAAAGATGACCCTTGAATAAGGTCCCCATGGCCTTCCCAAAAGGGCATCTCCCACACCAGTGATCTTGCAACCCACGAAGCTATAACCAGTATTCTCTGTGGGAGAAGACCTGCGATGCGCTGTGATCGCACCACCCCCGTCCGTAATCGAATGCAGATGGCACTTCTGAATCCATAAAGAAGCAATGTCAAAATAAAAACCTGTAGAACACTGAACCTATAGGACCAGCTCTCCTGGTTTACTAGTGTTAAACGCATAAATATCTGTGCATCTCTCTCCATTTGACCACTCTCACAGAGGGAGAATAATGGAAGGCGCACTATGAGGTAGGCCACCTTTATTTACTAGCCATAAGTATTCTTCTCAATATGGAGATCTTTTTCTTCCCATTCTTCATAATAAAAGATCTTGAGATCATAGGCCTCCATGACACAGTCAAATCTTAATTCCACATGGCATACGTCCCAAAAAATGAACATGATCGTGGAGGATATCATACGCCATTCTCGTATCACTTTTTGGGATGTGTGCCACATGGAATCACTGCGTGATGATAGGAACATGATATCAAGATCTTCTAAGTTGACAATTGGGGCGAAAAAGTTCTCCATGTATGATTCAAATTAGTCAATAGTTCAAACATGTAAAAACCGAGTTGAGAAGCAAGGATCATGAATTGAAGACAAAGGTACCCATTTGAAAATAAATGGATTAACCGCACAAGTGAGTTTACTAAATGTCATAGATTTGGGCATGGTGATGAAAAATAAGAGTGACATTAAAGTCAAAATAGTAAGTTTTGTTGGAAAACCTACTTCAAAGAGGGAGAGCCCATTTCCGCAAATAAAATCAGTTGCTCCTTCAATATAGCAATTGATGTAGTAGTGCATTCCAGCATCATCAAGGAGCGTGTCCTGATAAGCGGTGATGATACATCCATAGAAAGCAGCTTTGTCTCCAGATACTCTCAACGCAACTGCTTGGGCACCAGGTCCATGCGTATTCTGTATAACAACCAAACATTATTCCATTTTCATACTTCATGTATCCATCTTCCTATGATATATATATATATATGAAATGGGTGGTGAGGCCCATTTTTATTTCGAATCTACTACAGTGGTGACGGATTAATAGACCGCGCCACTTGGATTGATCAAAGGTGCGCCATATGCCTAAATTGGGTTGTCATGGCACTAGCTGTGTACATGTGGTCAACAAAGTCAGCTTTTTTTTAGAAGTTATCATATGTATTTGGCAAAATTATCATTGATAGTGTAAAATAGATAGTGAAGAGTCACTAAGCTAAATAAATATTTCCAGCATGAGCATAGAGTACCTTAATTGTGAGATATCTTCCAACAAAATATGAACCCACGACAGAGACTGTTGGAGACCCAAATGTATCCCCACCATCATTCCAAGTTATAACGGTCGTGCTTGCCTCTGTGCCACTCAGAGTTATGAAAGGCTTGTCATCTGGAATCACTATCTTTTCTCTGAGTTTAGAAAATCAAGAGGAAAAATAATAAGCAAATTTATACCAGCAACATTCCAAACAATAAAAATTGGGTATAAATACATATAGACAGCATTTAGGTACCCAAACGGGGACAGTGACTGTGCCCCCATGATCCATGTAGAGCCCCATGTGACCCCCAAAACAATGTTTTAGTTTCACGTGGACCAAAGTTGTTTTGTTTAGATCATCTTTTTTAAAAAATCAAAAAATTCAACAACTCATCTCCACCTTGCTATTTTCCTCCTCAAAATTTAGACCATTGAAATTAATCAATATTTGACTTTTGCCTAAACAAATTTCTATTGCATTTTTATTTATAGAATTGATCTAAACAATACATCGGAGCTCCACATAGCACCAAAACTATGTTTTGAGTGCCATGTGGAGATCCACATGGAACATTGTGTCACGTTCACCATGCCCCATTGAGACACGCAACCCTTTTCATATATATATATATATATAGAGAGAGAGAGAGAGAGAGAGAGAGAGAGAGAGAGAGAGGGTAATGACCCTCTCACTCGAGTCACATGACATAATCTCATGACTCGAGCTACCATTGGATGCATATTAACTTAAAAAGTCAACCAGATGTGACATGCAACCAATAAGAAGTTTATGTTCAGATAACATTGTATCTCACATTATTTTTAAAAACCTAACATCGTTAAAATGTAATCTCCTATGTTCTTATTTTCATTGTATATGATGTTAATGTTAAGTCTCACCTATCGATGCATGAAATAGTATCATCATTGTAGACACCCCAATTTTGTCCTCTCGGAGTATACAAACCTGCTCGGTCAATCTTTGACCTTGCCTACGATCTACAGAGAATGACTGACCTTCTTCGAAGACCTTAAATACGAAGACCATATACTGAAACAATAGTATATGGTTGAGACTCAGGCTGAAACAATAGCTCTGTGGCTCAGACCCAACCTGATCCGAGAAGATCCCGAATTTCGCGTCCTCACAGTGGCGCGCAATTCGATTGCACGCATGGATACATGCATGCAATTGATCCAACTTTGACCAGATTCGCTCTTCCCACGAACCGCCTTGGACCAGGCTTTCACCTTCCGTAGACCGATTTAGAGACCCAATTCCGCGCTCTGTCCAGCGCGTGCAATTGATTGCAGGCTCCACCACCCGCACGCAATTTGTCCCCGGTTGGACATGGTCTCTAATTCCCAAGACCGCCCAAACTCCCCTATTAAGCTCATGTACGAGGGCGCTTAATTAGATTGCGCACCCCCTACTGAGCGCACAATTAGCTCCAAGTGAGTTGGAACTAGGGCACCCGACTGAGCCAGTCAGCCGATCACTCACTGAGTTTGTGACCGACTCAAAGAAATTAAGCGCCCCGAACATAACGTGTAATCAAATTAAATGCGTTGTACAGGGGGCGCAATTGGATCCAACCGACCAATTGCGCACCTCCCATAGGAAGCGTAATTACTCGAATACCTATAAATAGACCTCCCTACCTCGACCAATACACACAATTTTCATAGCAATCTCTCTCCTTTCGAGCTTAGGCCTTTCTAGGAGTTTCGATGTTCTCTCTGCAGCAGGGAGGAAGAAGCGTTCGACTTCAGGTAATCTCTTAGGTTCTAGTTTCTAGTTCTTAATTTCTAGTTTCTAGTCCTTAGCTTCTAGATTCTAATTCTTAATTTTGGCCCTAGCTCTTAATTTTTATTCTTAAGTTCTAGATTTCAGTCTTTAATTCCTGATCCCTAGTCCTTAAATTTTCAAATCCTCAATTTTTAATCATTTAAGCTTTTAATCATCAATTCAAACCCAGTCTTTTCAAAATTACTCTTAGCCATAAAAATAATTTATTATTCTTCTCTCTCTGAAGCTCTTTCCTTTGAGAAAATTCGAGGTTCTCCCCGGGGCTTCCAAAAAGGGGTCGAGCTGCCTTCTAGACTTCTAAAATGGCAAACTCTCCTCTGGGAGCCCCAGGTAGTCAAGCTAGCGGCACTAGCCCGTTAGTCTTGACTCTCGAAGTAATATTAAAGGAGGAAGCGCCTAGCCTAGAGCCAAATAGGTCTCCCCAACCTTTCCCAATTGTCAATCCTGTCACTTTTATGTTTGTCCTATTTTGAAATATCAAACGAAGTCGGATTAATGCGAAATTGGTCACATTTGAAAGTTTATCGAAATAGTTTTCTAACAAGCCAAAATACGTCAAATTTCGACAAGTATTGAAGAAGTTATGGTCAGTTTTCGAAAGTTGTACAAAAAGTGACGAATTTTAAGACTCCTAATTGAATTACGATTATTCTTTTTATTTTCTTATTTTAGAAAATAGGATTCGTTTCTTTTATTAGAAATATGATTAGTTTCCTTATTGCTTGAGGACTTTATTTTATTATTTTAGAAGAATTAGGAATTAGAGTTACACTAGGATTAAGAATTGGGATATTTCCTTTATTTGAATAAAGAATTAGAGTTACACTAGAATTTCTAGTAAAAGCCTATAAATAGACCCCTACCCCTTAGCCACTCTACACAATTCTCTCTTCTGAGCTTCTTCCTTTTTGAAAATTCTAGTTTCTAATTCTTAGTTATAATTGTAAATTTTAGTTCTTAATTCTAGTTTTAAATTTTAGTTCTAGTTCTTAATTCTTAGTTCCTAGGTTCTAATTCTAGTTCTCAATTTTCTTTCTGGTTCCTAATTTTTGTTCTAATTCTGAAAATTTCTTTTTAGTTCTTAATTTTCTTTCTAATTCTTAATTTTCCTTCTAGTTCTTAATGCTAGTCCGAATTTTCTGTTCTAGTTCTAAATTTTTAATTCTCAATTTCGGTTTTTATTCATAATTCTCAATTCTAAGTTCAAATTCAATTTTTTAAATCTTCAATATTTATAAAATAATTCTTAGCCACCCGATTTGCCCAAGGAAGTTTACGGAGGGTACCCAAGAATGGGGTTGATCCTGCTTAACATAACGAGCCACAACTCCTTTTTCAATTAGACTATTAGTAGGATTAGAATACTATATTAATTAGACTCCTAGTAGGATTAAGAGACTAAGTTAATTAAACTTTCAGTGGGACTAGGAGATTGGATTCATTAGAATCCTAACAGAAGTAAGAAGGTTAAATTAGTTGGAGTAAAGGTAACCCAAAGCTGCTAAAGTTGGCTGGCCGATGTTCAGTAAATGAGTTCAACCTGCAATCCCCCACTCTTCTTAAAGCGTGATGAGTGACGTGTTGCAGCATTGATAAATATCTACAGCTGGCGGTCGCATCACCCAGGTACTTTCCATTTAATATTTGGGCCACTTCTTCCGGGAACTGAGAGGAATCCAAAAAAAGCGCGTACCAACAATCATCACTTTGTATTTTCCCATTTAGTATATGATTAAGTTCATGTGAATTCATAGGGTCCAAAAAGTTTAAGTGGCCTAGTACATATAGCTTAATGATATATATCTAGCCATACGCTTTGGCAAACAATTTG
Source organism: Chloranthus sessilifolius (assembly GCA_021018995.1). Classification (NCBI taxonomy): domain Eukaryota; kingdom Viridiplantae; phylum Streptophyta; class Magnoliopsida; order Chloranthales; family Chloranthaceae; genus Chloranthus; species Chloranthus sessilifolius. Next base: position 44,278,264 of record CM037584.1, read on the forward strand.
AATTGTTCATAGGCTCAAATCTAGCTAAAAGTTTATGAATGTTAGATCCGTGTGTAACTATACTAACAGTGATCACATAACACTAGATAACACTAGGAACTATGTTATTATACATTTAAAATTTATTAAACACTTTAATTATATATCATCTATTATTCAATACATAATGTCATGAATATTTTCGATAGATCTAAAATTATACATTATTAGCTATGGACAAGGGATACATAATAACTGTATGTTATAGAACATTTTCGGAGATTATGTAACTACCTTATGTCACTAAATATTCATAAAAAATTATGACCATATGTTACTAATGTTATATATATTAGTATAATAATATATATTTTATTGTTTCAAAATTAAGTTTATAATTATCATATTATATATTGATCATAATTTAATAGCAAACATATAAATATTATCTCTCTAAAGAAGCGTTTTTTCATATTTGGATTTATCTCTTCACCATAAATGTGAAAAGACACAAGTCTGGCATCTCTTCACAGTAAATCTAAAAAGACACAAGTGAATCGATTTTCTTTTACCATTAGTTGCAAAGACACAAATTTTGTATCTCTTCACCGAAAGACACAACTTTCTAAAAAGACACAAATGAAATCGATTTATCTTTTTACTATTATATGAAAAGACACAAGTGAAATCGATTTATCTTTTTACTGAAAAGACACAACTCTCTGAAAAGACAGAGATCTGAAATCTTTTAACCATAATCTGAAAAGATACAATGTTGAGAATTTATCTATAAATAGAGATAAGATCTCCGTTAAAAAAAATACACAAGACTTACATGATACAACAGAAACTATAATAACATTCATTTCTTATTTTTCTCTTACATTCTTATTTTTAAGAATCTTTTTGTATATCAGAAAATCTGTGTGGTATGTTCTTTCTCTAGAATGTGCAATCTAGAAAAGAACATATGGTTCTTGGTGAGATCGGGCTTTGTTATATCCTGAGGGCAGATTCGCTGGGAACCGTATTACATCTTCGTTTATTCGACGGAGTGATCGCGTCTATTATCTTTAAGACAGCGTAGTAAACTACATGCCTCAAAGCCATTATCAATACTATTTTTTTTATCAATAGTTTAAAGATAATATTTTGTTTTAGTGGCTCAGAGCATAAAGTTCATGATTCAAGATCTCATCAAACTTGACCAATTTAGCGGGTCAAATTTTAAATATGGCAACAAAAGGTGCAATTTATCCTGCGACAATTCAAGATTGTTTACGTCCTCATTATACCATGTCCACCAATTTCTGTAGTGGAAACAATGGAAAGTATCACTAGTGGAGGATCAGATGGTTAACTCAAATGGATGAAAAATGATCAGGATTTTCGGGACCACATCTTCAATGTATTGAACAATAGGTTATTTAATACATTCTGTAAGTGCACTATTACTAAAGATTTTGACATTCATTAGAGAAAAAGTATCTAATTGAGGATACAGGTACAAAGGATTTTCTAGTCTCTAATTTTTTGATAATAGTTGGAGATAAACCGATTCTTGAAAAAGTTTAAGAATTATAGTTTATCATCACTGAAATAGAATTCTTATGTATTTAATGAAACGTACTAGACCCAATGTAGAATATATAGTGGGGGTATTGAGTAGACTAACAACCTAGGGTTGGAACATTGGGAAGCTATTCATAGGGCATTAAGATACTTAAAAGAAACTATGTATTATAGTTTACAATATAGTAGCAAATCTAAACTCTTAGAGGAGTTTGCTAATGCTACTTGAATTTTTTACTCCTCTGATTCAAAATCCACAGGCGGATGAATTTTTACTTTGATAGGAGGAGCAGTATCGTGGGGGTCTAGGAACAAACATGTCTTTCTGATTCAAGTATAGATACAGAGTATATAGCATTATTTGGGGGAGCAAAAGAGACAGAGTGACTTCGAAGCTTACAAAAATACTATCCAAAGATACAGTGTTGAAAACATCGAGGGGGATGGGCCTAAGACTGAATTCTTTAAAGGTATAGTAGTTGAATGTCAACTTAGTAGAATTGGAGACTCCAAATTCTAAGTTCAACGAGATAAGAAACTACTCCATGACCCTTGAAAATGCACAAAGCTGTGTTACCTATTGGCCATCCTTATGGTGTTATATTTCGTGCGCATATCTTGTAACGTGAGAGGGTCAGTTTAACTCTTAATGATTCTGTTGGCATTCATTTATTGGAGTGATAAAGTAGTTACAAGAGCACCCATGATAGATTCACCTATATGAGTACGAAAGTGAAGCCGCTTCAACAAAGATTCGGTCATCTCTCTGAGATACTCATGAAATTAAAATTTTAGCACATGACTGTAAAGCGCATGCCTTATGTCACTAATGATTTATGTTATATTAAGTATATATATAATTTTGATTTGTTAGACAGGTTTTAAGTTTAAGGCTATAAGCTACTTAAAGTCCTTACAAACTTTGAGTTGTATGTACTAGTCAAAGGTTCAAATCGATCGGTACCTCTGAGAATGTTTAGTACGATCGCTCTGATAATACACAAATTTTTTTATTATTTTGAAACAAGTGGGGGATTGTTATATATATTAATATAGTAATATACATTTTATTATTTCAAATTAAGTTTATAATTATCATTATATATATTAATAATAATTCAAAGGCAAACTTTTAAATATTATCTCTCTACAGAAGTGTCTTTTCAGATTTAGATTTATCTCTTCACCATAAATATGAAAAGACACAAGTCTGACATCTCTTCACAGTAAATCTAAAAAGACACAAGTGAATCGATTTTTCTTTTACCATTAGTTGAAAAGACACAAGTCTTGCATCTCTTCACCGAAAGACACAACTTTCTGAAAAGATATAAGTGAAATCGATTTATCTTTTTACTATTATATAAAAAGACACAAGTGAAATCGATTTATCTTTTTGCCGAAAAGACAACTCTCTGAAAAGACAGAGATCTGAAATCTTTTCACCGTAATCTGAAAAGACACAATGTTTGAGAATTTCTCTATAAATAGAGATAAGATTTCCGTTAAAAAAAAACACACAAGACATACATGATACAACAGAAACTATAATAACATTTATTTCTCCTTTTTCTCTTACGTTCTTATTTTTAAGAATCTTTTTGTGTCTCAAAATATTTGTGTGGCAGATTCTTTCTCTAGAAAATGTAATTTAGAAAAGAGCGTACGGTTCTTGATAAGACCAGACTCTGTTATATCCTGAAGGCATATTCGCTAAGAACCCTATTGCATCTTCGTTTATCCGACGGAGTGGGGTGTCTATTGTCTTTAAGACAGCGTAGTTAACTACGTGCCTCGGGGCCATTATCAATACAATTTTTTTATCAACAACTAATTATCCGAGGATCTTATTTGAATCCATAGTGAAATTCAACTTAATTATACGTAGCTATATGTAAACCTCAGCCCAATCGTATTCTCAGTATCATGGACATAAACTTTAACATTCAATTTACTTTCTAAGACCTTATTTGTGAAAAACAAGTACAGACCTAATCACTCATGCTCTTTGTTTGATATATACTCTCCATCATTATTGGCTAGAAGGATTATCCTTTTTTTTTCCATCAACACTTATAACTATTCTATTTATCCTTCCTCTATGATACTCCTAAATCAGGTTTTTGTTAGAAATTAAATCTCACGCAGGAATGTGTCGATTTGATCTTGCTGAGATACAACTCTCAAGATCATAGAACTATGCATTTTAGATAGGTGGTCACCTTTGGACAGGTACATCCTATTTTAGCCATATATCACCAAACGACCACTTTTTCGATCTATCTTAACTCTTAAGGTGCAATCTAAATCTCATATAACCCTATCATGTCTTATTGAAAACTTTCTAATTCATTTTCCTAGATATGCACACATTCATGCTCACTATCTAATTTCATAAAATAAATTATCGAACCACCCTTCTTTTCAATTAAATTAAGGCACAATGTCATTTGTATTATATGGCATTTAATAGAATGGTGTTTTCATAATTTCAATTAAATGTTTCTCATCGAATGACTTTCTAAAGATCTTGGAAAGTGTCTGAACCTTTTTTCTAAAACTCTTTTATCAACAGGATATAATTAGTGTGAAGCCTATGTGGGTTTTGACTTCATAAAAAAATGGATGTTTTTTTTAATAAATACTATTTTATATTTAATATAAAAAAAAAAACTCAACAACTAACATTTGAGATGGTTTGGGCATATTCTTCAGATATCTAAAACAACTCATCTGAAAGATTGAAATAATACAACCACTAGGAAGAAATGGAAGAAGCACATGTTGGGTATTTGTGACCCACACAATAACTTTACCCATTTTCCTATTTTAATTAAAATATGATTGATTAAAGACTTTGAGTTTTCTTTGTAACGTGATTCTACTCCACGCAACTTAAGGAGTTGGTTTCAACTATGATTGGTTTGTGGTAAGCCAATCCCTATCTTCTAGTGATACACCTCTCCCTTGAATCCTTGATGGGTTAGGATTCAAGGGCATGCTATAAAAGAGGACAACGTCCCCTCTTCATCTCCACTCAATGCAATCATGCCCATCACATAGAGGGAGATAGAAGCGAGGTAGAATTGTCCTCAAGGAATTCCACAGAGGCGGCTTCTCTAATTTTATCGGGCAAATATTCTCTTAAATAAGGTATGCCTAAACTTGATTGAAGATTAATTTGCCTAAGATGTTGATTTATCTAACAATTGGTATTAAAGCCCGATTAGGGCATATTTATTTTCAATCAAAAATAAAATAAAATAAATAAACAAGATATTTCAAATGGACAGCATTTGCTGATGGCCAGCGCCGAGGCCGTCCGGACGGCACACCGGACCGTCGAGTCTGGTGACCTGAATGGGGCGGGGGTCGGATCTTCCTTACGGTAAAAATTAAAAAAATAAATAAATAAATAAATAAAATAATAATAATAACCGACCGGATTTCAAAGACCACGGTCGACCGGACGGCCAAGGTGACCGGTGAAGGAAGGCTTAATTGAGCCCCATATATGGCCACTATTGCTTTTGCAATCTCAAAACGAAAATAAAAATAAAAATAAAAAAAAGAAAATTTTTTTTAAGGAAGATGAAAAGTAAAAGGGGTTAGGGTTAAGGCTTCTCGGACCGGGTCGGGTCCGTACCCGACCTAATGACTCGGCCCCAATGACCCGGCCCGTATACTGACCCACGACCCAAACCACTTCTATTCAGTTTTGTTTGCAGCCCCTATACTGCACTGCTTCTACCGGCTGCAAATAAATTTTTAAAACTCAGAACTTGTTTCTGCCACCAGATTGAACTCTTTTCGACTCAAACTTTAAAATGTGATATCTTGAGATATACAACTCTGGTTTATGGGACTATTTAACACTATTTTAGACATGAAAATCCCAGTCAAAGGTTTAAAATTTTATTTTTGTTCTAAATACATACTTGAACCCTTTTCAATATTCTGTATGAATAATCTTACACTATCATGTCATTGTTTATAATTATTGCATGTGCATCTTCACTTTATGACTCTGTTTTCCCTAAACTTGCTATATGAATATATTTAGGGTATGAAACATTTAACTAATGATATGATAGAATGCCTAAGAAATTTATTTCTATCTATAAAGGGGTTTAGATAGAACGGTAAAGCAATCGTTTCGAGATGCGTAGCTAAAGTAGGTTTGCAGTCTGCCCAAAGGTGACCGATTTATGGAAGACACGTTATCCTTAAATTTAGAAATCCAATTTCATTAAGATTGCATGTGCATTCGTCTATATGTGAACTACTATTTCTGGCTAAAGCTGATTTAGAAAATTCATGTATATAGAATGAGTAGAATAGTCATGTGTATCTAGGTGAGAGAAGAGCGACACTTCTGGCCTAAGCTGATGGAAAACTTCGATCAAACCGAAAATACATCTGACTAAGTCTATGTGTGTTTCCTAAACACAACTTAGGGAGACTTACAATAAGTCAAAGCTTTTGCCCAAAGGTGATGCTGAGACAATGAGTGAAGTCTGTCCCTCAGAGTGAATGTTCCTTTGCACATGCTTGTTTACACTCTGATTAATTCAACCTTGACCCCGGGTATGAATTTTTATTTTATAAAGTTCTAATTGAACAATGTGCTGATAGTTATTCCTTTTCATATCAGCTATGGACGGATCAATTTTACATCAACAAATGTCCAGTATTAAAAAACTTAATGGCACCAATTATAACACCTGACGAATGGGTCTTGATTTGACCCTTGGATATATGAACTATGACTTTGTTCTCTCGGAGGACAAGCCAACTTTATCGTCCAATGCCACTGATATTCAAAAGGCCCAATATGCTCGTCAGGATAAGGCAAATCGTATGACGATGATGATCATACGCGCTTCTATTACAGAACCCATTAGAGGTGGTATTAAAACTACTGAAACAACCAAAGAATTGTTGAAAATCATCCAAGATTAGTTCGTTGGAATAGGAAAGTCTTTACAGTATGGCTACTTAGTGCAATTGGTCAATATGCGATATGATGGAAACGGGAGTGTACGAGAATTTATTCTTAAAATATCCATGTTGGCTATGAAACTTAAAGAACAAGAAATTACAATCGAAGAAGATGTTATAGTGCATCTAGCTATTGCTTTTCTTCCTAAGCAATTTGATACCTTTAAAGTGAATTACAACGCTCAGAAGGATAAATGGGATTTGAATCAATTGATCTCCATGTGCGTAATCGAAGAAGAGAGGCTTCGTGAAAACAAAGTCGAGTCTGCTAATTCTGGCCACAATCATCCCTATAATCCGGCTTATAAGCCAGCTTACAAGAAGAATTTCAAGAAGAATGGTCAAAACCAACACTTTCGCAATGACAAAGGAATTAAGAAAGACTCAAAGCTCAAGGCAGTTAAGGTAAACGATGATGATGACTGTCATTTCTGTAAGAAAAAAGACCATATAAAAAAAGATTGCTACTTGTGAAAAAATATTATGAAGAAGAAGCAGCGAGGAGGTATTAACTTCGCACATGTCTGCTTTGAATCAAATCTAGTAAATATTTCAGAAGGTTCGTGGTGGATTGACTCAGGTGCCTCTGTGTACGTTTCTCGTTCTTTGCAGGGGCTAATCAGTAGGAGAAGCCCAAGACCGGATGAGAAACTTTTCCTTGGAAATAAACTTGGTGAGACGTAGCGAGAAACTACATGAAGAATTTATGATTACCCAATTCGCTAAGGACCCTAGCGAACGGTGAACCGCTTTGCTATTATGTTCGGTTCGAATGGACTAGTTCAGATATTTCAAAAAAGAAAATTAACGAAAAATGTTCCTTAAACAATTTGGAACACAAAACCTCTATATAATTTAGGGGGAAGCCTAACCAACAAACTTGTTGGCTTAGAATTATATTTAATATATTATGTATTTTTTATTTAGTAACTAGCATGGATTTACTAAGCAGTTGTGAATGGTGAACCTGACTTCGAACGAATCGAGCGAAACAGCAAACCCGATAACATTGTGAAGGATTACAAAATAGCAAAGTATTTAGTCTTCAATAGAAAAGAGTAGAGAAATAAGACTCACAAAGTAAAGCCCTAAGTCCCGTGTTCGAGTCACCAAAGGTGGTTCCTTGGAGGAGGGATTATTAGGGTATAGGACCAAGCAATCCACCCTAGTAAGCTTTGCGGACTAATCGCCGACAGTGTACTGACCGCCACGAACACAATTTTAAGTACCAAATTGAAGCCTTCCCTAACACCAGTTGGTTTTAGGCGAACAGGTGGAATATGAGATTTTACATGGTATTAGAGCAGGTACCACAAGGATGTAAAAAGGCATGTTACACATGAGGGGGCGTGAATGGTAGTCTCACATCGCCTGTGGGCTGGAAGCCTTGGGCAATATATAACCTAGGCAATCCTCACCTTACAAAGCCGACTTTGTGAGGTTGAGTTAGGCCCGTGGAATTCTTCATAGTATCAAAGCAGGTAACCATGATTAGGTAGAGAGACACATTACACGTGAGGGGGCGTGATATGTAGTCTCACATTGCTTGTTGTATCCATAGAATTCTACAAGTCGGTTTTGTGAGGTTGAGTTAGGCCCATAGAATTCTACAAGCCTACCCTAAATGGAATAAAGAAAGTGATGACGATGATGATTTTATGTGTAGAAAATCTTCCACTTCCTCCACTACAAAAAATAAGACTATTAGCGACAGTAAAAAATTGTCGCTATAACAAAAAACTGTTACTAATAGTCTTGTGGTTAACAAAAACTCTCGCTGTTAATCTTGTCGCTATCAAAAAATGTCTTAACAACAAGTGTCACTAAAACACCTTATTTTTGTAGTGCTTGTAAAAGAGTTATTGAAGAGAAATCCGTGGAAGATAGTTGGAGCTGATGTTATGCAAATATCGTCAATAAGTTATAGGGACCAACAAAACCCTTTCTTATCCACAATAATCTAGAATCTAGATATAAGTGCATGAACATATTGAGAGAGAGAGAGAGATTTTTATACCTATATACTCCTCGATTAATCAAGATGAAAATGAGGTTAGAATTGCCAGAGGGCACAAAATCAATGGCATCTTGAATCCTCTTATAATCTCCTTTTCCCGACTGATCCACCTTGATAAGAATAGCTGAAGATGTGTCGGAAGGTCCAGCAGCAATGGAGGTAGCCATGAAAGGAGAGAGAAGAAAGGCAACCACTATAACATAACCAAGAAGAGATCCCATTGTCAACTTGCCCATGTGATTTTGTTCCTAATTAATTGTCTTGGGTAATGGGTAAATCTTATTGAATTCAGAGAAACAGAGCTTAATCATATGAAGAGAGGGAAGGAGAAGTGTGGCCTTCTTATATATTATATGAACATCAAATCACAATTCACAAGTCAACCAAGCAATAGCTGCTTTCTTTCATATGAAGAATGTCTTAACAGCGATCTTCACGTAGTATATATACTACGAAGGGACGTGACTTGTTGACTAAATAACGCTGATTCAACTTTAGCTCAATGAATTGAGGGAAAATATTTTATATATATATATATATATATATATATATATATATATATATATATATATATATATATATATATATATATATATTAACACTCCTTCTATGTTCTAACCCCCCTCACAAAATCCTCAATACCCCATCCTGAACCATAGTTGGAAACGGTTGACTTCCTTGAATTAGATGATGAAGATAACTTTGTGTTCCAATCATCCACAGATAAATCTTGAGAAGATGATAACCTTAACATTACACGATCATATTCTAATTCAAAGTGGCACACCTCCCAAAAAATGAATACGATCATGAGACACATCAAGCATGATTCTCGATCACTTTTCAGGATGTGTGCCACGTGAAATCAAATCTGACTGATTGATGGTACACATATATATGATCTCAAGATCCATTGTGTAAGATTGTGATGAAAAACGATCTCCATTGTCCATTTCATAGGAGTCAATTGTTTTCAGCTATGATAAATGCAGTATATATATATATATATAGTATTTTGTTTTGGGTTCGGGGGTTAGTAGCAGCATAGTGACAAATTTCATTTTCGGCAACATTTCGGAAGCAGGTCATTTTGGTTCATTTCGAATAAATTTCGAGAAAATTTCGAAAACTTTCTGAAAAATTTTGGGGAGTACAAAAAATATTAAATATAAATTATTTTTAAACTTCATAAAATTTTTATTTAAAAGATTTATTAATTTTGGTGAGATTTTATTAATTTCACCGAAATTAATGAAATATCAGCGATTTCGGAGAAATCATCGAAATTTCGTCGAAAGTTTCGCCCGACTCCTATTTTAGTAAAATTCGAAGAAAATTGGGAGAATTTCGGAGCAATTTGTCACTATGAGCGTTTTGAACACCACCCTATAGAACCCGAATTTCATGCAGAGTACAAAAGGCAAAAATGTTAGGGAGTCATTACTTGCACTTGGAAGTGTGGCCATTGCACTAAAGTTAAAGAAAGATTTGGGATTTTAGGGACATGGGACATGTGAAAACGCAAGTTGGGCCATCTGATTTAAAGATCATTATATATAGATCCTTAGTGGATAAGATTAGAGCAAAACACTATATTTATCATATGATTTATTGTTGTCAACCGTTGAATCAAATAATAGTCTTTGACAACATTAAATCACATGATGAAGATTATATTTGATGCTAATCTTTTGCCCTTAACATCTTCAAAAGACGGGCTCCAAATCAAATAATTTAGATGGTGTTTTTATATAGCAGAAGTTGCTAAACTTGACGGTCTTTATTTTAAATTCGGTGCAAGAGCCAAAGTTTTAGAGGGCAAGTAATGGCTCTCGAATAATAATGTTAACAGAGCGTCTGAGGCATGGTAATGTGGACGTGCCTTTTAGACGGTTGAGCAGTCAAATTTTGAATTTATCAGCTTCCGAGTCTTTGAAATTCGTGACTAGCTAAAATGCACTTGACGATCTTAACATGCCTACAACAAAAGTCAAATATATTACAGCCACACAAACCATCCATTGGAAGTTAGTATTATGTAAGCGGTCCGAGTGCCCGTGGCTTAATACTCAAGTCACCGTTTGGGAAGTGTGCCATATAGAGTCATCATGTGTGCCATCTGATATATACATTGTGATCTAAAGATCTTTGTACCAGAAGATTAGGACAAAAAAGGGTCTTCACCATGTGATTCAAAGTTGTCAAATGTCTCATAAAATTATTAGATATCGTGTAAATTCAAGAGGCCTGCCCGAATCTCTCAACCATCATTAAAGACCAAAATGGTGTTTAAATGATCTAACATCATCAATGATTTAAAATGTGGTTGATCTATAAAGTCGAAGTGATTAATCATAGATAAAATTACAATATATAGGCCAAAAAATAGTATTTTAGGGAGATTTATATCATCCGATTTGTTGACCATAATATCAACCATCGTTTTCAGTTTTAATGACAAATATAAAAGTTCATCAATCGGATAGTTGACATCCACTTATAACTTTGGGCTAAAATATGTTCTAATGATGGATTGCCACTTATATTAGTCCCATAAATGTTTGCATAATAATAAATCACACTTTAATGGTGTGAGATAAAAAGTGTAATTTTAATCGTACAAGATTATTTAGACACCATTTTGATATTTAAAATGTTGGTCAGGAGTCATTATCCAAAATCCTCACCATTAACTTTAGTCGGCATTTGTTTGTTTTGAATATAATAGAGATATTGGCCTATGACTCAATCTTTTGCAACATAGATCTTAAGATCACCAGCAACCAAAAGAGATGTTAGTACTAAGAGCACATTAGGCACCTAACACCAACTCCCATTAGAAAACCTCTTGGATGGCATGGTCCAAAAATTATACTAATCAGACGGCCCGTGAGACGCATAAACCTTAAGAGCATGGAAATTAATTTGTGCACTAAATATCCCATAGTTGTATAGCTGATAAGGCGTCAGCTTAAAATCTCCAAAATAAGTCTTGTTTACCTAATCTGGAATAATTTCCCCAAGTGTCGCTGTAATAAATTTGATAGATGGTGTCCTTTAAAATTTTAGCATTAATGCCAATGAATCATATATTTTAATTTTGAGATTTGGCTATAGTTAATTTTTAATGGATAATAATTCTCATAATTGGTAATATAATTGCGGATAAGCTGGCCAACCGGGGCTTCTTTTGATCCCACTGGCATCAGCTAAGTGTTGCTTCTTGTATTTTTGGTTTTTCTTCTTTAGAGCTCCATAGAAGGCTCTTCCTTTTTATGAAATTCGTTTTTCATAAAAAATAAAAAAAATTCTCACTGTCACAATTCAATGGATCAGGTTGGGTCGCTCCTGTCAGGCCAAAATTTTGTCTGGCTTATGGGAAAATGGCTTATGTCCGTTCCGGCACGATGCAGCTTGACTTGATCCAAACCAAAATCTGAAATTTTGGCCGAAATTTTGGACCCCATACAAATTGGATGGAAATTTTAGATTTTGGTTTCGTTTCGGACATGCTTGAAACCGAAACATTTTGACTAAATTTTTGAAATTTCGGCTGAAATTTTTATCTATGGTGTGGCCCAAACTGAAAATAGAATTTTTTTCATGTGTGTAAAATCAGCTTTCTATGATTTTTTTTATTTCTGTCAACTACATAAATTGGTAAACAACATCTAGAAATTTTCTTATGTCCTAAAAATATACCTTTTTCCTTACAAATAAAAATATACCTTTTACCCCCACAAGTTCCCAAAGGAACCCTTAGGTATTCGGCCCATCTCTACCATACAATGGCACGTGGCACCTGTGATCTTCGGTCTGGGCATTTCAACCACTCGCTCTTGATCTGACGTACACTACTACGATACAAGCTGTGCTATCGTAAATACTTGATTCAATATGCTGGCAGGCAATCTTGTGCTACAAGCATCCAACGGCTGCAATGTGTTTGCTTCAACTGTGGTTTGGCCGTCTTACTTCATATACAAGGACTACTAAAAGTTCACAAAACTTGAAACAGACTCAGCCAATTAAGGTTCGCGGATGATCTCTGAATAGCACTTAATAATGTGAGCAGATGCCAAAGTCAGATTTTTCGGTTTTTTCCTTTTTTAAATATGGGTATCCGGGTCTGTCAAATCTGACAAATCCCCACCTACACCCACTTGATTCAAAAAAAAAAAAATATATATATATATATATATATATATATATATATATATATATAAAGCAAAGGGAAAAATAGGGCCGGGCGTAGAGACGTCTCTATGTCCTGCAGTAGTGAGCGGGCACTTCAAAAGAGCAATTGCACTAACCCTGATTAGTTACAGCAAAATTTTCTACTGATAATCGTAGGTAAAATAGGTAGCGCCATAGGCGACTATACCTGACGGAGGTAAGTAGCGCAAGCGCAACGGGAATGTCTCGTCACCCAAAATTTTGACTCTATTCATAAGATTCATCACAGCTCTAATGCCGGTTTATCCGCTAAATCCCTTGAAAAAATACTCACTTTCATATATTTACAGCCACCAAAAACTTGTGACCCTGAACTTTTCACGGGTGACAATGTCAGCCTTGGCATTTGGGTCAATTTTCCACAGATATTGTTGAGCACTATATAGGTTAGAAGTTTCACTGATTTGTATGTGTACTCATTAATAATTGACACTTTTCCAGGGTCGACCATTCGAAAAGAAAATAATTGATGCATGTACCAAGGCTGGCACTTGGGTCGGGTACTCACACAGATAGGTCTCTAAAAGTGACCGATTTAAGTAGTGTTTTATGATCTTCAAATAAAATAATTACTAATGATTTTTTTAGTTTAATGAATTATCGGTAGATTGTAGTTGTTGATAAAATGCGTTAAAAGAAGGCAATAATTCATCAATGGATTCAATGCAACACGACTGGCAGAGCAAGTAGGAACTCTAAAAGAGCGAAGGTTGTGTTGAAATATGAGTCGAGGGGTATTTGGTGGCAAGTAATAAAAAACGGCTGCAAAGAAATTAAAAAAAAAAAGTAGGAAGAAAAACAAGAAGAAATTCAAAAGAAACTGAAGAAGGCCCGAATTCATGGACATGAGCCCATTCTCGTGGCCGCGAGAATTGCTCAGAAATTCATGAAATTGTACCAAAGTCTATGCCTTGTAATCTACTTATAGATATGACCTTTGTAATTAGGGTTAGGGATCTCTTAATCATTAAATAATTATATTTAAAATTTTATTTTATTTTTTGGTGGAAAAGAGAACTAAAATATTGAAGATTTGATATTTGATACTTAAATAATATGTTGATGAAATCGGCTTTGTGCATGTTGCATAGATCGGAGATGAGAGGCTAACTCTCTCATTCAAGGAGAAAGCAAAACCTTAGATAAGGAAACGATTTCGCTCAATTTTATCATTATAAATGTTGAATGACATAGCTAGGTTATTCTAGAAAGAGTATTTGCTATCATTGAAAGTTTGTCTATAGTTGTTGATCTTGTAAAACAATGGTCGTAGAAGAGTTATCTTAAAACATAGATCAATCTTGTAGACTGATATAGGATGTTGTGTGATTGATATAAATGTTGTGGTTGTTTATTCTTTATATATTATAACTTTTGCATGACTCATGTCAATCGTGAATGCATTATAGCAATAGGATAATCTATACATGAGTGATCGTCTGGATTCTCTCGAATTGTTTGCTTGTAGTAAAACAAGGGATTACATTTATCTCCATGAATGATTAAAATTGGAAGAAATCATCTAACAAATCTAGGGTGTAGTTGGATCTTTGAATATTCATCAATTTCACATTTTTTTATTAATATTTAAATCATCATAATTAGTTGTTTAATCTTTCAGTTTAAATATATTGAGTAGCAGTAAATTCATCATTAGAACCCTTCTAACTTTAGTAGAAATTAGGTTTAAATGCTCTTGCACTTTAGTAGATTTACTCGCTCCATGTGGGTGTAACATCCGCAATACTTGTTATTATTCTACCAACTCATACACTTGCAAGGTTACAATTTTTACACTATCACCAGCCTTTTATTATGGGCAAGTTTGATTACAAGCAACGACATGTTTATATTCATTTTCAAGTCCCATTGACTGTGATTGATCGTTTGATAGTGTTTTCAATAACGCGTATCCTCCATTTTTGCGGTATGGAAAGAAAAGGCAAAACTCGTTGCTACATCTATGATTGTGAATCTAATGGTATTCTGATTATTCATACAGTTAGGGAGCCCCCAAAAGTTCTGGCATGGGTGTGCCATGGACCTTGCCAACTATAGCAGCAGGTACAATGGGGCCATAGAATTGGATAACGACGCATGAACATCCATGCATATGCTCTTTCTTTTTTTAATTTACCTAAACCTCAAACTTAAAATCACAGAAAAATATTACGAAGAAATATAACATCCATGCATGCATATGCTAAATGAAAAGACTTTTTTTTCTTTTTTTTTAAAGTTACATTTTCTTAGAGGCTAATTTATTAAAAGTGTTTTCTAAATTAATTAGGGAACATCTCTCTTTGTAATATTTCTCCTTTTCGTAATCTAAGTAGATGCCTTTTACTCAAAATCCAGTGAAAATAAGATGTCGAGCAGTCTAAAGGCCAAATAATTTATATTTTTACCTGTTTAAATTTGCCAAAGTAAACTTTTCACACATTTTGTTGCTAACGGGAAACGATTAATAAGTAACCGAAATGGAGGAGGCCTCTCCCGCTAATCAAAAGAATTGCTAGTCCACAACATCATTTACTAATTGCACACCGTTTAAAAAGTAATTTGTATAAATTGATGTGCGCATGGTATTAGCTATTGTGCCATCGGTAATTTCATTAAGGGTAGCTATGTTCGTGTCCATGTGTTTCCATGTGTGCAACCCCCTTAAAAATCGTTGATTGCTTCGGATCTGATGATTGAGATCGTTCTTTACCTCAATCTTCCACATAATGATTCTTGAGATCATGTCTCACCTATCAGAAGGTCAGTTTTTTATTTCACATCTTACAAATCTCCAAAATCTGCCCTTTGTCTGCAATGACACAGATCAAACTCAAATGTTATTTTAGGGTCATATTTTGGGGACCTGTGAGATGTGGAATAAAAAAATGATTGTCTGATAGGTACGGCATGATCTCAAGATTATTTTTTTTTAATCAGCATGGTTGAGGTTGGAGGGTCCTCACCCATTTATTAAAAAAAGGAAAAAGAAATTAAGGAGTTACATACTGAGAATAATGAATCCAAAAAGATGAAGTTGAAGAGCTTCGGTATCACCATCACCCCTCAAGCATCTTTTTCTTAGGACTCAAATTAATCGCATGAAAAAAAAAAGAACTTGGTCTTTTCTATGTAGTTCCAAAATTTCCACAGGAAAAGGATCCCATTGACGTGATCTCAAGATCCTTTGTGTGGAGTATCTCGGTGAAACCCAATTCCATTATGCAATCTGATGCAATCAATGATTTTAAAGGGGTTCTAAAGTAAGTGCTTTTAAAGAATGCGTGGGAGCGTTTAGAGCTACCTTTTCATTTCATGCACGTGCATATCATTAATTGGTGTGCAATAAGTAAATGACGGTGTGGCAGAAGCAGTTCTCATAATTAAAACTCATGTCATGGTCACGAAAAATACCTCTCTCTCTCTCTCTCTCTCTCTCTCTCTCTCTCTCTCTCTCTGTGTGAAAGACAAATACAGAGGAGCTTGTTTGATAAACATAGAAAAGGTTGTTACGTAGGACAATCACCAGCTGGCACTATCAGATAGGAGGCTCCAGTTAACATGATTGATAAGTTTCAGGACATGGGCGCCAAAAATCTTATCTACATCGAAGATGCCACTCCAATTCAAATATGGGTGTTCCCAACTACACCTCATAAAAATAATTAATAATATATAAATCAACAAGAAGAGCCAAAAACATAAAGATACACACAAAGCCTCCATATCCTAAGCACAAACGAACTAAGACAAAACCCATAGCTTTTAACGTGCAAGGAGCCTCTTGTTTTTTTCTATTTTAGTCTGATGCCAATCTACTCCGAATTACTCTTTAACTTTTAAGTGGCGATCGATAAAACCTAAAAATGGAACTTTGTACTTAGTTTTATACTCTTATATTCTTCTCTTAACGGACTACTTTAATAATAGTGCCCACCCACATTGATGATTTATTATTATTATTATATAAGTAAGCTTAGTTGTGGGGTTAGGCCCCATGCCCCGGCAGTTAGGGCACAAGGGTACGAACCAACACAGAGATCCAACGTCTCATCCATCTGTCTACACCTTTACCTATCTAATCTGCTTTGAAGTGTACTAGATTTTTCATTATGTTATAAAATGAGTTAACGACTCCTAACCAACTATTAAATATCACGCAAGTGTTTAAATGATTGTAAGGCTAGTTTTTGGTTTGATCCTTAGCTGAGATCATACTCATTATGTAATAAATACGGGTGAAAGCTAATAATCAAATCAGAGATTCACCATGATGCTAAAGTGGGAGATCTTTATATAGATGAAAAATGGGTGCTATCAGAGGCAACTACTCTACATATGGAAGCGGCTTGAGAGGAGATTCGCTCTCATCAAGGAACAAATGCCCAATGTGATGCTGAACTGGTTTAGTTGAAATCTAATAGTGGCAAACTAACTTTTAAATTAGCTTGGGAAGCAATAAGAGATGAGGGAGTTCAGATCGAGTGGCATAAAGTCTTGTGGCACAAAGTCTTGTGGCACAAGGACTCAATTCCAAAACACAATTTATGTGCTCGGATGTGCATAAATAGAAAATTGGCTACCGTTGAAAATTTATGTCTAAGAGGTATGATTATATCTCTAGATGTGTTCTTTGTTGGGGAGCATGTGAATCCAATGACCACTTGTTCTTTCAATGCAATTACACTAGCTGAATTTGGTGGTCTATTTTGACTCGACTTCAACTTTAAAGGGCTGATGTGGGAATTATTGATCAGGAGCTGCAATTCTGTATGTTGAGCGCAAAAGGTAAAAAAAAAAAAATCAGTTTTATTAAAGATTTCATTTGCGGCTTGCATTTGGCACATTTGGAGTGAGAGAAATAAAAGATTTTTTTATAATCAATAGACTCATAGGAAAATTGTACTTAAAAAGATAATAGAAGATGTTATCGTCCGAATTGAAGGGGAAGATTGTTTTGTAAATCTTCAAAGTGATGATAATTCCCTTTCGAGTTGGAATATATCACCAAAGAATGATCTCTTATGAATATGGGAAATGAAAAAAATCAATGAATGAAATCATCAAACTGAATACCGATAGATATTTTGTTGATGGGAAGGCAAGTATTGTAGGTGTTTTTCGAAACCATGAGGGCACAATCCTGAGAATATTCAGTAGCCCAACTACTGAAGACATCATTGGGGTGGAACTTAAAACAATATTCTATGGGTTAATTGAGGCTAAGGAGGAAAGTTAATCTAGGATTATGATTGAATCTAACAACTTAATTGCAGTTAACTGGATAAACAAGGTGTTCGATATTCTGTGGAGAGTTCGGATTTTGATTTTCAACATTCAGGAATTAATGACAAAGTTTGAGGAATGCACGTTGGTGTACACATGGCGGGAGCTCAACCGTCCAGCAGATTTCCTTGCCAAAGTTGGGAAAAATATGCCTCTAGTCAGATAATGGTCAGATCTCGAAGACTGTTCGAATGTTTTGAAATCTCTCCTAAGGGACGATTTATTTTTTGCTTACACTAGAATATAATAGTCTTTTTTTTTTTTTTTCAATAATAGGGTTGAGGACCCTCCAACCTCAAGCTGAATCATCCGGGAAAAAAAAAAAAAAAAAAAAAAAAAGTCTTTCATGTTACACCCTTGAAGTGTGGTTTGTCACATGGTGCTCATTTGTAATCAACTTAAATTGTGCAAGCGACAATTCATCATTAGAGCATGCTTTGTTCAAATAAGATGAATTTTAATATCTGCTACTAAAACTAAGAATAATCGTTAATATTAGAGTTTACAGATTAGACGATTGAAGCTTTCCAAAAATGTGATTTTTGGACTTATTGCCATTTTACTTATAATCCATCAGTTTGACGGTGTTGATTACCCACACCATAAATCATTGATGGTGTATGATCATCTAAACACCATCTTTGTATTTAAATGAGGGCCAGGAGAGTCGGTCCCAATAAAATGATTAAGAACATTCCTTCTTTCGTTTTTCTCTCTTATGTTAGATGCCTCCACAAAGTGGGCAAGCTAATTAAACGTTGTGCTTTTTCCCTTTTACTCTTAAGTACCAAGGTCGCTTGGTGTAGGGACCCCCTGCATCTGTCATTAACCTTACAAATGGGTGCCAACCATAATTTTAAATCTTAGTTTGGAGATCAGCCGCTCCTGGAATTGAGATGTTACGCATCGCGGTTCAGGTCGGACAAGCCTGTTTTGGGCAAGATGACCGGGATTTTAGGCACATGTAGTCTTGTTTCGCTTGATTGCATATGCTCAAGGATCAAATTTTCGGGTTTCGTTTCGATTTCGGAAGGGACCGAAACCGAAATTTTGGACCGAAATTTCAGCTGAAAACCAAAATTTTGACCGAAAATTTTATTTCTATATATTCTATGACCAAAATTTCGGTCCCAAATTATCATTTCGGTGGGGATCGAAACCGATAATTTCGGCCGAAATTTCGGTCATTTCGGCCGAAATTTTGATCCTTGCATATGCTCTTCTCATCTTGCCACATGTTTTATCTGAGGCATTTCATTTCAAAAAAACTTTGTCACTGATGTTATCCCAACCATACAATGTCGATGTCACAATAGTCACGGCTCGCTTAATTATGGGAAATTTATATTTTCGGTCCTATAAGTTTACTTATATGCAGAAACGATCATATAGTTTGAAACTTTACAGAATAGGCCAACTCCAAGTCAAGCCATTTTCACGTCAGCACTGACCTATTTTTTCATTATACATATGTTTATTTTCCATTATTTTTTGTATTCTCTTTTTCCAATTCTATGAACGAAAATCTAACGTTGGTAATCTAAAATCAGATAAACCAATTGTAACCGTTATATTTATAATCTTATTAGAGTGCACCTTATTTGATAACTACCACACATCAGTTATCTCAACCAATTATAAGCCGCTATCTTAAAATAGCGGCACACTATCTTAAGATAGCTGGTGATGTGTGATAGTTACAAATAAGGTACTCTAATACACTTGCTATTTTAAGATAGTGCTCGTAATCTTAAGTTAGCGGCAGCTTTTATTTATTCTATATTTCTATCTTATTCTTTCTTTCATCTTTTTTAATTTTTTTTGTATTTTATAATTTTAACATTGGTTGAGATAGCTGATGTGTAGTAGTTATCAAATAAGGTACACTCTAATATGACTACTATTTTAATATAGTGTGTCGTTATCTTAAGATAGTGGCCTAGATCTCTTTTGTTTGGTATATATTTATATCTTCTTCTCCCTTTTGTTTGGTATATATTTATATCTTCTTCTCTCTTTCATCTTCTTTTTATCTTCTTCTGTATTTTAGAATTTTAATATGGGTTACAATCGACTTAGATAATTACAATTGGTTGAGATAACTGATGTGTGATAGTTATCAAATAAGGTATTATAAATATAATTGTGTGCGGTTACAATTGGTTGGTTTAAATAACTACAATTAGTTGTCGTTCACTGGGCTATCTACTAAAGTCGGAACTAAAAAAAAAAAATGATAAAAAATAATAGAAAATAAACATATATATAATGAAAAAATAAGTCGATGGTGACATGAAATCAGCTTGGCTTAGAGCTGGCCTATTCTATAAAGTTTCAAACTATAAGATCGTTTTTGCAAATTTGCAAATTTATAGAGCCAAAAATACAAATTTTCCCTTAATTATTATAAGAAGCCATTACTTACACATGAGAAGTTTACCCTTACATGTAGTTTACAAGAAAATTTTGGTATTTTGGGACCTATGTCATGCGAAAGCTATTAAGAATTCAACCCAGATATCACTGAACTCCCTACCTCCATGAAAATGGCAAAAAAAGAAGATGCAAACAACAATCACACACAACACAAAGGATTTACGTAGTTCACCCAATCGAGGGCTACACTCACGGAGTATATGCACTATTTATGAACGTTTATAACGCGCACACTCTCTTCTCTCTAGTGCACTCTCAATCAAGATCTGACACAATCTTCAACAGCGAACACGCTGTTAAACTAAAAACGTAATCCTTCAAAGAACATAAAAAAGATCTGCTGGAATATAGTAACAATTCCAGTACAAGAACGACTTCAATCGGATACTTCAATCTTCAAACATTTCTTCAATACCTCGCCTCTCAAAGTATTCCTCAGTTTTCACTCTATAGAAAACTCTCTCAAGGAACCTTAGGTTGTGTTTGGATTAGCTCTTTTGGGGCAAAGAGTAGCTCTTTCACTTTTTGGCTCCGACGGATAACTATTTTTACGTTTGGTAATACAGCTCTTTGCCTTGTTTGCTTTGGTAGAGAGCTATTTTAAGTGATAAAAATGCTCTATACCTGATCTATCTCAGAGCAGATTTTATCTGCTCCGACAGAGAATAGGCAAAAAGCTGCTTCTGCTCTTATAAGAGTTAATCCAAACACAACCTTAGAATAACCTTCTGCTAATAGGTTCCTTCTTACATTGGGAAACTTTGACTAAAATTTCTTCTAAATTAACCAAGAGTCCAAAATCGCAGAACTAATCCGTCCAGAATTGATCAATCGATTTCAATCCGAGAGTTTGCCAAATAATTTATGCTCATAATCGATTGATCGCTTTCACAGCTCGATCGATCGACTTCAACCAGTGAGCATACTGTTTATTTTCATCCAGAATCGATCAATTGCTCCCAATAGTTCGATCGATCGATTGGGACCCTAGACCACTCCTCCGAATTTCTCAATTAACTCGTTGGGATTAAACCTTAGCCGACAAAAGCACCATCTAAGCCCTCTTATTTGAAGGTCATAATCTAATGATCACTAGTGCAAAAGATTGGAACAAAACACAATCTCCATTATGTGATTCAAAGGAGTCAATTGTTTAATTAGATAACGGCCTTTGACTGCATTGAATTATATGATTAAGATTGTGTTTCATATTAATCTTTCACACCTAAAATTATTAGATCTTGGCCTTCAAATTAGATGATTTTGATGGTGTTTTCACATGGCAAATGTTCCCAAAATACCAAGTCTTTCTTTCAAATTATATGCAAGGGCCGACTTTGTGTGTGCAAGAAATGGCTCCCTTATTATAAGCAGCTAGTCAATTGGGCTATTTGAAATTTGATTTATTGCAGCATAAAGGAACTGTGAATTATATATGAAACATCAAATTATCACCCGGCCTAGTTTTTCCCAATAAAAAATATTGAGGATTTTATGTTTGGATTAGCACTTCTTGACTACTGAGCGGCTCTTTCGCTCTACTGAGAAGCTATAATCATGATTGGTACCTCCCAGCCCTTAAACATAAAGTGCGATTGAGCCTTGTGCACTGGCAGTGTGGAGGATGTAAGGTTCAAACCCTTGGGCTCGTGGTTGTACGTAGGTCCCACCCCTGCTAATAAATTCATCTCGTGCTCACCCACACATACAAGGCTAATTTGGGGATATTCAAAAAAGGCACGCTCAGCTTTTTTACATGCAATAACATATTAACATCTGATAGCATCTCAAGAGGGTTTTACTTAAAATTTATAGAGATAAGAGCACTACAAGCGTTTGTTTCTACAAATTAGTCTAAGAATCAGATCGTCCCTCCGCGTAAGGGGAGACAAAGCCCTCCGTATAAAAAATAATCTATAAAAAATTATCGATTGCTTCCAATCAGTTTGGAAGTGACATGTTGCACATAAATTTTAATAATTCAAGAGAGTGGAATTGGATGATCATCTGATCTCAGTCATAGTGCAATGTAAACGTTATGCCTATTCAAGGAGGATTCAGACAATCAAATCTAAAGCATTTAATTATGAATCATCTTTAGTGTTACTGCTATAAAGGGAGAAGCCCAAAATTAAGACCAAAGGAAAAAAATAAATATATATATATATATATATATATATATATATATATATATATATATATATATATTTTCAATCTCCAGCGATTTAATAAATGCAGTAGTTAAGGGGATTTATTCTCCAAGTGATGCTCTTTAAACGTGACACATCTCGACTATTGCCCCACGACATTATTAAAAAAGAAAAAAATGGCAATGGTTAAAAGAGAGTAATTTATTTGCAACTATAATTAATAAAGAAGTTTAAGGTTGTAAATAATGGTACACACCACTAAGTAACGTACTTCATTTTTTCCGTACCCTCAATCACCCATCCCTAGAAAATCATCCCTAAATGTCTCTCGCTCTAGCCTACATGGCACGTGCCACCTAATGTTGGGTTCTTCATTTTCAAAAACAGAATACCTGTTTTAACATTTTAAGATTCTTCTCTCTCAAGTGTGAGTTTCATTTTCTTAAACTGTCGGAATTGAAACTGACGAGAGTTTGACTTTCGTCCTAATTTTTCACATAGTAGATTTTAAGATGACCGTACCTACCAGATAATCGGTGGACGCCTACAGTTAAATATATCGACTATATTAAATCAGACAATGATAATCCTGTTTTATTATAATCTTTCACACAATGAATCATGAGACTAAAGGCAAGTCATCTGACGGTCAATTTCTTTATCCTATGTGGCACAGATACTTAAAAGTGGTAAATCGCAATGGAGTGTTATGTGAGCCATGTGATTTAAGAGTCACTTTTTTGAAATTTGTATTATGTGGAATAAAAAACTAATCACCTAATTGCACGCCCACGGTCTCAAGATCACTCGTGTGGAAGATTGGAATGAAAAACTATCACCATTGCCCTATTTAATGTAGTCAACGGGTTTTCAGTATAGAGGCCTTCATTACTTCAGTAGGTAGGAATAGAGAACTTTTATAACCTACGATCCGATCTTTACAACTGATGATTATACCATTAACACCATTGACTGCTTTTGGGGGATGTGCTCCATGTGAAATCTGTTGTGCGAAAGCTCTCAAATTAATCAATGATCTCACGATGAACAATCAAATAAGAACGCAAAATAAAAGGAAATCAAACAAAATCATACAAAATACAATATTTACATGATTCGACAATATGTCTATGTCCATAAGTAACGATAATTCACTATATTGATGATTTCACAAGTATACAAGAACACTCAAAACTCTCCATAAACCTTAGGTAGCTTTACAAAGATATCTCAATACTCTTATTTGTCCAAAAGTTTTCTCTGCATATAGAAGACGCTAAATCCGATTTCTGATTCAAGATAAATTGTTAAATATGGAGTATTAACGCAACTGGGTTGTCGTTGGGTCGCTCAATCAAGAACCAAAGTCACTTGAGCGACTTAGACCCAAAAGTGTGCCCTTTTACATGAATGCACTAGTCGCTTAAGCGACTTACATAAGTAAGTTGGCCCCATTGAGTGCTCCACCTCACTCGTATAGATATGGTTCTCGCTCAAGCGAGCTCTAAGAAGTTAGAGCCTAAAACAATAATTCTCCATCTGACTCTAAGTTTTACCATATACTATTTCCTCCGATCATCGCTAAACTCGTATTATCGTTGCCACTAACGCTCCGAGAGTGCTCAAATATGCTAAACATTAATCAAATTCAAACAATACTTAAATTTAACCATCGATACTATCTTTAAAATCAACATCTAATTGTCCGATAGGTGGGTCATGATCTCAATATCTATTATGTGAAAGGTTGAGATGAAAAACAATCTCAATCATTTGATTCAAAGCAATCAATAGGGTTAAAGGTGGAACCATCAGTTGCAAAGACTGTATATCTGGTTCCAAAAACTCGTATATGAAAAATTGCCCATATTTAACTTCTCCGACCAATTGAGTGGTAGCTCAGTTGGTATCCTCCCTCCTTTATGAGGCTTGATGTCGTGGGTTCTACAATCCATGTATATTTCTTCCCTTATATTAATAAGGTGAGGGTTATTGGGGGAGATATATTCTCCTCTATATCACTCAATTTGAGTGCTTCGTTGTATGAGATTTATTCTGTAAGTGCTGCTTTTGAACTCTTATAGGTTGTATATGATATAGCTCTCTGCTCGCTTCTGTCATAGCAGAGTTCATCTGCTTTAGTTGATTTTCATTTTCTTTTCTAACTCCTTGCAAATGAGGATTTACCTGCTCTAATAATAACCTCTTTGCTCTCTACTAACCCCCTATTATTATAAATAAAATCTGCTTTAGTAAGTAGTTAATTGAGAGGAGGATAAACCTCTAATGAACAAGTAAATTTTGCATAAAATCTTATTATACAAATAATAATCAAGGAAAAGAGGTACCTGCTAAAGCAGATAGTATAATGTTAACAAAGAGGATAAGAACTTGTTAAAATAGGTAAACTCTGTTATAGTAGGGGCTAACAGAGAGCTATATTATACACATCCATCCTCTCTACAATATGATAGGCACATGGCGCTTGTCTATATTTTATTGCATCATTTTATGAAAAATTAAAAGAAAAGACAAGAAAAAAGGAAAAAGGAATTCTCCAATGGAATATTTTAGGTGGGACTAATATTTTCTTTTGGCCGAGTTATATTATTTAGGCAGGCAAAGGGTGTTTTCGAGGTAGCCGAAACTGTCGAACCGTGAGGATGTTTAGCTTAAGTCGAAAGTGAGGCAGCCATTAACCGTTTCGTTTTAATATAGGGGTAGATAGAGAAAAAGGGCATTTATTATTCATTATTCTTTGATGTTGTCATCGACCTTCGCTTTCTCCGCACACCAAATAAATAAATGTAAATGAACGTGGCTGCATTTATTGTTAGATGTGGCGCCACGTGTGGTAGCACGTGCTCCTGTAGACTCATGCCCGCTCTCCTCTGACAATCTACCACCTGCCACTAAATTTTTCTCCCTTCACATGGAGCGTCTTGCTTTGACTTCACACCTGGCACTACCCGGTTATTAACCATTTCTTGACACGTGGAAAGCCGAAAACGCATGCCATTTTGGCGCCGTGCCATTACCGGCTCGGTATCTAGCCGAGGCAACACAGCTGCATGGGCAGTTTTGATATCATGTTATGAAAAAAGAGCCGCTACAAATGGCCCCCCCTATCTAAGATTTTTTAACAAGTGCTATCGCTAGGGCTCTCAATCCGCAGGATTAGGGTCGGGTTAGGGTTCAATCTGATCCTAATTTATTTGGGCTGGATTTTCAATTTTTTCAGCCCGATTCTAATCTGAGCTACGATGTACTTAGCTTAAGCCCGACTCTTATTGGGCCGAGCCGGGCTTGAGTATTTTTTCGAGCTTTTTTTCGACTATTTTTTTTTTTAGTAAAATTTGGTTAGATTATTTTTTTAGACTATTTGCTCTAATAAAATTGGATTGGGTTATTTTTTTATCTAATAAAAGTTTGAAGAAGGTTAAATATTTAATTAAATAACTACATAACCATTATAGATTCTTAGGTACATGATTTTATTTAAATATTTTGAAAATCTATTAACAAGTCATCCAAGTTGTGTAGCTAAAAAGCTATGAAACGGTTGCTTGAAAATAAATTAAGTCATCCAATTTGTCCAACCAAAAAATATATGCACAAGATTATTACACTTTTGACTTAAATGCCTCAAGTTTAAACCATTTAACGGTTTAATCTCAAGGCATTTAAGTAAATCATATTTAACTATATAAAAAAATTATAATTTTAAAAAGATGAGTATAATGTATATATATATAAAATCCGGGTAGGGTGCGGGTCTTATGTTGCAACGCTCAACCCAAGCCCGGATTTATCCGGGTTGCAATATGTTTGGCCCGATCCGGATATCAGGCCAGGTTTGTTTAATAAAAAATATCATTTTTTTCGGGCCGAGTGCAGGCCAAAATTCGGGCTGGCCCGGCCCATTGAGAGCTCTAGTTATTGCTACATCCGTTTTTATTACAACTAGATTACTTGAGCAAAGGATAAATCATTGACTATTTTGCATTAGACAATAGAATCATTTTGCGTCCCGATCTTCGATCAGGGCCGGCCCAAGAGGTGGATGCCTCGAGCCCCCAAATATTTAGGAACCCCAAATCTTGGAAGTCTTTACTCTTTATAATCTTGTTGCTTAATATAATTTTACATATATATATGTGTTTGAATGAACTCATTGTTTAGTTGGTTAAGTGACTAGCGTTGTTTTACATTTTATCCATCAAGTTGTAGGTTCAACTCTTCTTAGGTTTCATATTTACATTTTTTTTTAAATGGGCTACGGATCGGGTCAAGGCTGGGTCGGTGCACATCATTAGTCGGGTCATTGGGCTAGGCCAGCCATATATATTGACCTAGTAGATTTTCTAGCCCAAATTTTGATCGGACCAAATTTGTTTGACCAAATCCTTTATATAGGGTACCTCTAAACGTGCCCACGCATTCTCTGAAAGCGCCTATAATGTCCCTGAATTTTGACCTATGAACTGTATGCCTTGGTATGCGTGCCTGGCGATCTATACATCGAGGACCGTGCCGATGGTCTATTTAATGTCTATAGATTAAATCCGACGGATCAGATTTCGTATAGATAGGTTAGGTTATGAGCTATTGAACCACATACACCCAACCTTGGTGTAACCGTTTTGTACCATAGCCTAGGGCTTGGTTATAAAGGAAAATAAATATCATTGAATGGTTTGCATTCAATACCCTCTTTTACTGCTTATGATTTGGAGTTAAGAGCAGAGAGGGTGAATCAGGCGTCGAATGTGAATTAAATGCATGATCGATTCGTCCTCGAAGCTAGCAATTAAGGGCTTTGAGCGACGAACAGCTGTTGTTCGCTTGGTGGAACCCTAATCCGATCAAGAAGTAAGGAGCGAGGATTCAGATGGGATCAAGGTGCGAAATTAGGGATGAATTTTTAAATTTGTGTCAGTTATGGTTTTTACTTAATTTGGAATCAAAGAATCATAAGAAAATAGTTTGATTTGAGAAAGAGAAGAGAAAGAATCTGTTCATTTTGACCAATCGAAATTTAGTTCGATCGATTGAAATGGACTTAAGAAGGAAGAATTCGAAATCTAAAAGAGTTCGTTCGATCGAAATGAATTTTGATCGATCGAATTCAACACTCGATCGATCGAAATGTATAGAACAGAGATTTTGGAAAAGTCTATTGTGAGAATTTGACCGATCGAAATATCTTCGATCGATCGAATTATGTGATTTCGATCGATTGAATTAAAATTTGTTCAATCGAACTGTGTTAGTTGTCATTTAGCTCCTGAGGAATTCGACTGATCGAAACAGTTTCGATCGATCGAATTATGTGATTTCGATCGACCGAATTAGGATTCTTTCGATCGAAATGCGTTATGATCATTTGGCTCTGAGAGGATTCGACCGAATGAAATTATTTCCGATCGATCGAATTTGTGATTCGTTCGATCGAAATGGCAGAATCGTTCGATCAAACTGAGAGGTGAAACATGCTTTGGGGAGTTCGACCGATCGAAATGAGATTCGATTGATTGAAAACGAGTTTTGATCGATTGAAATAGGGATTCGATTGATCGAAGTTGCCAGATTTTGGATTTTGTCAAGTTTGGACTGTGAGATTTTGAGGGAAGTTGTCAGAGTATGTTTAGCATAGTTCTAATGTGTGAACTATGAATTTTATATGTTTAGGTGACCTGACATTGTGTAACGAAGAACAAGCCCAAACGGCGGATTGAGCGCGTACGGGTTAAGATTTTGAGGTAGAAAATACTTGATATCATGTGCATTTAGTATATTTGCATGTGTGTTATGTCATGATACAAATTTGGATTCAATTTTGTGAATTTCGTTTATAACTTCAAATTGAAAAGATATGTGCATCATTATGTTTCCGAATTGTGCAAGTGTTATGAAATCTTCCGAGATTCATTCCGTTTTATGTATGTGGGTGTGACCTTCACATTTCATTCTGACATTTGATATAAACTATAATTATCACTTTACACGACAGTCAGCTATATGTATGCACAACGATTTAAGGTTATGTGAATACTCGATAGGTACGGCGGCCAATCCGTACACCTTTGTACAATGTACTTTGTGACTCCTACCGTATAACGGTAATTATATTCAGTCAAGTGTCCACCTTTTTGGGACCTTGGATATATGTGAAAATGGGTTCATATGAGTGACGATGGTAGATATTCTATCGAGAGCTTGAGGCTATATGTGACAGCCCGAATTTCTGCACTCAGAAATCCGTGCCATCAGGATCATACTATGGATGATCCCCTGGACAAATCATAAGTGTCTGCCCGTAAAGCGGAAGCCAAGCAGACACCACCCAGCAGTGGTAGATCGAGTCAGTCATTTGTCAACGCATTTAATCATAAAGAACAATAATTATAAAACAATTAATTCTATATTAACCAAAGAAAATGCATTCTCAAAAAGGGACCAAGAAGAACCATTGGTGATGGACATCCATCACCCAAACAATGGTTCCCAATAGTGGTTCCGAATAGAATGCGTAAATAATACAATAAGTAATCTTACTAAAATATACACAAAAGTAGCCACCAGGCACACAATAATCCAAAAGGACGAAATACAGTACATCAGACACCAGTACCCAGGCTACGGATAGAACTCGTCACTTTGAATGTCTCTGCGTCTTACGCCTTCCTCGGCCTCAGGTGGAAATTTGGTGATGCAGGTCACTCTACGTGCGGGAACTACTCGAACCTAAAATTTATTTAGAAAACAGGGTGAGCTACATCATAGCTCAATAGAAGAATTCCAACTAAACGAATTGAATATGCAGATCATGCTATCTCATAACAGAAATCAAATCAGGAACGTATAATCATGACAAATCAAACTAAAAACTGGGATTTTATGCAAGAATCAGATGTTATGCAAATATATTATCAGAGTACTTAAATTGTGTGTATTTAACTTAAGAAACTCCTGTGACTATATAGCACGGAGTAAACAGGAATGTCCGATAGGAAACCCCAACCAATCGTCGTTCACATGAACAATTTTGAAAGTGCAACAATGCCTCATCTACGGAGTGCAATTGTGCCGAGGATTGAAAGCAGGTGCACAAGTGTGCGGGCATCGGATATATTCGGTGGGGATCATCTGGTTTAAATCATCAAATCACATACGTATATACCTCACAGATCAGATAGCAGAATCAGAAGCAAGTTTCAGAATACAAATCAGGAAACAGAAATCAAAGATAGCAGGAATTTATGATATGCATACATGCTTGTTAAAAACAGAAATCAGGATCATGGCCCAGATATAAAATAAACATGAAATCATACTCAAAAATAGTTTAGGTTGATTTTCCCCTACCTAAGGTCACTTTATCTTCTAAGCAAATCCAAAGCCTTTTCAATGTGTCAGGGTTTGATCCTAGACCATAAACATAGCACTTTAAGTGTTAGAGATGTCAGAAAGTTAACCGGCACAATGTCCGGTGGTGTTTAATCCATAAACCAAAATAGAACAAAACAGGGGTGATTGATCGATCACCACTCTTATTGATCAATCAATACCCCTTGTTGATCGATCAATACCTCTCATTGATCGATCACCACCCTCTTAGCTCTCTTTCTGCAACAAGCCAATTGATCGATCAATACACCTTATTGATCGATCACCTATCATCATTGATCGATCAATACACTCATTGATCATCAATAACCTCTCTCCTACTCACATTTAACACAACTTAAATTGATCGATCACCACTTGGGTTGATCGATCAATGCCCCCATTGATCGATCACCAACCCTTTTTCAAAAATTCCCACCTTCTGTTCTCATTAACTATTTATACAGATTGATCGATCAATGCCTTCATTGATCGATCAACACCCTACAGTGATCGATCAATACTTATGTTGATCGATCACCTAATGTCATTGATCGATCACTCTCTTGTTGATCGATCAATGCCCTCATTGATCGATCAATACCCAAATTGATCGATCAATACCCAAATTGATCGATCAATGCCCTTCGGGCATTGAACTTCCAGAAGTTTTGGGTTTCTGTTCCCCCATTCTGTCTTATACAGATTGATCGATCAATGCCTTCATTGATCGATCACCAATTGTCATTGATCGATCACTCTCTTGTTGATCGATCAATAATGACAGGAACTCTGTCATTAACGGAGTTCATCTCCAGCCCTATTTTTCCTATTTCTCTTTAATGGTTCTCAACAACCATTATTACAACATCAATGCCCATACCTGGGCATCTCATTTGCCCCTATTTAAACACACAGACTCACCTTTGTTTGGGCCCTTACGGGGTTTCGGCAAATCGATTCGAATGAGGGTTTCGGATCTAGCTCTCGGAGTTTATTGTCGCTACGGCTCGGATAAGTTGATGCCCAGTTCCCTTTCAACCCTTAAGACTGTACACACTCTTAAACTAGTTGTGGAGTGTCCTATTTCATCTCTCCATCCTCTATCTCGGACAACGTAGGACCCTGGGTACCAATAACCCCGTTTTCTCAAAGAACACTCTCACAGACCAACCTAACTACAGATTTCTCAGCTTCTAGAGCAAAGGGAAGAAGGAGAAGAAGAAGAACTCTCTCTAGGTCTCTCCTTCCTTCTCTTATAAGCTAATAAACAGATATTTCTGTTTTCCCTTAGTTTACGTTCCGGTGTGGAGCACGAGCACGGTCGCTCCGACGCAACGTGCTACATTGACCCTTTACACAACTCAGACTTAAACGAAAATGCACATGCGAACTCATCTGAGCATGGTGCAACCTTATCTTAACTAATATTAATTCTAAATTTTTAAATCGGTCTCGATTTCCGTGCCGGACACGTAGATCGAAACAGTTGGTTCGTGTTCTAGATTTTTCAGGGTCGTTACACTATAGTTCCTCATTCTAATATTTTAAGTAAAGCACTTTAAGTTTTCTTTTCATATGTTGGAATGAAATGAGAGCATGTGTATGAATTTCAAACAAACATTGTATGTGTCTGATAAATTTCGTTTCATTATGCCATAAGAGATATGTTGATGTTATATAATAAGCATGCTATGAGTTTTCCCCTACTAAGCTTGGATGAAGCTCATTTCTCAACTAAATGTCACAGGTTCAGGTGAAAGCATTGAAACAGAGATCTTGGAGAGGGAGGATCCTGAGTTATCACCTGATGAGGTTCTAGAAGAACTTTCCCCTGAGTGTTATTTTCTTTGTGCGATGCCAAACATAGCTGGCCTTAGGTTGAGAGAGTAGTATTTTGAGACGATGTGAAGAATACTTGTTTTAAATGATAATTGTAAATTAATTCTTTTTGGTGAATCATGTTTCGGTAAGGAAAGGTCCTTACCGGTAGTTCTCGTCGATTCTCTTTCCATAGGTATTCATATGAAATTAGAACTGTCGTTTTGAGCTTTTGTGGGATAGTATTAGTTCTATTATGTCGTTATAATGATTAGTTAGCATGATTCTACTTTGTTTCCGTGTGTAATGTGAAATTTGTATGTCGTTGGGTTAGCGCCTTAGCCCATTAGACGATCTTGAGTTTTAGGGTGAAATTCAATCCCTTGATAATCATTGATTCCCTTAAATGAGATGATGGAGATCACTTTTCAAACCTATCTTTCACAAAATAGATCTTCAAGTCATGGCCCACCTATCAGGCGGTCAATTTTCATTCCATATATCACAAATCCCCCAAAAATGGCCTTAAATCATATGGCACACATCACGCTCAAGTGTGATTCTATGGCCATTTTTTTAGAATTTTTGACACGTTGAATGACAAACCGACTATTTGATAGGTGCACCATGATCTCAAAATCTATTAAGCGAAAGATATGGGTGAAAAATGATCTCCATTATATGATTTGAAGAATTCAATGGTTTTCAAGGGGTCTGAGATGTGGGCACGTTTAGAGGTACCCTTATATATATAGTTCTTATTAAATGACTCTAACTTAAAATAACGATTTCAAGCTTGTTACAGTTCATTTTTTTGCAAATGACTTGTCAATTTTGATCTATTCAACGAGACTTATCCAATGAACCTAGTTTTGGAATTTTTTAAGACTGTTAAAGACTAAAAAATGACAGTGAAAAATTCAATGACAATTAAAATAATAAAAAATGTTAAAATGTTATTGGTTGGGTTATACTTGATTCGTTAAGTACGTTCTACTATTAAACTTTTCTGTTTTTATGTTGCATTTTTTTTTAATATAGGCTTTCGTTAATTTGTTAGTTGCATTTTTAAATTATAAGCAATAGATGAAATATGAAAATATTTGTAATAAAAAAATAATGAGTATTGCTTTATTTGTCAAAAAAAAAAAAATTTGTAATTTTTTTAAAGATTAATAAAAAAGAGGGCCCCATTTTAGGAACTCGCCTTGGGCCCCCAAAATCTCAGGGCCGGCCCTGTCTTCGATCCTACGATTATGGGACTACTCTTCTACGTGGCACACATCCCAAAAAGTGAACATGATCACAATGTATTATCAAATGTGGTTCATGTTCACATTTTGGGATGTGTGCCACATGGAATCAATATATGATCTCGAGATTTATTGTATGAAAGATTAGGATGAAAAATGATTTCCATCGTCAAAACAGTAAATGATTTTTTGGTTTTGCTTAAGTGATGTAACTGTAACCAAAAGCTGTAAAATTTCACGGGCCTAACTCAACTTCACATAACCGGCTTGTAAGGTGAGGAGTGCCTAGATTATATATAGCCCAAGACCTCCAAGCCCACAGACAATTTGAGACTATTTTAACATGCCCCCACACATGTTGGCGAGATTGAGTCAAGCCAAATCACGTGAACAATTGAATTGGGTGACGTAGAGTGGAGAAATATCTGTCTTGATATCATGTAAAATTTCACGGGCCTAACTCAATCTCACAAATCGGCTTGTAATGTGAGTAGTGCCCATATTATACATAGCCCAAGACCTCCGAGCTCACAGGCAATGTGGAACTATTCTGACAAAATCAGTATAATAGTAACGCATCTTGTTTTTTGGGTTTACGCGATAAATTCATCAAAGAGAGCTATTACACACACAAAGTTAGCTCTTACATATAACTTTAGAAGAAAGGCTTGGTATTTTAGGTACTTTTTCCATGTAGAAACACCACTAAAATTGTCTGATTTGAAGGCTACATGATCTAAAGATTTTTAGAAAAAAAGATTGGCACGAAACAAAATCTCTATCTTAAGATTCAACACGGTCTAAGGCCATCATTTGATTCAACGATTAATTGTTTTGAATTATATATAAGAATTGTGTTTCATGCCAATCTGCATCAAAGATCTTTAGATGATCTAAAGATTTTTAGAAGAAAGGATTGGCCCAAAATAAAATCTCTGTTGTATAAAAACTCCTTATAAGGTGTTTGTGTAATAGCCCGAAAAATCACGCTAAACTATGACCTCGGGATCCGTGCCCGATTGGTCACAAGTTTGACCAATCAGGAGATCATAAGTTAGCATAGAATGTGATGAACGGACGAGATGTAATAGTTTGAGTGATTATGTGGTGTGTGATGTAAATGAGAAGTCACTTACACCTACTGCGGTGTATGTGCTCAACACACAATGAGGGAGATAGATAAAAGGGTTTAATAACCCTAGATGTGTATTTTTGGTTGTTGAAGGAGAGTAAAGAAGAGAGAGAAAGAGAGAGAAGTAGGAGAGGAGTTATTGCAACTGATTGGAGGGGGGATTCAAGAGATAAAAGCCGGATTCAACGGGGATCTGTTAGAACAAAAGCTGGAAACCCTAGCCTTCCAACCATTTGATTTGAAATCAACTTGAGATCTATTCAAGGTAAAAATTTTCGTAAATAAGATGCATAGATTATAGGGGTTAAGTTGTGTTTGAATGTGGGTTAAATCATAGGATAATGACTTAGAAAAATAGAGGAAAAAGTATGGAAAAAGATTGGGAAGAACAGCTCGAAAGGGGCTGAATCTGACAATTTCGATTAATCGAAATTGGGTTTCGATTAATCGAAATTGGCCAGGAAGTTGAAAGGTCAGAGGACCCCGATTTCGATTAATCGAATTTGATTTCGATTAATCGACTTTGGATTTCGATTAATCGATTTGGGAATCGATTAATCGACTGGGAACCTCCAGTGGACCCCAGGGGTTGGAGAAAATGACTTGAGGAAAAATCGACTAATCGAAATGGGATTTCAATTAATTGATTTTAGTTTTCGATTAATCGATTTGGGATCGATTAATCAACTTGTGAAACTCATTCGCTTTCGAATCGAAGAGTCGACTTTGCGAAGAAGAATTTGATTAATCGAAATTGGATTCGATTAATCGAATGAAAACTTCATTTGTTCGAATCGTCGACTTTGC
Source organism: Chloranthus sessilifolius (assembly GCA_021018995.1). Lineage (NCBI taxonomy): Eukaryota > Viridiplantae > Streptophyta > Magnoliopsida > Chloranthales > Chloranthaceae > Chloranthus > Chloranthus sessilifolius. Next base: position 44,313,343 of record CM037584.1, read on the forward strand.
GAAAAGAAGAATTTCGATTAATCGAAATTGGATTCGATTAATCGAATGAAAACTCGACTGTTCGAATTGAGGATCGACTTTGTGAAAAGGAGAATTTCGATTAATCGAAATTACTTCGATTAATCGATATTGACCTTCGATTAATCGATTTTGGAAATCGATTAATCGAACCAGATTCGATTAATCGATTTTGGAATTCGATTAATCGACTGAGATCAATTGTGTTGACTTTTGGGTTTGACTTTAAGATTCTTTGAGGGTCTTACACCTTCTTTATTGCATCCTTTGTGATGTGTTTCACCTATTATGTGATACCATAGGTGGTACGTGTGGACTAGTGCACAAGGAGCCACGTGGGACCTTGATGCATTGATCAAATGAAGACTTGAGGTAGGGAACACCTTGAACATGTACTTTATTTTACAAGAGCATGTATGTAGTGATATAGAATTCAATTCAAAATGTTTATTTCTTAAGAATTTGTGAAAAGTGTGTGTGTGTGACATCCATAAGAGTAATCATGATGAGCCATCCCCAGGGGATGAAGAAGTAAAGAGATAAGGGCATCAAGTGTGATGCAAGTAAATGGATACATCCCAGGGATGTATCCAAGGATTGAATCATGTTTGATAGGGCCTAACTGATATAAGATAGCACATTTACACGGTGAATAACTATATGTAAGGCACCGATATTTTTGTTATTTGAGGTTTGATAGGGTACCCCACCAACGTGGCGGGATATCCACGACTGACACGGCAGGATATCCGTGACCGATACGGCGGCGAAACCGTAGGCCAGTACGGAGGCTTATCCGTACATAGTAAGCACACCCCAGGGGTGTTGATTGAGACAAGTGAAACCCCGCCACCAATCCCCAGGGGAAAGGGACTTGGGTACTATTGGTATTCCCAGGAAATACGGTTAAAACTGTCTATATAGATGACGATGATGGGTATCTCATCGGGGCTCGATGCTATATTGCTCGGAGATTACTTAAGTTGAAAGTTTAAGTTTTGCTTTAGGCCTTTTCAGCATCATTCATGAGTAAATGAAAACATATGTAATCAACAGTAAAACGAAATGCTTTCTAACTGTTTCATCAATAATTGCATAGACACATCATGCATGGCATATCATGGAATATATGTGAGTCATAATTTATATGTTCAACTGTGTTTGTTTCCTATTGAGCTAGGATGTAGCTCACCCTATAGACTATACGTCGCAGGTCCACTACTAGCAGCTGCCGAGGTTTCAGGAGACGCTGATCCCGGCGAGTCGGACCTTGCAGCCGGTGAAGAGTTGGAGCCACCTCCAGAGGACTTCTTCTAGAGGACTCCGTTGTGCCACTTTGAGGGATTTTGGAGAGAGTTTTTGTACGGCTTGGTATGTCAAGCCTTGATTTTGTTAAACCATGTATATATATATATAGATGAGATATTCTTTTGGGACGAACCATCCGTGATGATTTCTATCATCGAAGGTTCGGATCGGTTCTCCATTCATGCAGAGGCATGAGGGTAGAACTGTCTTTTGGGAAGTTAATAAATATAGATTTAAATTCCGCAATTTCGTTTATTATACTTTTGATGCTTGATATACCAGTGTTCCGTGCTTAGCTAAAGGGCACGGACAAGATGATCGTGCTGATGGCACGGGTTTCGGGGTGCCGAAATCCGGGCTGTCAAAGTTTGTACTTTCAATTATGTTGATGGCTTTCACGTGCGAATAAGACAACTAATAAATCAAATAATCAATATCACAAGAAGATAGAAAGAGAAAGAGATCATACCACATATAAGAATAAAATTTATGTGATTTGGCCTAAGCCTACATCCACGGGGCAGTCAAACAAAATGTTTCTACTATCAAGAAGAAGATACGCAAAGGCTACAAACAATGGAGACCGTATTCTCTAATCTTACCTAAAACAAGAGAACCACAAATACCCATGCCTAAAAGATCAAGTCTCACATGCAAAACAAAACCCCAAGTTCTTTCTCTCTAACTCTGACGCACAAGGGAGATCCCAATTCCAAATCTCTAATCTTACCTAAAACAAGAGAGCCACAAATACCCATGCCTAAAAGACAGTCTCACATGCAAAACAAAACCCAAAGTTCTCTCTCTCTAATTCTAGATTAGCCACGTCCAAAAAAAGATCTCTCACCTTTTTATGTTATCTAGTTTCCTATTTAGACTAGGACTCTTCTTTTTATGGCAAGTTTTTCTCTCACACTAAATAACCCAAAGAAAAACTCACATTCCAAAGCTGTCTCACTTTCTAATTTTGTTGACTCTTATTACTTATCTTTTAGATCTTATTTAATAGAATTCTATTTTTTTCCAAATCTAAAATAACAAGAATCCATATAAGACAAATTGGGTAAAAAACGAGTTTTTCCCAACAATCTCTATTGTAAGATTCAACACAGTCTAAGGCCATTTGATTCAACGACGAATTACTTTGAATTATATATAAGAATCGTGTTTCATGCCAATCTCTACATCAAAGATCTTTAGATCTTTTTTTTCTAAGTTAGCCCGACTAGATGGTATTTTTATATGATACAATGCTCAAAATACCAAGTCTTTAAAACAATTTTCGAAACAAAAAAAATACCAAGTCTTTCTTATGAATTGTGTGCAAGTAATGACACCCTTTATAAAAACGATATATTACATTGAGAGCTAGTTGCACGGCCTCCAAATTAATTCAACGAGAGATTTAAACCATCTGATGTATGCATCAAGTAATATACATGAGCCCATAACGAGGCTAGTTAACCAACAAATCACCAACGACGCTACTCTGCCCAATCTGAGACTGCTAATTTTGATATTTGCTTTGATATTTTGACCGGCGACATAAAAAGTGGACTTCCACTAATTTTCATGCTCATAAATAATTTTTATTTCGTTAGAAGGAGATTAACTCGAGTGCCGCCAGTGGCAATTACCTCAAGTACCGAATGCTAGAAATCTATGGATATAGGCTCCATCTAAGCAATCTACTTGTTGAGAGGTCTTTCTCGCAAAATCTTCTTCTACTTCTCTTTTATTCTTAGATCAATGTTGGCGATCTAGGGATGAATCCAAGCCGGCACTACCTCTCCCTTTATCTTAGAGTGTCTCTTGATAAAGTTTGATATGTGAAATTTTGAGGAAATTGATGATATAAGAAGAGAAAATATATAAATACAATCACAAAATAAATACATACAATTTTAACGTGAAAAACACTTTCACAGATAAAAATTACGGAATTCATCTCAGATCCAAGGCAAACAATCCACTATAAAAACTAAATTATTACAATTCTTTAAGAATGAAATGCCCTATCACTTTTTTTCAATATTAATCGCGATTACTTCTATAAAATAATCGCCTTCAACCGTCGTTTCCTACGATTTAGAAGAAGAGATACATTGCGAAGGTTCGGATCTCTGCAGAGAGGTTGGTCGATTGGGCGAAAACTTTAAAGAAAAATTTTAACATTAAGTTCTTTCCCCCAAAGCCTTCCTTCCAGAATCACAAATTTCATTTTTAAATTGTTTGGGACACGGACGTCCGTGAATCGCTCACGAATGTCTGAATAAAATAACCTTCGGAACTGTTAAAATACGGACGTCCGTGAATCACTTACGGATGTCCATGACCACAGGTGTCCGAGAGTTCAGTCATGGAAGTCTGTACATCTGACGCACTAAAACTACTTGACACTTTGGAGCACTTCTAGATTTGATAGTGATTATGATAAAATATCTAACAATCTCCCCCTTTGTCACAATAATGATAAAATCTATATTATAATGACTCGATTTTAAAAAATACATAAGATTAATTCTTATCTAAGTCCTATACATCAATCCAGTATGTAAATAAAAAAATTATAACTCTATTGCTCCCCCTAACTGATTTGCCAAGTAAGATCAAATCAAGTAGGACCATCGAATACAAGAGGTTGTATATGCAACTTCTCTAGAAAGATCAAGATATCCCGAGTCGACCATTACACTCGATTCGTGAGAATCAAATAGTGTACTGACTTTGATACCAATTGAAATTTCAGAAAAATCAAAGATATAAGAAGAGAAAATATGTAAATACAACTACAAAATAAACACAAACGATTTTAACGTGAAAAACTCTTTCACAGGTAAAAATCACGGGATCTATCTCAGATCCAAAGCAAACAATCCATTATGAAAACTAAATCATTACAATGCTTTAAGAATGAAATGTCCTATCACTCTTCTTCACAAATACTAATCGCGTCTCACGATCATCCTTTTCATAGTGTGAAGCAATCGCTTTCAACCGTTGTCTCTTACGATGGTCCACTCGTTTCACACGAGACAATAATAAATTTGAAACAAGCAAGATCACAGAGGCAAATGAAAAACTCTGAAAAAAAATTTTAACGTTAAGTTATTTTCCCCAAAAGTCTTCCTTCTCGAATCATAAATTTTCTTTTTAAATTGTCGGAGCATGGATGCTTGTAAATCACTCACGGATGTCTGTGAATAACATAATCGTCAGAACCACTAAGACAGTTTTCATCTTACTGGATCCCCTTAATAGTTTTTGCATTGACCCTACGTGATTGGAATGTATGTATACACGATGCATTCCAACCCATAACCCAAGCCTCTAAAAGTTATATGTGATGAGCTGCTTGTAATGTGAGTAGTGCATGGCCGATCTCCCTTCATCAAATAGGTCAAACGGAAAAAAACGTGCGGTTGTTGATGACCCTAAAATTAGAAATGTATAATTTTTAGCTCTTAGGCTGTAGTCTTTATCCCTCTCAAGAAGATCTCCGGTCCAACCACTGAACTAATGTTACGACTTACGAGTTAAAATCTCTTTTTATCTAAGTTTAGCTACTCAAGCTCTTGGTTGAAGACTTGGTATTATTTCTTGGAGGGTTTCTACCTGCACACACAACATATCTTTGTGCGCACCACAATAAATTTTCTTAGACTACCACGATAAATTTGTGCGCACCACATCTTTAGGCTAGTTTTTTTTTCCACGTGACATAGATCCTAAAAAGTGACTCTAAAATCGAGTTTGAGCTTGATGTGTCACATATTTTTTTAGTCACTTGTTTGGGATTTGTACATGTGAAATAAAAAAATACCATTTGATGGAATACTTATGGTCTCAAAATCGATTGTGTGATAAATTGAGCTGAAAACCTATCTCCATCGTCTTTATGCAAAGCAATCAATGATTTTCTAGCATATGCGTCCTCACTAATTTGGTAGGCATGAATAGAGTTACCCTTTGACATTTAGGGAGGGCGTCTATGCTTAAAAATCATTGACTCCATTGAGTGGGACAATAGAGATAAATTTTCATCCCAAATTTGACACAATGGATCTTGAGTCCACCACGGCTGGACCATTAAATAGTCAGTTTTTTAATCCTCGTGGCATATATCTCAAATGTGACTAAAAAAAATATGTAAATCATGCTCAAACTTGATTTTAAAATCACTTTTTGAGATATGTGTAATGTGGAATCAAAAACTGATTATTTGATGGTTTGTCCATGGTCTAAAAGATTCATTGCAAAGATTGGGATGAAAGTTGATCTCCATTGTAGCATTTAAAGCTGTCAATGGTTTTAAAAGTAGGCGCCCTTATTAATATGGAAGGTGCTAATAGAGTTAGCCTAACAGTTATTAAGAAGGGGGTTGTACATAACAGCGCCCTGCGCCATTTTTTATTACCAAAAAATCATGTGCACTTTTTTACTTTGAAATAGCCCCCAAGCACCTCTGAAACGGGTGATTGAAGAGTTTAACCCATGCATAACACTTGAAAACCTTTAGGTAGTTTACCTTTTTGCCCTTTCTACATATGTCCCCTTAAGAACCATTTAAATTATGTTTATGCCATCAACTTAAACTCTATCACTTCCAACCCTCTACTCCTCACTCCAAACCTGAAGCTATCTTTTCTTCTCTATCTTTTTGTAACATGCGAACCCTAACTTCAAATCCTCTCTTCCTCACTCCAAACCTGACGTCGAGCAATAATATATCGAAATCCACGCATATGTAAGAGAAGGAGACGGCGAAGCAGAGACAATCACAATAAAAAAGGTGAAGGCAACAAATTTAGGGTTTCGAGTTCTCGACACCAATCTTGGGATTCACCTCAAGATGCCGTCGATCCACCGAAATGCGGTCGATCTCACAATCTGGTTCGAACTTGTCTGCTAGAACCATTATTCACCCCAATTTTTTCTTAGAATCTCTGTAAAAATGAAGAAAGATGAAAATGGTTTATTTCTTGACTTTTTCTTATTATCTTCCTCATTGTAAATTTGGATGTGGGAGCTGTGAATGGGTATAAAGTGATATTCCCTTAAATAAAAAAAAATAAAAAACATAAAATTTTTTTTTTTTTTTATCTAAACACCTTTTTTCTACCGAATTTTTTGTGAAAGGTTGATGACAATGGCAAAATTGTAATTCTATTGGGGAAAGGGTAAAATAGTAATTTTATATGCTCCGTGCGTGAAATGCCGCCCGTTTTGAAACTGCATGGGCGTCATTTCGTAATAAAAAAAATTATCACTGAAATGGTGATTAAAATAATTTTGGGGCACTATTTGATACTTTTCTCTATTAAGAAGTGTGCACGAAGATATTTTGTGGGTTTGTAGCAGCCCTTTATTTTTTTATGGGTACCACCTCTCTTCGCACGTACAAGATTATTGAGGGGGCCTACTGATGAAACCCATTAACTACTTGGAATATGACGTTGGAGATCATTTTTCACCCCAATCTTCTACATAATGAATCTTAAGATCATAAGCGTACCATTAGATAGTTAATTTTTTATTCCATGTGGCACATATCTGAAATAGTTGTCCTAAAATTACACGGAATAAATCACGCTCAAACGTTATTTTAGTGGCATTATTTTGGGGATCTTTGTTGCATGGAATGCAAAAATGATCGTTTGATGGTAAGTTTATGGTCTCAAGATCTATCATGCAGAAGATTGAGGTGAAACAAGATCATCATCTTATACTAAGTAGTCAATAGGATCACTGAGTTTGAGACGTAAGGGCCCTCAGGAGTCTTGTAGGCACGAGCAAAGATGCCCTTTTTTCATTAGAGAAAAAGGGGGCAGCCTACCAATCCCCAACGAAATAGTGAATATCCTCGATTTAGTACAGCTAAAAATCGTTGACTACTTTGAATCGAACATGGAGATCATTTTTCATTACAATCTTCCAGCCAACTATGCTTCAGATCATGATAATATCATCATACGGTCAATTTTTCATTCCACATGACACACATCCCAAAAAAGTAACCCAAAGATTATATGGCACATAGTGTTCATGGGTCACTTTTTTTTTATTACTCAGGGTAATCCCAAGCTTACGCTTGGACTAATCCCTACGGGATGCCTTCGCCCCCACCGTGTAACGAGTATTTCATGATTTACACACCATACGGGGCATCCTATTATCACAGAAGGGGGGCATCTTGTTATCGCAGAAGGGTGACGCCAACATTCGATCACATGACCTATTAGTAACAAACCAAAGTCTCCTATCAACTGTACCAACCCCTAGTGGGTGTATGTTAGGTGGAATCAAAATCCCGTCTTTATGATATTGTCATGATGTCAAGATCAGTTGTGTGAAAGATTGTAATAAAAAATGAGCTCTATCGAAGCAGTAAACAGTTTTTAGTTGTACTTAATTAGGGTTATTCGGTAGTTGGTGGGGGGTTAGTAGCAGTCCCACAAAAGAAAAGTTAGCCAACGCCGATACGACTCATTTCACTTCCAATTTAACAAGGGTAATGGGTCCTACTAGGTAGAACCGAATTTCCAGTCCTATCCTATTAGCTGCCCTTGGAAATAGAAGTGTAGTGATCCAAATTTCATTTTTTTGTTACACTTAATTTATTTATATGTGTGTAATAGTGTATACATTGCATGCTCTGATTTTCCGAATGTTTTAATTAAAAATGCATGTTTTAATTTTCGAACTCTTATATTTATTTTTGTCATTGATTGAGACAAATTATGTAGTAGCTTACTAATTAGAGACTTGAGTTAGAGACAAGAGGTCAGAGAACTGAACATTGGTATGTAGGTTTTAAACTTTTATTTTGGATCTTAAAGTAAATGTCTGTACATCCTTCTATGATGTGTGATCGGTGTTAAATTATACCCTTGCAAGTGCACAAGATCTATCGTAGCATGGTGAAATCAAGGGTGTCGAACCCACAGGGAAGCGTGAAATTTAATTAATTTTTAGAAGCGTCAAACAAACCTAAGGAAGTACCAAAGGCGAGATCTTTATCACGATAAAAATTAAAAACTACAAAAACATAAAAATAAAAAGATATAAACAAAGCTTAAGTAAGGAAAATAATGAAAAATCAAACAACGATGAAAAGATAATCAAGGAGTCCGCTAACCCTAGATTTATAATTTTTCTATCAACAATCAATCACATATTTTCATGTCAAATTATATACCATCATTTATCAAGAAGAAAAATAAAACGAAAAGAATGTGATTATTGATCCGGCATACCCTATCTAAAAACGATGACTCACCCTATCATTACGGTATGAATCATGTAAAAAATATAGCGTATCTCAAAATTCTAACTCACAACAGTAAGATCCAATCATTTAACTCTAAGAATAATGAATTGTAAAGAACATGACTATTGATCCGGCATACCTTATCTAAAAACGATGACTTAGCTTATCATTGCGGTATGAATTATGTAAAAAGCATAGCGTATCTCACAATTCTAAATCACGACAGTAAGACCCAATCGTATGGCTTGAAAGCCGTACGATTCAATATTTATAAAAAGAAATGATTGAATGAAAATAAATTAACTACTTATCTAGGGGTCGCTTTCTCCTTGAATGAACGATTTTAGCCGTTCATCTCCGATCCATACGCAAGGCACGAATCCAAAACCATCAAACACGTTCTTTAATTTATCAAATGTTTAGATCTTTTAGGAAAAGATCCGGAACCTTACAAAGCTTTGGTTCCTAATTATAAACTAATTATCATAAATTAAAATTAAGCATTAAAAAAATAATAATAAAGAAAACCTAAGAAAAAGACTAAGAAAGTTGGCCAAGAAGGCCACTCAAAGAAGCCTCCTCTGCAACACTCGTAGCTTCCTTTTTATATGGTCGAGCAAACCCTATCCCTAATAGCCTCAATCGATTGAGAATTTAAATCTCAATCGATTGACTTTTGATTCGAAGTAAGTGGGGACAAAGCTGTCTTCTCCTGTCAATCGATTGACACTTAGTCCTTAATCGATTGATATCTAAGGGTTGATTCTTCACTCTCTTGGTGGATGTTGAGTTACTTCACAGATTTCTGTACTTCTTTTGACTTTTAGTCCATTGCTCCTGTGCAACCTTTAATTATCTTCTTTTATGCTCTTTAACGATCCCACGATCAGAAATACATTACGGCACCGATCACCAATGCTCTCATGTAGCCTTAATTATGCACTTTTATGCTCTTGTCAGATCCAATGGTCACGAAAACCTGAAACCATTAAAACTGCATAACAGTCATCAGAATGCTTTCATCGGATAGTCAAATGTTGGTATTAAGGTGTGAAATATGGTCATATTTCAGTGCCGATCAATGTGTTACCTTGGTATGTAGGTTTTAAATCTTTATTTTGGATCCTGAAGTAAATGCCTATACATCCTTTGTATGATGTGTTAGCATAACACCAGATGCTTTCCTAATAAATTAAGTTAAAATGTGTATTATAGAGAAAACCCTAAATCATAATCTCATTTAGAGTTCTTCTAAAGAATAGAGGTTCTTCCCATAAAAGACCTTAGAGAAGGCATTCTAGATCCTCATTTTCTAAAACTATTTTTTTTTGAAAAATTAGTGAGACATTTGCATTAATTCTCAAGCGGCCTTCGCATCCTTTAAGAGCCTTCACCATGGTGAGGAACCTGATTGAATCGCAGAGATACGATCGATGTAGGTATAGAGAAATCATGTTTTCCCTTGAAACTTAAATATTGAATTAAATATGAGTTTTATGTTAGTTAGTGCCCTTCTGTTGCATAAATAAATTGTTAGTTGGGTAAAATCCTACCGTGCAATTTGAGACACTTTAAAGAGCGGTCTCGGGTCAAAATCGATGGATCGAGTTTGGAAATCAATCGATCGATTTTTGAACAATAATTCATTGTCTTCTCTCGGGTTGGAAGCGATCGATCTAATCTGGCCGATAATTGTTTGAAAACTCTGGGAGAGAAATTAATCAATCGAGGTGAGAAATCGATCGATCGATTATGGGCGGACAAGTTCCACGGATTTGGACTCAGGATGGATGTCTGCGTCCTTCTTTTTCAATTCTTTTACAATAATCTTTTGTAAGCTTATGCACTCTAAGGTTTCATAATGATATACAAATTGCATGATAACGACACGTGAGCATGACGAAAAGATAAGTAGAGATCGTGCTTGATTAGACCCAATATTTTGGTAGGGACATAGTCTAACAGGCAATGAATATGTGATCAATTAGACTCATCGCCTTGATAGGAATGGAGCCTATTGATACAAGAATAATGACTGATTAGACCCAACATCTTGATAGGTACTGATTCTGAAAGTCAACGTCTTGAAAGGGACGAGTAAAAGATGAGCTTAAAAGAAAAGATAAACTCATGCGATAATGATTTTCATGTCACGTTTCAGTTCCTTTCAGCTTATTGAAATTATACATGCCACAAACACACACCCATGAATTATAGAAATATTTACATTGTGCTGATTGATATCTTATGTTTTAACGGATTGCATATCTAAACCATATAAGTATAAACTTACACCCTTTGTTGATATGAGTGGTCAGATGAGACATGTGTAGCTGATGATATCGTATGAGCTTATGGTGATGAGGCCGCACGTGGTGTTCAGGAACCTGAGATGGATGGCGATGAAGGCTTCGTAGTCTAGCTATTTATTTTCTTTTGATATCATATTGTTTTCAAATAGATGATACATCAATCGACTAGTAATTTTATTAAGAGTGTTTTAAGCTTTTAGACATGTTAGACTTTATAATTAGAATAAGAAAATTATCATGGGTTTTATTACGATTCATTAATGCTTATGAAATCTTTTCTTTCGTTGTTTAAGACACTCTTAGTGCCTTATAATGTTTTTGTGATTCATGATATGCGATGGTACGGCCTAAGAACTTACAATCAATAATTGTAAGAACTCGGGTCGTTACAAGAAGAATCTTGACTGCACATTATCCTATAAAAAGTGAAAACCAAGAAAGTCAAGATTCTCCTATTTCCAAGGGCAGGGGATGGGGTAACACTGGAAATCCACCCTTGCCCGAGGTAGCAGTGGAAGTCCAGGATCAAAATTTCAGCCGGAATCAGGGACGGAGGTTGGGGAGGGCCAATAGGGGCCATGGTCCCCCTCCACTTTACAAAAAAAAAAATTCTTTTAAGTTTTAAGGCACACTTGGCCCAAGCAATTAAAGCAAAAGACCTTTTAACCCCCCCCCCCCCCCCCTCCCAAGCAATTAAAGCAAAAGACCTTTCAACCCCCTCCCAATTAAAACTAAAAGACCTATATCAAGTACGCCCAAGCAATAAACCTAATTAAAACCCTAGCGTTTTTGTTTTTCTCTTAACTCGCTCTCTCTCTCTCTCTCTTTGTGTTTCTTCCTCTAAACGATTAAACTTCTCTCTCTTTCGTCCCCTGTCTCTTTTCTTCCTCTAAACGATTGAACTTCTCTCTCTTTCGTCCCTTCTATTTTCTTCCTCTAAATATTGAATCTGAAATCCTCTCTTTCGTCCTCTCTCACCAACGTAAGTTACAAGCGCCAAGCACAAGCATTACATTACACGACTGAGACTGCCGGTCTATCACTATCGCACCCATTATGTACTTTCTCTATCTCTCTCTCTCTTTAGGTAGCAAACAGCCCATGCACCGCCTGCATCGTACACTGAGGCACTATTATCCGATCCATAGAGAAACATTTTGGCGATATTTCTCAAAATTTCATCTAAATTTTCCTAAACGGGCTCTTGATTTCCTTCAAGCATGATTTTAAAATCTTCTAATTAAAAAAAAAAACCCCTTTTAGTATTTTGAGTTGTGTATGCAGGAATTTTGGTGCCGCTAGTAACGATCCGATGGGGCTGAAATTTTTTGGTGTTGGCCGATAGTGCTTTGAGACAAGGTTTCAAATATAGGTACACTACAAAAAATAAGACTTAGCGGCAGTCAAAATTGCCGCTAATAACAAAAAAACTGCCGCTAATACTCTCGTCGCTAATAGTCTTATTTTTTGTACAATGCATGATACTCTATAATTTTATTCTAATTTTACTTTCAGACAAAGGATCTTGAGACCATGAGCGTACCATTTGGTGGTCCGTTTTTAATACCACACAACATAAATTCCAAAAGAGTTTTATTATTTTGAGCGCATGATTAAAGATAAGCTCAATTACGCTCTTTTTCTTTAATTTCAAAATTTATATTCGGTGTAAAATGTTAAATATTATTTATGTGTATAAGTTCCTTGTATCGGTGATCTTACCTAAATATCGTTCGGTTATCCTACTTAAATATTGTTTCACTTTCTTTATTTATAGATGAAGTGAAAGTCAAATATAATAGTTGACCTTTTCAAAAGGAAAAATGTATAAAGTTCAGAAGCCAATGTTAGTGATGCATCATCGCCAACATCTGATATCCCTAAAAGCCCTTTAACGCCTTCAAAAAATCTCAAAAAGTTGACACGAAAGAAATTAATATGAGTTCATTGGAGTGTGATCTTGGATTGCGTCGTCAGATATGGGATTATGATATTAACCAATGGGATGAAATTCGACGAGCTTACATCAAAGTTGGTCCATACGAACCGACTCTCTCAAAATACCCAAAATCTGGACCAGCAAGTCATCTTTGTAGCTTTCAACCTTTGTGGTTCAAGCTATTTTCTTCATGACTTGAATATTCACCGGATAAAGATGCAACCTTTTATTTGCCATGCTTTCTCTTTGTTAAGCCATCTACGCATCCCAAGCAACGTGGATTCACTTCTGATGGATTCACAAATTGGAAGAAAGTTAGGGATGGAAAAATTATATTTTTTTGAATCACATAGGGAAAGATCCTAATTCAGCTCACAGAATTGCTGAGAAGTCATGTGAGGACTTGATGAAGCAATCACAACACATAGAAAATGTATTTGAAAATTTTACTTTTGAACAAATTCCAAACAATCGGCTGCACTTGAAAGCTTCAATTGATACTGTTCAAGTACTTGCATTTCAAGGTATTGCTTTTAGAGGCCGGGATGAAAGTGTGAGTTCAACAAATCGAGGAAATTTTCTTGAAATATTGGGTTTGGTGGTTTCATAAAATAAAAAAATTGCCAAAGTGATTGCTAAAGCTTAGAAAAATGCATGTTACACCTCGCCAATGATACAAAAAGAAATCTTAAATGTTTTTTCAAATAAAGTGAAGAAGGCAATTCGCGAAGAAATTGGTGATGCAAAATTTTATATACTTGTTGATGAAGCTCGAGATGAGTCAACAAAGGAGCAAATGGCTATTATTTTAAGATTTGTTGATAAGGATGGCTTTGTGCGGGAAAGCTTTTTTAGACTTGTTCATATCTCAGATACTGCGGCATTAACCCTAAAAAATGGAATATATTCTGTATTGTCTTCTTATAGTCTAGACATTCAAAACATTCGAGGGCAAGGATATGACGGTGCAAGTAACACGAGAGGTGAGTTGAATGAGTTACAAGCTTTGGTTTCAAATGATTGTCCTTATGCCTACTATATTCATTGTTTCGCTTACCATTTATAATTGGCATTAGTGACAACATCAAAAGAAGTTATTCGTATTCATCAAATTTTTACTAAGTTGAATTCTATTGTCAATATTGTTGGTGTCTCATATAATTGTTGTGAAGATTTGAGGGTTGCTCAAGCTGCTTTAAATGATCAATTAATTGAAAATGATGAGATTGAGGGTGGAAGAAGACTTAATCAAATTGGTACTTTACAACAGGCTGGAGATAGTCGTTGGAGTTCTCACTTGAGATCAATTTCTAGCTTGATCAAATTATTCAGTCCAACATGTGAAGTTTTTCTTAAAATTATTGATGAGGGAACTACTTCTTCCCAACGAGCAGAAGCAGACTCAATTTATCAGACAATGACTTCATTTGAATTTATCTTCATTTTGCATCTCATGAAAGAAATTATGTAGATCATTGATCTTTCATGTAAAAAATTGTAATCTAAATCTCAAGACATTTTAAATGTCATGCATCTTGTTTCATCCACTAAAGCAGGTATTCAGGAATTTCGAGATGATAAATGGAATACTTTACTTACCGATATGAAGTTATTTTGCGAGAAATGCAATATAGATGTCTCTGATATGAATGCTCGTTATGTTGAGAGAGGGGGTCGAGCTCGCCATCAACAAGCTGACTATACAATTGAGCATCATTATCGAGTGGATATTTTTTTTGTTGTAATAGATTCTCAGCTGCAAGAATTAAATCGCCGATTCAGTGACGATTTGGTAGAGTTACTTATTCTCAGTTCGGCTCTTGATCCTTGAGTTGCACGTGAATCTTTTAGACTTGGTGATATTTTGTCAGTTAGTAAACAAGTTTTATCTGCAAGACTTCACAAAATTTGAGAAGGAATAATTGAAAATAAAACTTTTCCATTATGAGCACAACATAGTTCGACATTTAGACTTTCAGGGATTGTCAAATATTTCTGAATTGTGTCAATGGTTGGTTCGCACTAGAAATTCAATTATCTACCAACTTATTTTTTGAGTTGTTGTACTTGTGCTTATTCTTCCCGTTTCTACTGCAACTACAGAACGAGCATTTTCAGCTATGAATATTGTCAAAAGTAGACTTCGGAATAAAACTGAAGATGAGTTTCTGACGGATTCTTTGATGATATATCTCGAAAGGGAAATTGCTGGGAAATTTAGTACAGATTCAATTATAGATTATTTTCATGATCTAAAAGAACGTCAGATTCCATTTCGTTAGGTGATTGAGCTTAAATTTAAATATATTAAAAAATAATTATTTTTTAGTTTTTATTTATTTATTTATTTTTATATATTTTGTTAATACTTCATGAATGCTTTTATTTATTTATTGTGATCTTCATATATTTTTCGCTCATGCTTTGGAGTTTGGATATTTTGGTAATACTTCATGAATGCTATTTTTTATGTTTTGTGATCTTCATATATTTTTCACTCATGCTTTGGAGTTTGGGTCTTTTATCTTGATACAATTTTGGGAAATTTACTTGATCGACCCTGTCAGATACACCTTTTATGTCAGAGACCCTATATTTTCACCTTTACCCAAACCGACCCGCTGCGCACTGAGCCGTCGCCCGCCTTTAGGAAATGCCAAAATTACCCCCAAGATAATAAATAGCTGTCATTTATTCAACTCATTACTGTTTATCTTTTTTACATTTTACTTTTTCATTCGAAGTCGGAGGAGAGGCGATGTCGATTCGTAGTTGCTGGCGTTCCATTTTTGAATCTTCAAGCTACCAAATCCGTAAGTTAGAAATTAAATTACTTTTCATTGCTGTAGAATTTTTTATTTTCCTTTCGACGGTCTATGTTTTGAAATAATTTTTTTTATAGTAAAATAACGGAGCGATAACGATTTCCTACAATATCGTCATCGATTGTTAAGGCAATTGATATCGATTGTGTAAGAAATCGTTATCGATCGCGTTAACAATCGGTATCGATTGCCTTAACAATCGATGAAGATTGCTATCTAGCTTGGTTATAAACAATCTCTTTTAGTATCTGAGTCATGCCTTTTAATTTTATTACAGTTCATTTACAGAAGCCGTCAAGATAGTTGTACAGCGGGTTGTTGCCAAATATTTGCCTAGTGGCATTTTGAAGGTCTATGAGGACGCTAGCCCGCAACGGAAGGAGTTGCTCAGAGCATTAGTTTTCGATAGAATATTCTAAATGCCAAAGGATATTAGTTTTGTTGGAGATGTCGTCGATGCCATATTGAGTTTTTGGGTTGAGAAGAACCACTTTCGAATCGGGAAGAGAGATATCTATCTTCGGAAGATGGACATTGCCTTAATACTGGTCCTTGTGGTGGTTGAACCCCAATAGTACACCCCTTCCATTAAACCACCTGAAAAGAAAACCATTCGATACAAATATTTTCGTGGACTGCCGACCGAAAAAATTATTCGGTCTCATATAGAAAATGGATTGAGGCTAGCGAAAAGTGATGACAACTTTGTAAAGTTTGCTCTTCTATTTATTTTGTTTATATTTCTTTTTTTCGGGTCTCACCATCAACTGTTGGAAGACCACGTTGAACTCGTCGATGTCGTTGAGAACTTCAAACAAACTCCGTGGGGTCTCTACGTGTTCAATGACTTGCTGGAGTATCTAGGGAAGGGCGTGACAAATAGAAAGACTGCTGACAACGATAAAACCCTTAAGCCGTATAATGTTTATGACTGTATGTGTGTACTTCAATAATGGGCCTATGAGATGCTGCCTGATGTCTCACCTCAAAGAACGCCCATGATGAATCCTTTCCCATGATTATTGAAGTGGGCAGAGAAGCTGCAAATGAGGTATGATGTCGATTTAAATACTTCAAAATTGTAAAGGTAAGAACTTTAAAGAGTAAATAGGAAGATTTCTACTTCATAACCAGTTGATATCGACTTCCTACATAGTAGTCATCTATTTCCTAAGCAATCACTATCGACTTCCTACAAAGTCGTTATCGACTGCCTACGAAGTCGGTATCGACTTCCTACGCAGTCGTTATCGACTGTGTACGGAGTCATTATCGACTTCCTACATAATCGACTCCGACTTATTACGCAATCGTTATCGTTATCGACTTCTTACACAATCGTTATCTATTGTAAATGAAATCGGTATCGATTCGTTAAGCGGTCGATATATTGTAGTAATAATTCAATTTTCTATATTCGATTTATCATATTGCTATTTTATTTTACAACCAATCTTTTGTCGTTACAGAGTTACGCTCTCCTTGAATCCGTTTCCTTCGAGTTGGAGATACCCCTCGTAAGGCATTATCAGCGGGGTCGAAAGGCTATTGGGGGGAAGAGGAAAGAGGTTGTTGAAGAGGTCAAGAAAGCTGTGAGAGTTGATTTGTGGCCCAAGAAGAAAAGAAATTACATTCCGATCAAAAAAGTTGAAGAGAAAGAGTTTGAGGACGAAATAACGTCAGACAAAGAGGTCCCCATCCAATTAGACCGATTGCGAAGGGATGCCACAAAGACGAGCGGCAGTACACCAACCTCCTCTAATGAAGTGTTGTTAAGGATTGACGGTATGGAATTGGAGAATTTGAAGCTTAATCAGAAAGTGAGCCATTTAGAAGAGTTAGTGAAGCAGTTGGTGGAAGAGAATAAGCTCCTCCAGACATAAACCACCTCCTTTAATGACCGCCTCACTTCAAGGGATGTAGAGCTGCAAACGGTCAATCACTTTAACAAGGTGATCCGAAAGGAGCAAGGAAAAATTGTTGAACTCCTTCAAACGATCTTGGAGGCGACACCTAATGTAGGGGTCGTAATGTAGTCTGCTATGAATAATTTCGATTGTTTATTGAGTCACTAAAGATTGTATCCACAATCGATAACGATTTTCTATACAATCAATAATGATTGTATCCACAATCGATAATGATTTCATGTATAATCGATAACGATTGCATCCACAACCGATAATGAGTGCGTTTGGAGTCGTTTTCGATTGTGTGTAGAGTCGATATCGATTGTTTGTAGAGTCGATATCGATTGATTTTCGAGTTGATATGAATTGTTTTTAGAGGTCATATCGATTGTATTTAGGGTGTCATATCTGGTTAGTTATCAATTTGATTTCTTTCGAGGTTCAGGATGGTGCTGTTTCGAAGTTATTATCAGATGTGCCTATCACTGTCGATATGGGACCAGAACATGAGTCTAGCAGATATGGAACCACCTCCTCCCATGCAAGAGGAGGTGGCAGCAACTGACAATCAATCCCGAGCTCATACCGATAAGGGTGGTCCGGCTGGTGATGAGCAACCCGAGCAACCATTCGATTCTCGCTTGAGGCCTAGGACTAAATCAAAATATGTTTTCTTGAAGCCTAAGACCGAAAGAAAGCAACCGATAAAAAAAGTTGCAACAAAGACGATACCCTCTTCTACGGTTGAGCTGACAGCTGAGCAGCGGTTCATAAATGTCATCTGGAAAGCTCCTGTTGAGGATGCCGAGTAAGTTACTTATTTTCGTAATTTTTTCGTTTTTCCGATGATAGTTAGTTAGTAGTTAATTTTGTTTTGAATTTAAACTTTGACCATTATTTTATATGCAGTACTGTGGGTGATTATACACTCCGGATGCATACTTTCAAATGTTTGGATGGCGAGAAATACTTAGATAATATTGTAAGTAACCAAATTTTTCATATTTAATTCTTAATTCTTTTCAGTGATGTTATTTTTTCTTTTCATGTTTTCTCACAATACCGACTGTTTAAACAAACAAGAACGATTGCCTAGACAGTCGATAATGATTGTATAAACAATCGATAACGATTACCTTTATAGTCGATAACGACTGTCTAAACAATCGATAACGATTTTCTTAACAGTCAATGACAACTATATTAAAAATCGGTAACGATCGTCTTAACAGTCGATACCGATTATGTATAGAATCGATAATGGTTCTCTGTATAATCGATTACTCAAAAAAAAATTTCTTTCAGATTTTGGGAGCCTACCTAAGACTTCTGGAAGTCATTGATGACACTGTTCATCCTGAGGTAAAGGATAAATTCCTACCGATTTGGCCTATATAGCCATGGACTATAATGATTTCAATAAATTTATTGAATCTGAAAAACTCAAAGACGAAGCATTGGACATGCAAATCGAACGGTAGTCTGTCCTTAAGGAAGAAGGGAACCTAGGCAAGAAGGTGCTCCAAAATTTTTTCTTCAATCGGTTGAGGGATCTCTGGGCTCACCAATGTACCACAGTACATTACGATCGCTGCCAATAGTTTTTATAATTTTCAAATTGTATCCTCTAACATTATATTATTCATTTCAGATATTTGTTTCAGTTTATTATCACAAGTCATTACATTGGGCCCTTGCGATCGTTAAGGTTGTTGAACGATCGGTAATGATCGTTGACCCTATTTTGGATAGGTCCTCTAAGGAGAAGTATCCCCTCAAATTGAATGTCCTGGTAAGAATCTATAATATGAATTGTTCAAACTTACAAATTACAAATTTTCACTGTTTGTTTATCTTATCTGACATTGCACTTTTCAAAAGAGACCCATTACCTTCCCGCACTTTTACATTTATACGGAGACTCCACTGCATTGAGCGCTGAGACCTATCATTGGCCAAGTTTTGATTTCCGAATCAAATTCGTACCCCGACAAAGCAATAGGTGGGACTGTGGAGTGTTTGTATTGAAGTATATAGAGTACTTCATGACGAAAAGAAATTCGACTTCACCCAAGATAATATGAGTTAGACCAGGACAAAAATTGGCCAGACTCTTGCCAAATTCACTACCGATGAAGAAGTCGAGCAAGATATCGATGTAGAACCTACTACAGATGCACCACCCTAGTTTTTTTCATAAGTTATAATTGTATTTAGTACAGAATTTAATTTTTGTAAATAAAAATTTATAAATGAAAAATTTAATTTTTGTACAGAAATATATGAGTATTGCAACATTCGGCTGCTTTTGAAAATTTGTAATCTCAAGTATGTACAAATATATCGGGTGAACATTTGAAAATAAAACTATAGGCTAGTTTTGGACGTATCGATCGTATTGATCAATATCGATCACAAGCGATTGATAATGATGCTTATATAATCGTTAACATCTTTGCTGATCGATATCAATTGTATAAGCAGTCGTTAACGATTCTATAGACAGTCACTACGATAGTATTAACAGTCGAGGTCGACTGCTTATACAGTCGATATCTACCATATTAATAGTCGATATCGACTGTCTATTCTGAGAAAGCGCTAAAAAAATGCTGAAAGTTCTGAGAAAATGCTGAAACTTCTACTAAAATGTACTTCTTTATATTTTTAATGGAAATTCATTGTATATATTACATCCAAATTTATAACTAATAGACTGTAGGGTGTTTATGTTGAAGTATGTACGATCTAGCTGACTTCTTATACTATTTTTGGATGACGATCTATCTCCAATCCCTGTGCGTGAAAAAAAATCTCATTTATCAATAGATAGAAAAATGTAAGTTACCATACTCCTAAATAGAAAATATAAATTAGCAAACTCATAGATATGAAACTTTTAATGGAACGCTAGGATTAGAGAGCGATTTACTATGTAAAGGAGGCACGTACTGTATCAATCCATCAGTCCCACTGTCATGTAACTCCTGCGATTGTGACCATACTCACTGCGCCTGCCACACTGTTGGGCCCTAACCTCACCCTTAGACCGTATCCTGCTCTTTGTCAGACGGTCGGCTTGCTTTCGACAATTATAGGGTGGTCTCACTTTCATATTTTCAGGCAGTTGCTCAGCTTAGAATTCCCATTGGCTTTTATCGAGGGTGAGAAGACATTGTTTGTCATATGTTTGTCTAAAGCAAACGGTAAAAAATTACTTCTCACAGGAGTTATGGTAATCATAACTTCTCTGATTGATGGCCGCCATGACATGCAAGTAAGATAAACCATGAATGTGCCAACAGTGGTAAGTACACGTCTTGTATTTCAAGTCGACGTGATGAATGAAAATTTTGGAATTGACTTATAATTGATCACGCCTGTATGGTTAACCTCTCTTTTTACTTACCCATTACAGCACCTTTTTCATGTGCTCGTCTGTTTTTTGGGCAGAGGAGGGTGGTCCATTTCTCAGATATCTGCGGGCGCTTTTGAAAATGATTGACGACTTTCTCTTTAGTAGTTCTGATTAAGTCGATAATTGGTTTCTCTCGAGCTATTTTTAGTATGCTGTTCAAGCTTTCAGCATTATTTGTATTCAGGGAATTATACTGCCTTCTTTTCATATATGCGCGTGCCCAATGCTTTGGGCCTATTTACAAAATATTCTCTACGACCCAAGGATCAGCAGGATCTTTCTTTATTTTGTTAATAAAATAATCAAATCTCTCTACTGAATATGCATGTGCAACACTCCACCATAGACCCTTAACATTATTTATTGGATACTTGTGTGCCAAATTTGGTGTTATATGTCACATGCAGTAGTTGTGGTATATGTTAGGGAAGATATGCTTCACCACCTTTATTGAATCCTTCGACCTATCCGTAATAAAATGAAATCTTCGGTAAACTCACCAATTACGAACACACCTATTCGTTCGAGAAATCACATCCACGTATCCTCTTCTTCTAACTCGACGTCGACAAATACTAACGGTAATATATGGCCATTATCATCTTGTGCTGAGGCGATAAGTAAGATCCCTTCGAAACGTCCCCGTAGGTGTGTGCCATCTATAAGCAATATGCAATGAAGTGTATTACGACGACTGTGAGTACTATTGAATGTCTTGATTTTGAAAGAGTAGAGCCCAACCAATTTAGACGCATGTATTCGCCATGAACAACCGAGTTCGTAGAATCCGACTGTCACTCGATAACTAGCGATTTTTAATGGCTGAATTTGAAAGTTTTTCTCCACCGCGTGCTCTTTCAATGCTCTTTAAAATATTTGTTTTTCTCTGAAAATTTTTCCAATTTTAAACGTCCAATTCCGGTATTCGATTTTCACCTCTTGATCGAAAGACTCGTCCGATGTCTTTGACACTTCGTAAGCTCCATCTACTAAGGGATTATCAATGTCTCTCACAAACTTTTTCGGATCCTCTTTTATAAACTCATCTGGTTCGTCATCATAATTTTCGACGTTCTCTTTACTAGCAGTATTTTGAGGTGGTTGACTAGATCCTTCTTCACCAAAGGACGTGGTTGACTAGGCCCTTCACGGATCGGGTCATGACATGATTGACTAGGCCCTTCACTGAATGGGTTCTGACATAGTTGACTAGGCCCTTTACTGAACGGGTGCTCATGTGTATGGATATAGGGTGGAGATTCTTCGGTAATTCCCATCGATGGTATAGTAGAACATAATTCGTGAGTTAGCCAAGTTGTGAATCCACCGAAAAATATATGACAAAAATTGTCTTCATTCCCCACTCTTAGAGACATGTAGTCTAACTCTTGACTACAGTGTTGTGACCTATACATATTTTGTAGTGGGTCATTATATGATTCAACTGGAGCATTGTTTAAATAAATAGTTGCTTTTATGGTCGACATGTTTGCCGTAAAATTGTCGTCATTGCCTAACCGAACGGTATCATATGTAGGTCCTTCCTCCTTAAACTTACATGGCTTGAAGGAATGGTTACTCACAAAATTAGCCCTACCAAGAGGTACTTGTCCAACTTCGACTCGGAAAGATGATGATTATTTAATGATGAATACCTTTATAATGTCCAACCCGGATTTATAAAACGAAAATAGGGTGGCTAAATCATCCGAATCCAAAATGTCGGCAAGCACATGGATATTCAGTATGTTCATAGAGAACTTTATGAAAATTGTTTCATCTGCCCTTGTAAAAATGACAGCAAAAATTTGCCTTATGAATTATTCATAAGAAATACCCGTCAAAATTGTAATAACCCTTCAGCGGTCACTTTCATATAAATTATCATCGTTTACAATATGACCATCAAAGTGACAGAGGAGGAATTTCCACATCAGATATCGCATGTTTAAGAAGGAGAAGGAAGGGGTCATAAGACTGATGATAAAAAGGAAGAATGACAAATTATTAGCAAAATAACTGATACATAATCGATATCGATTGTATAAACAATCGTTATCGACTGTTTAAATGGTCGTTATCGATTGTTTATACAGTCGACAACGATTGTGTATAAAGTCTTTGTCGACTCGAAATATTTACCGAGTAAAATTAATTTCTCAAAATAAAATTATATTTCTTATACTTCACTATTGTATTTCTAAGAAACTTTCGATAGAGTTTACACTGGATCTGAACATAGTTCGCATCGCAATGGCAAACTGTAGAATCTTCAACTCCCAATGACAAAATGTAGTAGCTTATTCTCCCAAGCCTCTGTTTTCTTCTTCAAAGTAGTAGATCTGAGGCAGAAGACGTCGTCACCTTCACCACCTCTAACTTCTTATTAACTCTAGTAGATTAAAATGAGCAAGAAGGGAATGCATCTGTGAGTTAAAAAAAGTTAAAAAAGGGGGA
Organism: Chloranthus sessilifolius; assembly: GCA_021018995.1. NCBI lineage: Eukaryota > Viridiplantae > Streptophyta > Magnoliopsida > Chloranthales > Chloranthaceae > Chloranthus > Chloranthus sessilifolius. The sequence continues at coordinate 44,336,800 of CM037584.1, forward strand.
AATTTGGACTTTTCTCTTTAGGAATGACTCGGCTTCGAGTTGGTCGATATGGGTAAAGGTGAAAATATAGGATTTCTGATGTAAAAGATGTATCTGACAAGGTCGATCTGATAAATTTCCAATAATTTTTATTTACACTTTGGCCCCGTCTAATAAAAGTTTCTGGCTCCATCCCATGTTGGAATGACCAAAATTTTAGTCTATTTTGAATGGAGATTATATTTTCGACCAAAATTTCGATTTCGGTCCCCTCCGGAAACGAAAACCTAACTGAAACCCGAAATTTTTATCCTCGGTGGAAGTTAATGAGTCGACACGGACATGGTTGCAATTCTAACATGGCAACTAATATAAGACATGAGTCGAGAAAATCAACGCGGGAGTCCTCAGCGCAAACGGCACGCTGGCATTGCTTTGGAAATGGCAAAATTTTTTTTAAAAAAAAATTTCTTTATTTATTTTTCCTTTTTTAATTAATAAATTTTTTTAATTTAACGGATATAAAACAGAGAGAATTTCAATTCATTTAAGGGCAGTGTTTGGCATCCGATAAAGGAAAGGTGTTTGTTGGGGGAGGCGAGGTCGCGAGTGATAGATCTAAGGTTCGGAAGCGATTTTCCGGGAACACGGCGGTGATTTTCAAAATTCGCCGTGTGTCTCTGATCTCATCATTCGTGTAACCTTCTCACCGAGCTTTTCTTGACAAAATCTAACTCAGTTTTCCCTACCAAACTCATCAGAGATTCATAATTTCGTCTTTGTCGAGTTTCGGGGTTGTTTTCCCGGTGATTTTTGGTGGTTTCTTGAGGAAAGAGTAGCTCTAATTTATCATTTGAGTTCCAGAGGCATTGTAGGTGGATTCGAGTGTTTCAGAGGCCAACCTTACTGAAAGGATCAATTTTTTGACCTGTTCAGGTGAATGTAGACGATGATTTGCGATTTTTCGGCCTGCATTTGAAAATTGATTCAATTCGTAGGGGTTTTTTCTACGAAATTTGTATTTTTTGGGGGGGGGGGTGGCGGGCTACGGAGATTCGGACAAGGAAAACGGGTCACTTTTCTCGTGAGGACAGATGAAAATGTGAAAACGTTGATCTGTTTTCACTTTCCTTTTTTGAACGTTAGATTCCTCCAGGAGATTTGACAGTAGAAAAAAGCAGTATATGTAGAACAACCGTCGGATTCCCCTTCAGATCTAGACAGCAGTTCCAGATCTGCCAGGTAAATCTATAAACCCTAACATTGCGTTCATCTCGTGCTTTTAATTTCATCGATTTGATTCAAGCGTTGTTGTTTCTCGATCTAGATCCACGCTGATCCTTCGCAAAAAGAGATGTCGTTTAAAGGCCTTGTTCGCGAGCTGAAAGAGATGAGGGAAGGGATCGGGAGCATGTCTAGACGAGGTTCAGAAGGGAAGCTCTCGCTGAACCGGTCGGCTCGAACGCCCACTGGTGCCGGTCGGTTCACTCTTGAGCCGGTTCAGCAGAGCCGGTGGGCAAACCTACCGCCTGAACTGCTTCAGGACGTGATACAGAGACTAGAAGCGAGCGAGACCACGTGGCCTGCTAGGAAGGACGTCGTCTTTTGCGCATCGGTGTGCAGGTCGTGGCGTGAGATCACCAAGGAGATCGTTAAGACCCCTGAGGAGTGTGGAAGAATCACATTTCCGATTTCACTGAAGCAGGTGAGATTTACGTTTAATTAACAAATAATTGGTTGGACACTTCAAATTTGCTTTCAATTTTTTGTAATAATCATAATTTATTTGTAGCCTGGTCCGAGAGATTCTCCAGTACAGTGTTTTATCAGAAGAGAAAGAGGGACTTCTACTTTTCGATTGTATCTTGGTCTGAGTCCAGGTGAGTGCGATGATCTTCGTTGTCTTCTATTTAATAAAATGTTAGATCAGTTGTTCAACTCATTCATTCTAATGGTGTTCAAAAGATATGATAAATTGTCAAAATTTGTTCTTTTTTAATGCTAACTTCTAGGAAATTGATTATTATTATTAATTTGTTTGGTTGTTTATTGATTAATAATGTGTAATCCAAACCGAGCCAAGTGAATAGGTACTCCCTGGGTTTTTGGCAGAAATTCAGAGGAAAGCTTAAATAGAAGATGACATAATGGACGTTTTTATATAAATCCAGGTGCTAATCGTCTAGGCCAAGTAGGAGAAGTAAAATGATAGTTTTGCAGAAGATTCCTCATACTAGCTGATGAAGTAGCTGAGTCCTTGGATTGTGATCACTTTTCGTTTTGTTATTTGAAAATTTCGAAAATTTTCATTTTCTTCAGTTATGGGTTGAATTTTCGAGTTTTTCCTTAAGTGTATTGTGAGGACGATCTATTGATCACCAATACTATTGAACTGGATTAAGTGCCCATACAATTGGAATATTCTAGCTTTTACGAAAAGGGTTGACTCGTCACCCTCTGTTCAGTTGAGATAACACTTTCAACGTCCCACTTTATGCCAAGTGGTGCCAGGTGGCATACTATTTCTAACAAATCCCAAAAGTCTAAAAGGCGGGCCACATTTGAACTGAACCCGCCCGAAATATCATGACCATTAGAGGATTCCCACCATCCAATCATAGTACTTCAATAAGGACCCTATGGTCCATTCAAATGATGGCCTGCCATTTGGATAACTTAGATTGGTAAAGAAATTTGCACATCCTGAAAAATTGGGTTGGTGACGGTTTTACCTAAAACCCTGTGGTGGGCTCCCATTAACCCTTTGGAAAACTTATAAAACTACTGCTGATTAATATCACCATGCTTTTGTATGATAAAAAATAATGTAAAGTAGCTGAAAAGTATAGAAACGAAAAAAGATGTTCATAATAGTAATATGAATGATAATGCTGGCTTTGATGACATTGCAGCACTGATGGGAGAGAATGGCAAATTGCTGTTAGCTGCCAGAAGGATCAGGCGCGCAACAACCACAGATTTTGTGATTTCATTAGTCTCTGATGATTTCTCACGAGCGAGCAATACATATATTGGAAAACTGAAGTAAGTCCTATTTGTAGTGCAAAGTGATGCTGGTTCCTATGTTTTGATTATTCCCATATTTGCTTCCCCAGTGCTTGAAGCCTTGAACTCCATGGAAACCTTTTTCCAGGTCAAATTTTCTGGGCACCAAGTTCACAATCTATGATGGCCAGCCTCCATGTGACACTACAGTTCTATCAAACAGCCGGTCAAGCCGAAGAATCCACCCGAAGCAAGTATCTCCAAGGGTACCTGCCGGTAATTACAACATTGCCACCATCTCCTATGAGCTTAATGTCCTCCGGACCCGAGGCCCAAGGAGAATGCATTGTGCCATGAATTTCATCCCCATCTTTGCAATTCAAGAAGGTGGGACAGCCCCAACACCGCCTGGGTTCATGAATTCTCTTGAGGAGCAATTCTCTCTTTTATCGGTTCCTAAACTCAAAGAACCAGTTGTGGATTTAAGCTCTACAAGCCTTTCCGAGCCACTGGTGTCTGTTCAGAGTACAGCCGAGCCACTTGTTCTAAAGAACAAAGCACCTAGATGGCATGAGCAGCTACAATGCTGGTGCCTAAATTTCAGAGGACGGGTAACCGTGGCCTCAGTTAAGAACTTCCAGCTTGTGGCAGCTGTGGAGCCTTCCCACCAGGTTTCATTGGCTGAGCAAGAAAAAGTAATACTGCAGTTTGGGAAGATAGGGAAAGATATCTTCACCATGGATTATCGGTATCCTCTCTCTGCGTTCCAGGCATTTGCAATCTGCTTAAGCAGCTTTGACACTAAGCCGGCATGCGAATGAGTGCGATTGAATGCTTCTAAAGATAACATGGTTACTTTTTTATTTTGTCGTGAGGAGGTTTGCTTACTCAACTCGAAAGCTGGCACTGTAAATAGATTCTTAAAGGGAACCTCCTTTCCCTTTCTTTCTTCATATTTTGGCACAACGGCAGGCACGCAAGGTGTATTTTAACTTTTGTATGTTGTTTATCTATGGAAGAGGATTAACTTAATCCACAATGGTCTGCCCCAAGTATGTGGCCCTGTTTCTTTGTATTATTTGATTTTTACAGAAATCAAATCATATCCATTCACATGCAGGTAGTATCTTTTTAATGTTTGAGACCTTGTTCAATTGAAATGAAAATTTTAAAATAGCAAATGCAACTTTTATGCACTCGAAACATACATTATTACAGTCCTTAATACTCTAAATATATGTTAGTACAGTCCATAATGTTACTGCAGCAGCAAAAGCCAGCCTCCCACACCGAGGTAAAGAAAAGTTCATCCTTATCAGATACTGAATACAATAATTTTCAATTGCTAACAAATGCAAACGATATCTTAAAGGTTCCTCCGTCTTCTTGCTTCCATTGCCATTAGCTGTAGAAGTGTCTGTCCTCTTCTTCGTCAAGTTTCTTAGCATGTAGGTTGTTGGAATCAGCCATATTGCCCTCATGTAGAATTTTTGCTCTCCACTTCAACTCAATGGGTTCACTTGGGCTGCTAGATAGAGCCATGTGAACCCCAGGGTTTCTTTCTGTACAGGAACTATTGTACAGAATTGAGTTGTTAATGCTCTGTATATTGGAGTTAATGCATGTGGTCATAGCGGGGGCTTCACTCCTTGATCGACTCGCTCTTCCCTCGAAGTTCTCATTTTTTCTAGTAACCTCGGCCTTGTCATCCTTGTTGAGCTTGTAACCCCTGTGAATATGCTGCACAAAGCCTTCTCCTTTTATATTGAGGGAACCTACATGGATGTATGCTCCTTTATTTTCACCCTGTAGGGTTATAATATCTCTATCTTGATCATCCCTGGGATGCTGCAGATGTGTGGTAACCATCTTGTGGACAAGCCTCAAAACACCTTCCTTGGCCTCTCTTTGCAGCGTGACCCCTTCCTCATGGGATGTTGAAGACCCCAGGAGATCTCTATGGAATGTTGAAGCCTCCATTTGGGTTTCTCTGTATTGGTTCTTGTTCTTGCGCTTTGCCTCTTTTTCCTGGGTGAGTCGTTTTCCATGCATGATTGGAGTCTCCGTTTCGCTGTATATGTTCCTGTGGTTCAGGTTGGCAGGAATATGAATTTTATTCTCATTTCCCTTTAAACCTGTTGGGCGCTCCATCGGCTTTTGTTCAGTTTGGTCCACCTTTTCATCAACTTGTGGCTGCTTCTCCATCGGCTTTTGTTCAGTTTGGTCCACCTTTTCATCTACTGCTGGCTGCTTCTCCAACGGCTTTGGTTCAGGTTGCTTAAACTTTTCGTCAACTACTGACTGCTTCTCCAATGGCTTTGGTTCATGCTGTTCCACCTTTTCATCAACTGCTGACTGCTTCTCCAGCGGCTCTGGTTCCATTAATGTGGCATTTGGAGTAGGTTGAGATGATGCAATATCCAACTCACCTGTCATCTGTTCTGTTTTTGTGCTTGATGTGATGTCAAGAGGCTCGACATCAGTCCTTTGCTTCGGCTCCTCATCCATAGGGATATTGGATTCTCCCTGTAGGCTTTTCTTTTGATCGCTGGATACGATGTCAAAAGGCTTGGCATCAATCCTTTGCTTGGACTCTTGATCTATTGGGGTTTTTGACTTCTCTCCTTCCTGATCAATCATACTGGGCTTCTCTCCTTCCTGGTTTTTTTCTGGTTGTCCCTTTGGTTTGTCTTCGTTAGGTGCTTCTGAGATTGATGGCTGAGGAACGAAATGAATGGCAATAGCAGCAGAAGATTCTAATGACTGCGGTGGAACAGATATGGGTGTGGGTCGGGGTGAAACTGGTGGCTCAGGACGTGAAACCTGTATAGACTGGTTTCCCTGATCAGCTGGCTGGTATGAGGTTTGTCTCTGAGGCTGGCTTTGAGGCGCCTCAACGGACAGCGGTGATTTCGGTTGAGAAGTGGATGTACTAAGAGAAGATGATGTGGGTGTTGATGGTGATTTAGGTCGAGAAGTGGATGTACTAATAGATGGTAAGGAGGGCTGAGAATCTGTGTCTGTTTCTGGTTGCAACTGAGAGACTGAACGAGATGGAAGTGGGGGTTGAGAGGCTGATCGAGTTGGCGGTTGCACTTGAGAGGTGCGAGTTGGAGAGGGGGGCTGAGACTCTGCCCTTGATGGGAATCGGCCTTGTGGGGGAGTAGGCTGCAAAGAGATCGAAGGTTGCTGTGTTGGGATTGTGGGTTGTGCCTGGGTTGGAGGGGGCATTGGCGTTTGGACGTACCAGTATGGCATCCGTAACCGGAACGGCAACCTGCCTCTCTGCTCCGCCATGGCTGGTTTCTCAAGGTTTTTTTTGACAAAGTTAAAATGCGCTGAGATGTGGACTGCCTCTCTGCTCCGCCCTATGTATACAAGCAGGTTTATCAAATACCTTTTGTAGGACACATCCTAGATGGGTTTGGTATCTCTGATGCTGAGACTTTTTAGTGTTCGAGGTTTGGTATCTATGCCCTCGTACTATTACTTGAGGTCAGGCTTCTCATATAGTGAAATTTTGGATTCCTTTTGCCTCTTGGTTTGCCGCCATTATAGTATGAAGACCATCGCTGCTGAAAGTGGACCTCAATACAGTCCTAATCTTCCAACGATTGGCAACTTAGTGAGTGAGGAAGAGCCAATAGGTTAGACAAGCGAGCTGTTTTCAGATAATGAACCTTCTTGGCAGATTGGTACCTTTGTTCTTTTAAAAAAATTAGAATGGCAACAGATTTCAAAGCTGATTTAATGATCATAAACAATGACTGATTTCGTTAGTCCAGAAGTCAAGGCAAAGAAATTTGGATGGTGGAGACTGATTGAGACTGATTAAAAAAAAGCAAGGATTACGGAGATGGAGGTTTGTAATTTATATATATATAAATATAATGGACGACGGTGAGCTTCCTCCGAGATCCTAGCTCCATGTGACAGTCAGCAATACTATTTTGATGCCACATGGAGCACATGTGCATTGTTTAAATCATATTTGAAAAATAAATAAATTGAAAACTCATCTTAACCATGTATTTATTTAGAAATAAAATTTGGACTCCACCTTGAAAAACAAACGTTTTAGCAAAACAATCCCGAACTTAAACGTTTTAAAAAAACAGTGCTTTCACGATTTTTAGAACTTCAAAAACCTGTGGAAGCACAGCTTTTAAAAAAATAAAAAATAGTGTTTTCACGGATTTTTGAAGTTTTGAAAATCGTGAAAGCACTGTTTTTTTAAAACGTTTAAGTTCGGGGTTGTTTTGCTAAAATGTTCGTTTTTCAAGGTTGTTTTTCTAATTATCCATATGTATATATATATATATATATATATATATATATATATATATATATATATATATATGGAAAAGGGATCCGTCCTTCAACCTTCCACATGGAGCTCCACATGACACCCAAAATATTGTTTCGATGCCACCTGGACCTTGGGTGCATTGCTTAGATCATCTTTGAAAAAAAATAATTAAAAACTCATCTCTACCGTGTATTTTTTGAATCGTGAAATGTGGACCAATGAAAATCGTTAAACTTTGACTTGTGGGTTTAAAATTTATTTTTCGATTTTTTTTTTTTAATATTGATCTAAATTGTCCACCTGTGCTCCACGTGGCACCCAAAAAGTGTTTTGAGTGCCACGTGGAGCTTTTTTGGGTGCCACGTGGAGCTCTATGTAGATCTTGAAGGACGGTCACCGTCCTCCATTGGAGGATCTAACTAGATATATATATAGATATCCGCCTAATCTCAGGGGCACATGTGCACCCGAAATTTAGCACATGTCCGGTCAGCATAGGATATAAATCCCTAGAGTGGCCTCAAGGGAGAGAGGGGATGGAAGCAGATACCTGGCCAGCTCACTTAACCCCTTGAGGTTAATATATATATATATATATATATATATATATATATATATCATAGTGATAAATTTCTTTAAAAATCTCCAAAATATACCAAAATAGGGGGGCAGGCGAAACTTTCGGCGAAATTAGTAAATCTTTTTTAATTTTTGTTATTTTTTAAATAATAAATAAAAAATTTATGAAGTTTAAATATAATTTATATCTAGTATTTTTTGTACTCTCCAAAATTTTCTCAAAACTTTTGAATTTTTCTTGAAATTTATCTGAAATGAATCGAAATGTTGCCGAAAACGAAATTTGTCAGTATATATATATATATATATATATATCCTACTGAAGTGGGAGATCATGGTGTCCAACACTTGAAGCAGGTATTTACCCCCTCTCCTAATCAGCAGCAGTTTCCTCATATTCCTTTCAAGCCAAGATTAAGTCAAGCCCAAGCTTCCCTTTGCTGAAGACATTAAGTCATTCCAGTCGATTCATAATCAAAAGTCATTCGTCTCCTCTGAAAATAGAGGAAATGATGTCTGAAATCTCTTCCTATATATCTCAACGCTACCTCTTTAAGTATATTCCAAAGGAGAATGGAGCAAAATCGTTAGATATATATTCCGACCCATTGCTTTGTGTAAATTTTGTTCACCTAGTAATTACAAAACTTTTGTCTAATCGCCTCTCTTTGGTGCATTCCTATGCCAATGTTTGCTCTCTTAATCAATGGATCTCTGCCGGTGGATAATTCGCCAGGCAAGGGGACCTCCTCTCCCCTTTACTTTTTACTTCAATTATGGATACTCTCACTTAATTGTCTTTTGGAGTATAAACGCGGATGACATGCTCATTTTGAAGGATGGAAGAGCCATGTCGGGGTTCATGAATAAGTCGGCTTGGAAAAAAATCAGGAAAAATTCCTCAAATTCAGGAAAAAATGTTCAGAATTCAGAAAAACTAAAAAGAAAAAATTAAAATATATTAATTAAAAATTATAAAACTTACTAAAATTGAAAAATTCCGACAAAAGTTAAAAAAAAAAAAATAAAAAAAATTCATGAATACTTTAAAATTGTGAAATTTTTTATAAGTCGCCAATAATTATAGAATTATTCCTTTTTTCAAAATATCCTTTAAGTATTTGACTTACTCAAAAAGTTGGAGAATTTGGTCATTATGATTGGAGCTAATCAAATCATTTTTGAATATGGCTTCAAATTTATTGATATGGTGTTTTATACCTTGGTAGGCACCTTATTAATAAATCGAAGCACTATGTTTTCAAAATTCCCATTGGAAAAGAATATGTAGGCCTACTAAAGAAGGTGGCCTGGGGTAGAGAAGCTGTTTTAACTGGAACACTGTGGGCTCTCAAATTAAAATTATTCTGGAACCTGGTTTCTTCTTTCTCGCTTTAGAATACATTATGCCCTATGATATTTGGAGCTGTGGTTATTGATTGTGTGATGTTTGGGGCTTTAGAATACATTATGCCCTTAGACTTAGAGGAGTCTTAAAGTCTAAATTAACTGAAGTTTGCACATATTTAGAGGGAAGTCAATGCCAACACTGATCATCTAGCTAAATTGGGCCTTGATGTTTATACGGTCATGGTATGGAACCCTATTGATCTTCCTACCAAATTTCAATCTCGCAAGAATTGAGCGAATTTTCTAGGATTCTAGATAGATTAAAACTCCGATACCACCAAGCAGGTGAAAGGAAATGTGGGGTCACAAGGATGGGCAGTTTTCTGTAAGTCCGCTTATAGTTCTCTCATCACTAATAGCTTCAAATTTATTGATCTGGTGCTTTCTACCTTCGCAGCACCTTATTAATAAATCCAAGCACTATGTTTTCAAAATTCCCATGGCAAGCTCCCTCTCTTGCTCAATCTCTCCTTCCGATCAAGTCGTAAAAGAATATGTAGGCCTACTAAAGAAGGTGGCTTGGGGTTGAGGAGATTTTTTAATCGGAACAATGGGGGCTCTCAAAATTATTCTGGAACCTGGTTTCTTCTTTCTTGCTTTAGAATACATTATGCCCTATGATATTTGGAGCTATGGTTATTGATTGTATAATGTTTGGAGTGTTAGATCCTGGTTATCACGTTCTACTCTAAAATATGTGTAGATCTCTCTTAGGATATATGTGTCCCAATATGGATTATATTGGGACACATATATATGTCACACATCCTATGACCATATATTTTAAAACATCAAAAGACTTTAAAATGATTTTTATTTTAAGTAACTTGAAGTTATGTCCACAACGTGCTATGGTGGTCTCCACAGCGTGCTGTTGCTGCGAAAATCTGTTAGGGCTCACAGCGTGTTGTGATGTTGTTCACAGTGTACTGTGATGATTTACAACGCGCTGTTGTGGACATTACATCGTGCTGTGAGTTCCTCGGGACAAAACTTCACTTTTGAGATTTTTTTTTTTTAAAGATTTTTTTTAGTCTTTTGGTCTTTTGGGGGTTTTAGAGTTTTGTTAAAAAGGCTTTTGGAAAAGGGGAGGGAGGTTAAGCAAGCTAAGAGAGCTTCTTCCTCCTTGAGAGAAAACCCTAAACTTCATCTTCTTCAACCTTTCAAACCATTGTGATTTACTAAAAGATTTTGATCCAAAGGTTTCCTTTCTTTCTTCAATTTCATCTTATATTGATTTAATCAAGAGAGTTGAGTGTGCTTTATCCCTAGAGATTAGGGTGTGCGATTGATAGCCTTGTGGGCTTCAAGGCGGATCGTTGTGTGTTCATCAACGATAAAGGAGAGCATCCAAATCGAAAAGCTATGGAGGCGACCAGCGACGGGGAGTAGGTTTGCATGGGGGTTTGATAGGGTATGTGCATGTGTCGGTATACCATTCGAAACTCTTTGTAATCATATATTTCAAAGTGGATTTGGTTTGTGGACTTTGGTCCTGTGGTTTTTTCGAGTGATTGGGTTTCCACGTATATCTCGTGTTGTGGTGAGTGGTGGCGTTATTGTGTAATCACTAGATTAATTATAATTAATTGAATACCCAATCAATTCCGTACATTGACGAAATTTCAATTGGTATCAAAGCTGGTTCACTTGTTTTGATTTTTTTTAAATCGAGCGTCAATGGCGTATTCGGAAAATTCTGATTTACCTAGAGAGGACATCTCTACAACACGTCCTTCATTGTTTGATGGCCATAATTATCCTTATTGGAAGGTCAGGATGAGGACCTTTATCAGATTTATGGATCTTATGATTGGTCTGCAGTTGAAATTGGTTGGTCTCTAGCTTAAGAAATGATCCATTTAGATGGAATTAAAAAAATCACTATTAAAGTTGTCAGGAAGGTTCTAAGATCATTGCCTGAAAGGTTTAGACCTAAGGTAACGGCTATCTCAGAAAGTAAGAACATTGATAAGATCAATATAGATGAACTTGTGGGATCTCTTCAAACCTATAAATTTGAGATTCAAGGTAGTCAAAAGTAAAAAGGTGTTGCTTTCCGATCCTCTAAGAAAGAGAATGAGGATGAAGATTGTGGAAGTGATGATGATGAAGACCTTACCTTGTTTGCTAAGAAATTTAAAAAAATTTTAAAAAATAAAAATAGTGCTGGCAAGTCCTATGAGAAATCAAAGATTCCTGTCAAAAAATCTCATAAGGAATGTTTCAAGTGCCACGGCTATAGGCATTTTGCTTATGATTGTCCCAACAAGAATAAAAATATTGGAAAATCTAAAGCCATGGCCATGGCAAAAGAAGATGACATGAGTGACGAGAGTTCCTCTGATGAGTCAAATGTGTCCCAACATAAGTTTCGGATGAAGTGGAGGATGAGGTGGACATATTTGAAGTCTACGATGATCTTTATCTTGTAAGCGTTCAATTGAACGAAGAAAAGATGAAGTTGATCAATGATGTCTCTTCTCCTCATGTGTTTTTAAAAATGTTGAGCACAATTATTTTATTGAAAATGTTGAATCCTTGGAAAATGAGGTCAAAAGCTTAAGGGATAAAGTTAAGTTTTTAGAAGTTGACAGAGCTAAGTATTGCTCAAAATACAACAATCTCTGCGTTGAGATTGAAAGGCTTAAGAAGGAGCTTTCAAATAAAAAAATCACCCTAGGAAAATTACAAAATGCTAGGGTTGACACTCAAAGGGCTTGAGATGCACGCAGGGAATGGGGTGACAAAACAAGGTTGGATTTTAAGGAGGTCAATCACTCTGCCTCTGGGAATGAAGGTAAAGAAAAATTGACATATGTTCCCAAAATCGAAAAAAATTCTAACACTGAATCTTCATCCATCTTACCTCCTCTTCTGCCTGCCCCTTCATCCTAGATTGGCTAATGGAAAAAAGGGACCAAATTTCTTCTATTGTGATAGAAGAGGACACATAAATCTCACTTGTCCTATAAGGAAAATGGGCCTTTTTCGCCAAAAACATGATACAATAGCTTTCTATCGTTTGAGGTCTCTTGAAAATTTAATGAAGTGGAAGTGGGAGAAGAAAAACACTGTAATGCTTTGGTTGCTCACACGATATTGCAAGCTTTTGAGCCATCTAAGTGATTCCTTGATAGTGGGTGCTCAAAGCATATGACTAGAAAAAAGTCATATTTTTCATCTCTTGAAAAATGTGACTCTGGTTCTGTCACTTTCAGAAATGGGGGCAGTTCCAAAATTTGTGGGAAAGGAGTTGTTGATGCTCCAGGATGCCCCAAGCTCTCAGAAGTTTTATATGTTGATGGACCGAAGGCTAATCTGATTAGCATCAATCAACTGTTTGATGAAGGAATGAACATCACTTTCACTAAATCAGAGTGCTCTATTTTGGACAAATCTGGAAATGTTTTTCTAAGTGGAGTAAGATCTTTTGATAATTGTAACACGTTTCATGTACAATCTGATCCCACTTTCCTATTGACCTCTAGTGATGAGCTTGAACTATGGCATTGTCGTCTCGGTCACATGAATGCAAAGGATCTTGTGAAAATTGCTAAAGACAAAATTATCAAAGGTTTACCCAAACTAAGAAAATTTTATGACTCGATTTGTGGTGCTTGTCAGTTGGGCAAGCAAACTCGAGCTCCTCACAAGAAACTCTCCGGTATTGCTACCTCTCGGGTTCTTAATCTTATTCATTTTGATCTTGCTCGACTAATGAAATTTAGAAGTATTGGACGAAAGAGATATATCTTAATTATGGCAGATGATTTCTCTCGATATTCTTGGATTGCTTTTTTGAGAGAGAAATCAAGTACTTTTGATGAATTCGTCATTATTGTTAAACGGTGTCAGGTGAAGAAAGGTTTTAATGTCAAACGCATTCGGAGTGATAGAGGTGGTGAGTTTAGTAATTCTAAGTTTGATGAGTTTTTAAATTCCTTAGGAATTATGCAAGAGTTTTTCTCACCTCACACTCCTCAACAAAATAGAGTGGCTGAAAGGAAAAATCATGTGCTTCAAGAGATGACTCGTGTCATGTTAAATGCCAAAGATTTAGCCCAATATTTTTGGGCTAAAGCTATTTCTACGACTTCTCATATATCAAATAGAGTGTTTGTGTCCTAAGACTATCCAAACACTCTGAGATTTAGAATGACAAGAAGCCACAAGTGAGTCATTTTAGGACTTTTGGGAGTCAATGCTATATTTTGAATGATTGGGATAACTTGGAAATATTTGATCCCAAGAGTGACCTCAGAATTTTCCTTGGTTATGCTCAAAATAGTCGAGCATTTCGAGTTTTCAACTTGAGAACTCAGTCCATGATGGAGTCATACAATGTGGTCATTGATGACCGTGCTAGTACTTCTCATATTGTTGATAATGGTGAGGATAGTCTGATGCTTCATGACACCTTTGACGTTGGTACTCTCCTCTCTATTTCTATTGATGAGAGTCAACCAACCAATGAGAATAATGATTCCTCTACTCACGTTTGTGAGGAACCACCCAGTGTCAGAAAGAAGCATCCTTCGTATGCTAGGGATATGAAAAGTTACTCTTAGAGTGATATCCTGGGTGACCCTAGTGTGAGTTTACAAACTTGTCGTAGCTTGAAGCATGTAGCTAACGTCATCTACAATGTGTGTTACACATCTTCATTTTAACCAAAAAATGTGAAGGAAGCTCTTTTTGATGAAAAGTGGATTCTTTCCATGCAAGATGAATTATTTTAATTTTCTAAGCATGGTGTTTGGGATCTTCTTCCTCGACCGTTTAGTATTCGTGTTATTGGAACTAAATAAATTTTCAAGAATAAGACGAATGAGAAAGGCAATGTCATTAAGAATAAGGCACGATTAGTTGCCCAAGGGTATACTCAAGTTGAGGGGATCGATTTTCATGAGACTTTTGCCCCTGTTGCTATATTGGAGTCCATTGGAATCATGCTTTCTATTGCTTGCAACCTTGGTTTTAAATTATTTCAAATGTATGTTAAAAGTGACTTTCTTAATGGGTTGTTGAAAGAGGAAGTGTTTGTCAAGCAACCGAAAGGTTTCGACGACTCTCACTACTCACTTTATGTGTATAAGTTGAAGAATGCTCTTTATGGGTTAAAGTAAGCCCCTCGTGCTTCGTATGAATATTTGACAAAGTTTCGGGTGTCAAACGGCTTTGATAGAAGAGGAGTTGATAAAACTCTTTTCATTTTGAGGGAGGATAATGCTTTAACTGTGGCTCAATGTGACAGCCCGAATTTTAATACCCCAAAACCCGTGCCATCAGCACGATCCTCTAGACCGTGCCCCAAAACTATGTACGGAACATTGGTATAACAAGCCAAAACCAATCAAGTAAGGTGTATGAACTGAAAGGAAACATGCATTAATAAAAAATTATTCTTTAAATGAAAGAGCTCAAAAGCAGTTCTCATTCCATGCCAATGCATGGGCACAAGAACAGGCCCGAACCATCGGTGATAAAACTAGGTCACCCCAGATGGTTTGCCAAAAAGAATATTGAAGTATATTTACATTGTTTATCCAAAATAAAGGCTTGACATACCAAACCGTATCAATATGCTCTCAAAACTGACTCTCTATCAAAGTACACAGCAGAGTCTCCTAGAAGAAGTCCTCAGAGGAGGTTCCAACTCGTCCCCAAGCACGTAACCCGAATCACTCGGATCTACGTCTCCCGAAGCCTCGACCGCTGCTAATAATAGACCTGCGACGTATAGTCTAAAGGGTGAGCTACATCCTAGCTCAATAGGGAAACAACACAATGAACATATAAGTCAAAATCTCACATATATTCCATGATAATCAAAGCATGATATGTCTATGCATTTGCTAGAAAATAGTTTAAAAGATGGTAATTTACGTTCAAATTTACTGGTAGTTTGCATGTTTTATTTTACTGTTAATTTATCATGAATGACACTGAATAGGCTTAAAGCAAAAGTTAAATCTTCAACTTAAGTAATCCCTGAGCAATATAGCATCGAGCTCCGATGGGATACCCTCCATCGTCGTCTAAATAGACAGTTGTTATATGTATTCCCTGGGAATACGACCCAAGTCACTTTCTCAATAGGCGGCGGGGTTAAATCTCATCTCAACATCCCTGGGATGTGCTTACTGTGTACGGATAGACCTCCGCACGGGTATACGGATTGGTCGCCGTACCGGTTACGGATATCTCGCCGAGTCAGTTGTGGGTATCCCACCATGTCGGTGGGGTATACTAATCAAACCTCAAATAACAAAAATAACATGTGCTTTACATATAGTTGTTCACCGTGTAACTGTGCTATCTTATATCAGTTAGGCCTTAATAGTAGTTATTCAATCTTGCTTACATCTCTGGGATGTCTAAATTACTCGCATTACACTGATGCCTTTTGTTACTTTCTCATCCCCTGGGGTTGTCTCATTCTCATTTGATTACTTGGTTTCAGTTACTCACATCACACGGATGCTTTTATCGCTTTCTTGGTGTCTCACACGCACCTTTTTACAAAGATTTACACAATTAAAATATTTTCAGTTTGAGTTCTATATCACTACATACATGCTCTTGCAATTAAAGTACATGTTCAAGGTGTTCCCTACCTCAAGTCTCTGAAGGTCCAAGCATCAAGGTCCCACGTGGCTCCTTGTGCTTGGTTTCACACGTACCACCTATGGTACATCACAACACATACAACACATCACTAAAGATGCAATAGAGAAGGTCTTAGACCCTCTATGAACCTCAAGGTCAAATTAGAAAGTCAAATGAAACTGCCAAAATCGATTAATCGAACCCTAAATCAATTAATCGATTAGTCGAAATTCAAAATTGATTAATCGATCCCAAATTGATTAATCGAATTCCCTTGAATGGTTAAATCGATTCTCAAATTGAGTAGTCGAAAATCTAAAATCGATTAGTCGATCCCAAATCGATTAATCAAAATCTAAAATCGATTAATCGATTTCCCAAGTCGATTAGTCGATTTCCCCAAGTCTTAATTCTACAGCCACTGGAGGTACCCAGTCGATTAGTCGATTTCCAAATCGATTAATCGACCTTCAAAATCGATTAATCGATTTCCAGATCGATTAATCGAAATCGGACATCCTTGACTTTTCAACTTCTAGACCAAAATCGATTAATCGATTTGGCCAGATTCAGCTCCTTTTCGGGCTGTTCTTCCAAATCTTTTTCTTATAAAATTTCTTTCTTTTCTAGGTCTTTAATTTATCATTCTAACTATGCTTGACTGAATTAACTCATCAAATATTTACGTATTGACATCTAATAAAACTCACCTCAATAAATCCCAAGGATTGATTTGTTGGGTTTGATGGCTAGGGTTTTAGCTTTCGCTTCAACGGCTCCTCATGCGTTGAAATCCGACATTAAATGCTCTAATCAGCCCTTGATTTGTATTAACTCCTATCTTAATAACTCCTCTTGTTTTCTCCCTCTCTCTTTCTCTTCTTAAATCCTTCACCAACCAAACAAAAGGATTCTAGGGTTATTAAACCCTTATATACTCTCTCCGGTTTCGGTGTTAAGCGCATACACCAGAGATAGGTGTATGTGGCTCTAAATTAACACTATACACTACACTTAGGTCACATTTACATCACATCGGTTCACCACTTCATGAGTCCACTGTTTGACCATCACTTGGTCAAACTTACGACCAGTCAGGCACGGATCCCAAGGTCACTGTTTAACGCTCAATTTTTTAAGATCTTACACTCAAATCTATGTGGATGATATTGTCTTTGGGTCCACACATGAGCCCAAAACTGAATGGTTCTCTAACTTAATTTAAAATGAGTATACTTGGTGAGCTCACATGCTTTCTCGGGTTGCAAATTAAGCAATGCAATTTTAGAATCTTCAACTCTCAATCTAAGTATGCACGTGAGCTTGTTAAGAAATTTGAGCTTGAACACACCAACCATGCTTGGACTCCCATGAGTACTACATCTAAACTCTGCCACGGGAGTGGAGGTAAATAACACACTTTATCGCAGTATGATAGGAAGTCTTCTCTATCTAATTGCTACTCGTCCTGATATTGCTTTTAGCGTTGGTTTGTCTACTCGTTATCAGGCCTCCCCTCATGAATCTCATTTAAAATGTGTTAAGTGTGCTATCCGTTATGTGAACGGATCGTCTGAGTTGAGTTTTTGGTACCCATTCGATACCTCATTCTCTGTTGCTTGCTATTCCGATGCTGATTGGGCTGGGAATGTTGATGATCGTAAGAGTACTAGTGAAGGTTGCTTTTACATTAGAAATTGTCTGATTTCTTGGTTGAGTAAGAAACAATCCTCCATCTCTCTATCTACTGCTGAGGCTGAGTACATTGTAGCTGGGAGCTGTTGTACTCAAATTTTGTGAATGAAATAAATACTTCAGGATTATGAGATTGATAAAGATGCGATCACTCTTCACTGTGATAATACTAGTGTGATTTGTATTTCTGAGAATCATGTTCAACACTCTCGAACTAAGCACATCGATATTCATTTTCATTTCATCCATGAGCTAGTTGAGGATAAAGTGATCACTTTGACTCATATTGACATTGAACTTCAACTAGTCGATGTACTTACAAAACCTTTAGACGTTGCCCGATTTGAGTATCCTCGCAATCGGTATGTGCATCATTGAGTAGGGTCTTCATTTATTTTTTATTTTCTTTATTTTTGTAGATCATTCTCTTGTGATTATTTTCTTGTTTATTTGTTTTTGCTTTTGCTCCTGCAAGATGCTCCTAATGTTTAAATTTCTCTGGTGAGATTAGTATTTTGTTTGATGTTTCTATTGAATTATCTATCATGAACTAAGTTATTTTTTTTGTTGTCAGTCCTTGGCTATTGATGTGCTTGATTTACTTGTTGTTATGATTTTCAGCTTTGTTCTAAATTTGTCTCATGAAATTTTGATCTCTCATCTTCTAGTTTTGTTTAGTTCATCTGTTGATGTATACTAAGAGTGACTTTCCGACCCTATGTATCTCATGTGGTTATATGAAGTTCTCCCTACTCTAGTAGTGATCACAATACACACCTAATTAGTGTAAGTTGGCGTATCACTCCGTAGGATATGTGAGATGGCTTCCATTGGTCTGGACGATTTAAATTTTTTGAGAATTATGTCTTGTGAATCATATAATTCGCCCCAAGTCTTCCTTCTTTGTTTAAAAATATGAAAGTCTGAGAAAATGAAGTCAAGTGGAAAAGACAAATAGAGGGGTAAAATTTTGAGTGCTTTGATCATTACATTGTGAGAGCTATCCACTGCAAGCAGCTTGGATGGCCTTGCCTATCGTCTTACCCACGTACGCACTGTGCGTACAAGGGTGCTCAAATTGCAGGAGAGGCAATGACAATATGTATGACATGAGTGTGATGCATCCTTTCATCACCTCTGAGCAATGCTTCAGATAGAGATGTTACTTCTTAGTGTGTATGTATACTGGTTGATCTTGCAATGTGAAGATGGGACTTCATTGTATTCATGAGATATTCTTGTTTGTTGCTAAAATCATAAATGGCTCAGTAAATCAATCGTTGAAATTGCCCCGCTCTGAATATTGATTTGATGCTCCTTGTTCATGATGCGTAATTTGTTTGTTCCACATAAAATCAACTTCTAATATCGTCATTGATTTTTAGATTATATGCATCTTGTGTTGTTTAAAAATAAAATAAAATAAATTCATAGTGTGTTGTTGGATCCACACAGCGCGTTGTGGCTGGGGAGGATGTTTTCTAAAGGCTTTCGAGATTAATGTTTGCTTCTTTTGGCTGCTTGCTACCAGATATGACAACGCGTTGTCATTCGTTCAATAGCACGCTGTGGGTGGAGGTTTGTGATTTATATACTTTTCTAGCTTCCTGTTTATGGGGTCAACAACGCGATGTGGTAATTTTACAACGCGCTGTGGATTTTGTGTATTCTTGTTTGTGGGGTCAACAACGTGTTGTGGATTTGTTTGACCTTCTGTTTGTGAGGGTGATAATGAGCTGTGCACATTTGACAGCTCATTGTAGATGTTGCCTAATTCTGTATCTTTGTTCACAGCGCGTTGTTCTATATGTGACAGCGCGCTGTGATCTAGAATGACAACTGATTGTCAGGTGCGTCTTTTAGAGGCAGCATGCATTTGCCAACCTGACAGCGCTCTGGTCCCCACGATTTTAGTTTTCAAATCGGTTTGTAACATCTTTTCAGCGGGAATCGCTCCCATGCATTAATGATAGTACGTTGTGGTCCTTACCACAGTGTGCTGTTACAATAGTTTGTTTTTAAACTTAAAGGGAAGCATTTTTTTTAGTTGTCTTTTATTTTTTTCTCTCTTCTCTTCTTTCTTCCTCCTCTCCTCCCCCGACCTCCGCCTTCTCCTTTCTGCTACTCTTGTCCTTTTTTTTTTTATCAATGGGTCCACGCAAGAAGTCCAAGACGGCCTCGTCTTTGATCGACCCGACTGCTCCTCACATGTTCATTTCGGAGATGGCTGAGTGATCGACACTGAAATATAATCATATTTCACACCCTAATATCAATATTTGGCTATCCGATGAAGGCATTCTAAGGGCTGTTGTGTAGTTTTAGTGGTTTCAAGCGTTCATGACTATTGGATCTTGCAAATGCATAAAAGAGCATAATTAAGGACAATATGGGAGCATTGGATCAAAAGGCTAACAAAAATACCAAAATCCGTGAAAACAATTAATTGGTCTAGCCACAAGCAAGAGAATGGATATGCCACATGTCAGGCTCAATCGATTGAAATTTAGAAATCAATCGATTGAGTTGGATGACAACTGTTTCCCTTATAAATTTGAATTTGAACTCAATCGATTGAGATTTAGATTTCAATCGATTGAGATTTAAATTCAAATAAGTCCCCCAAGATTTAAATTTTGAATTCAATTGATTGAATATTGAAATTTAATCGATTGACCTGTATATGGAAACTCTTCCATCCGAACCCTATATAAACAGAGCAATGTTTAGGGATTGGGCATGCTTCTTTGATGGGCCTTCTTGGCTAACTTTCTTAGTCTTGTTCTTAGATTTTTCTTTATTATTTTTAATACTTAGTTTTAATTTATGATAATTAGTTTGTAATTCAGAACCAAAGCTTTATAAGGTTCCGGATCTTTTCGTAAAAGATCCAAACATTTGATAAATTAAAGAATGTGTTTGATGGTTTTGGATCTGTGCCTTATGTGTGGATCGGAGATGAACGGCTAAAATTGTTCATTCAAGGAGGAAGCGACCCCTAGATAAGTAGTTAATTTATTTTTATTCAATCATTTCTTTCTATAAATATTGAATCGTACGGCTTTCAGTTTGAGCATATTATTTTATCATTGAATACTCGTTTATAGCTGTTGACCGTGTGAAAGGCGACAATAAACGAGTTATTCCACTTAGATCTAATCTTGTAGACTGATCTAGGATGCCGTATGATTGATTCTTACTATTGTGATTTCGATTGTGAGATACACTATGCTTTTAACATGATTCATATTGCAATAATAGGCTGAGTCATAGTTTTTAGATATGGTATACCGGATCAATAATCATATTCTTTTCGAATCATTTTGCTTGTAGTAAAATGAGGGTTAGTATTTGTATTCATTGTCATAATTATTGAATCGTACACCTTTCAGGCTATACGATTGGATCTTAAATATTGTGATTTCAAATTTTGAGATACACTATACTTTTTATATTATTTATACCGCAATGATAGGTTGAGTCATAGTTTTTAGATAGGGTATGTCGAATTAATAATCACATTCTTTACGTGTGACAGTCCAGATTTCGACACCCCAAAATCCGTACCATCAGCACGACCCTCGAGGCCGTGCCCCATATAATATGCGAAACACTTGGTACATCCCAACCATACAAAAAATACAATAAGAATATAGTGTAGAACATATCTTCAATTCTACAATATACCATGTCAAAACATTAATCCAAAAGTTAGTTCTAATCCCATACCTCTGTATGGACAAAAGAACTAGCCCGAACCATCAGTGCCGTTACTGCGATCACCCAAAATGGTTCAACAAAAGAATATTATAGGTATCTTAACTCTTACAAAATAAATAAAACATGGCTGGACGTGCCAAGCCTTAAATCTCACCCTTACAAAATTTCAAAGTATGCAGTAAATCTCCTAGAAGAACTTCTCAGGATGAGGCTCAGATTCTTCCCTCAGAACGTAATCTAAGTCCTCGGGATCAACC
Source organism: Chloranthus sessilifolius (assembly GCA_021018995.1). Taxonomy (NCBI): domain Eukaryota; kingdom Viridiplantae; phylum Streptophyta; class Magnoliopsida; order Chloranthales; family Chloranthaceae; genus Chloranthus; species Chloranthus sessilifolius. The sequence continues at coordinate 44,358,367 of CM037584.1, forward strand.
TCACCAGCAGCAACTCCTAACTCTGAACCTGTGATGAATAGTCAAAAAGTGGTGAGCTACATCTTAGCTCAATAGGGATAATATCTGAATAGGTACATCTTACTTACTCACATACATTTCATGACATATATAAAGCATGAGTTCATCAATGTAATTTGACTGAAAACCATTGGAGATGCAATGAAATAAACAGAGTGCTTTTATTATTCTACTCATGACATCTGATGTTCATTAATGCTTATGATTTCAACAAGGCTGGTCCCATGACTTAAAACAGTAACTTAAATAATCCCCGAGCAATATAGCATCGAGCCCCGATGGAATACCCTTCATCATCGTCTAATCAGACTATTTTTGCTATTAACTTGACCCACGTCCCTTTCTCATAGGCGACGGGTACATCACTACTATACATCCCTGGGATGTCTATTGGTGCATGGATTCTCCGCCGTACCGGTCACGAATATCCTGCCACGTCAGTCACGGATATACCGCCGCGTCGGTTGGGTATTCTCCAAACCTTAAATCAATTGTGTGCTACATATAGTTATTCACCGTGTGATCTTTCTAAATAAATATAAGTTCCCAGCTTATTTAACCTCATTTACATATGTTCAAGTTCGTGGATCCTTACATCCACCGTACATCTTTGGGATGTCACACTCTCTGATGCACCCTTCAGATGCTCATAGTACACATACATCCTTGGGATGATTGAACTCTTTTACTAGTTCACTTCTTCACATAACATTTCTCATTTTTAATACTACTGTACATTCTACATTTTCAACTTATATTGAAAGTGAATACATTAGAATTCAATTCAACTTTAAGGAAACATGCATTCATAGGTTATCATCATATACATGTTATCGTAATTAAGGGTACAAGGTCTGATATTCCCCTACCTCACTCGCGTTTATACTTCCAGATTCTCCAATCCGAGTTAGCATTCAACCATCACAAGGTCCGGCTTAACTAGGCTTGGCCAAACACATTTATTTCATCACTATCAGTGTAAGAACATTGGGTTAGAAGCCTAACTCCAATACATAACCACTTGTATGTAAAAACTTAACAAAATATAAAATTTTATCCAAATCGATCGAATGATTTCTGAATCGATCGAACGATTTGGAAATCGATCGAATGAATTTAAATCGATCGAACGATTTGTAAAATCAATCGAACGAAATTCTAAAATTGATCGAACGAATTCTATTTCGTTCGATCGATCCCATAAATATTCATCCTACAATATTTTTATCAGTTAGAAAATCGATTGAACGATTTTCAAATCGTTCATTCAGGTTCCATAAAATCGATCGAACGAATTGTAAAATCGATGGATCGGTTCCTTCAGAATTCGAATCGATCGAACAATCTCAAAAATCGTTCGAACGATTTCCTTTAGAATTCATTTGCTTTCTTCCTTATCTCTTCTTTTGGTCAAAATCGATTGAACGATTTCTAATTTCGTTCAATCGATTTGACACACTTTCAGATCTGAACATGATCTTCCTCACTTCTTCATCATCTATCCTATTCATTACCCACTAAGCTAATACGTAACAGTTTTACATTCTCTTATTTATCAATTTAAACAAAACATAGATTTGTAGCTCTTACCCCTTTCAAAACAGTTGGATCTCTTTCACTAGGGTTTCCCAAACCCCAAATCTCTACTCTCTTGATCCCGAGCTCAATCCTCTAACTTTTCGAGCCCAATCACTTGTATTGAATGCCCTTCTCTAGATCTTACAACTCAATTTTCTCTCTCATTTATTCTCTCGTGTGTTAAGCACCTATAACTAGTTAATATATATATATATATATATATATATATATTTGAATATGCCCTTAACTGTATCCACCACACCTCCCTCGCGTAATAAATCCCTCACATACTAACTAACTTAAGTCAATCAAGTCAAAGTTGACTCGGTCAAACGTTTGATCCATTGGTTCACTTACCGAGGTGCACTGTTTAGGTACAGAATTTTCGGGACGTTACATTACGATTAATTTTTCTTCTTGATAAATGATGGTATATAATTTGACATGGAAATGTGTGATTGATTATTGGTAGAAAAATCATAAATCTAGGGATAGCGGACTCCTTGATCATCTTTTCATCGTTGTTTGATTTTTCATTATTTTTCTTACTTAAGCTTTGTTTAGATTTTTTTATTTTTATGTTTATATAGTTGTTAATATTTATCGTGACAAAGATCTCGCTTATGGTACTTCCTTAGGTTCATTTGACGCTTATAAAAATTAATTAAATTTCACACTTTCATGTGGGTTCGACACCCTTGATTTTATCGTGCTACGATAGATCTTGTGCACTTACAAGGGCGTTCAAAGACTGTTTCTGCGGGCAATCTTTCACTCGATGAGGCCCTTCGCATAGAAAGCAACCCGACTTAGGTGCAAAATTCACTGACTCGGCAGACTTGACACGAGACTCTTTCCCGTGCGACTTCTTTTCATGCGTGTCGCTCTTGCTTTTCTTATTAGCTTTCGTCGGATTCTTTGAATCACTCTTGTTCTCATGCAGCCTCTTCTTATTTTGATTTGATGACCTGTAGTCAGTTAATCGTTCCGCAGCAGCCTGCGCGTCTGCTAAGTCCGATAGTGCTCTTCTGTTTAATTCAGTTTGCACCCAGGGCTTGTGTAACATCCTAAAAATTTTGAATTTAAATAGTGTACCTCGGGATGCATGCCCGACTTTGAATAGTGTGCCTTGGGGTGCGTGCCCGATTGGTCACATACCTGACTTTGTAAAATTAATTAATTAAGTTACTTTGGGTTAGGTCTTAAGTGGAAAAGATTGACAAAATGGTGTGTTAGTCATTAGATGATCTTAATATGCACCAAGCTTTGGTGTATTGGCTCAACACTGAATCCGATGGATAAATGGTTTGGGTGTGTTGGCTCCACACCGAATCAAAAGAGTATTTTATGGTAGATAACACCCTAACTAGGTGTGTTCGTTTCACGCGGAAGCTAGTTCTTTAGATAAGAACTAATACCCAAGGATTCATGTATATGCTTTGTAAGGGAAGCAAGCCCTTTGGCTTATAATAAGAGAAGGCAAGGGGTTTCCTTTGGTTACCTGGTTTGCAAGAGAAAGGGGTTTTGGGTTTTCTTGTGAAAGGAAGAAGAAGAAGGAGAAGAGGTGTCGGATCCATGTGCGCCGAGCCTTGGGATTATGTGAAAAAGGCTTGGTGAGATCGTGTGAGAAAGAGAATCTCCAATATTTCAACTTTGAAACCCTAGATCGTTGTACGAGCTCGTGGATCGAGGAGTCAATCGAATCGAGGTAAGAAATTTTGGTTATGTGTTGTGTATGATCTTTAGGTTTGATTTTGTGAAAATCAATGAAAAAGAAGGATGATAGATATGATTTTTATGAAAAAATGGGTTTCAAGGTTCAAACCCGAGAACTACTCAAAAACTGTGAAAATCGATTGATCAATTTTAAAAATCGATTAATCGATTTTTGACAGGAGAGAAATTTAAGAGGAAATTCACAAAATCGATTAATCGAAGAAAATTTTGATTAATCGATTTTGAAAATCGATTAATCGATTTGCCTGAGCTTGTTGACACTATCGTAGTATTTTAGCCATAACATTTTGTACCGAACTCTGATTGACATGATTCATATTACGTTGGAAAGACGCCAGCAAGCCCTACAACTTTTATGAATTGACTAACTTATGAATCAACCGTTTTAAAGGTCAAAATTTAGTAATAAGTTGGGCCAAATTCTAATTTTTATCAAGAAACGAACCCGATTAATCGATTAATCGATTTTTGAATTTCGATTAATCGAAATTGGGTCGATTAATCGACAGGTCTCAATCAGTGAGAAGGATTTTTTTCTGTTTGAAAATTGATCAATCGAGAGAAAATCGATCAATCGACTTTGGAAAATCGATTAATCGATTTTAAAAAAACCGATTAGTAGATTTTGTCTGAGTTGCCGGTACTGCTTTGGTATTTTGACCATAACTTTCTGCTCCGAACTCCGATTGATACGATTCTTGAGGAGTTAGAAAGATAACAAAAAGCTCTATAACTTTTGTGATATAACAATTTAGTAAATCTAAAATTATAAAGGTCAAAAATTTAGGAGAATGTTATATCAAATTCTAAGTTGGCACAAACTTGCCCGTTCCGACTCAGTTTTGAAAAAATACTTAAATAGGTCTATGTTATTTGTGATTGGAGTTAATCCTTGATGCATCATTGTGTGCTTGTGATGTAGATTAAGGGTGGAAGGCCATCGATAGGACCTTGCTTGCTTTGAGGTTTAGGTAGGGGAACTTCAACACAAACTTGCATGTTTAACTTTGATTCATAGTTTCTTTGAGGTATTTATATAAAAAAAATGATAAGTTTCTTTGATGTGTTTAGATGAAAAATGATAAGTTTTCTTGATGTATTTTGATGTAAGTTTGATAGTAATTTGAACTATAACTTGAACTCTTTGCAAAATAGAAATTTGAAATCCTTGAGTCGAAAATGATGAATTCTGAACTGTGAACTTAACCTAGAATTTCTATTATGGTATTTGATTTTAAACTTGATTTTTAAATGGTGAGTTTTAAAACCTTTGAACCAGGAATGTGAGCTTTGGATCGTGATTTAGAACTAGAATGTGAACTCGGAATCGTTGAGTCTTAGAGATTTGTGAGAAGGTATACCCTTGGACCGCTGTGGCGGGATTTATGTACACTCTTGGACCGCTGTGGCCGGATTTATGTACGCCCTTGGACCGATTTTACAGGATTTTACATACACCCTTAGACTTGTTATGCTCATGTACGCCTTTGGACCATTTTTACGGGATTTTACGTACACCCTTGGACTTGTTGTGCTCATGTACGCCCTTGGACCGCTTTCACGGGATTTTACATACTCCTTTGGACACTGTTGTGAGTCATGTACGCCCTTGGACCGTCTTTACGGGATTTACGTACACCCTTGGATTTTGATGTAGTCATGTACGCTCTTGGACCGCTTTTGCGGGATTTTACGTACTCTTCGGATTATACTTTGTGAATCAAACCATAAGTCGTGAGATTAAAGTGGACCGCTATGGGCGGATATTGTGTATGTGGACCACTATGGGCGGATTATATGTATGTGGACCGCTGTGGGCGGATTATGCTTATCGTGGACCGCTATGGGCGGAGTACAAGTACCATGTGGGCCGCTGGGACAAATTTGAAATCAATTTTGAAAGATAAATAAATATTTTGAAATCATTTTTGTGTGTAAAAAGGAAATCAGTTTTGTATGATAAGGAAATCAACTTTTAAATCAGTTTTATGTGAAAAAGGAAATCAGTTTTGAAATCAGTCGTGTGATAAGAAAACAGTATTTGAAATCAGTCTTTGTTAATAAGAAAAAGTACCTTTGAAATGAGTTTCAGTTTTAAATAAGAAAAGGTTTGATTATGACATTGAATCTATGTTTCCTTATGATAAGATGTGAATGAGTATTGAAATTTTCTCTACTGAGCTAGGATGTAGCTCACCCCTTCGACTATACGTCATAGGTATAGCTTCTATGTGGACACCAGACTTACAGATTGAGGAATTGAGGAGGGCTATGATGTTCGGGGTCGTAGATTGAGTATTTTGTAGAGATTGGTGAGTTCAGACTTGGTAACCTTTGAATACATATATAATTTTGTACGCCACTGTTTGGTGATGTTGGTACATCACCGGTGGTCGTTGTTAGTTATTGTAATATTAGATGTTAGAATTAGAGATTTATTTATGTCATATGTATCATCTGCTTTGATTTCTAATGTATGTGGATGTACCAAGCATTCTTTATAGATTGTGATTTACGATCTGGCGGTCTGGGTTTTCCCATTAGTGTTAGAAAAAAAAAAAAGTGTCTCAAAATTCAGGTTGGGAAAATCCAGGCTGTCACAGTTGGTATCAGAGCTTAGGCGTTAGGTCTTCTAGGGACGTAAGAGACCCAACTGTGACTCTATCACAGTTGGTATCAGAGCTTAAGTATTAGGTCTTATTGGGACCCGAAGTTTTGGCGATGAGTTCTGTTAGGGTATAAGAAACCCAACTGTGACTCTGTCACAGTTGGTATCAAAGCTTAGGAATTAGGTCTTGTTGGGACCCAAAAATTTAGGACTCAATTGCAATGTCATTAGATTATGTTGGAACTTAGGAGGGGTTCGCAATCCCTATTATGAAATCTTCTAGAAATTTTGAGCCATGTCTCTCAATGACATTAGGTTGCTGGGTTTTAGGCGTGAAGTCTCCCATGAGACTGTGAGTCTTAGTTATGTGTGCGGAGCGTGATTGTAGGACCATAGATGTGACATTAGATTTTGTCAGAGTATATTTTGTGAGCTTTTGAAATTCCTGTCTGAGTATAATAACTGATTGCTAATTAAAACTTTTGTTTCATTGTTATAACAGATCATTATGTTTGGTAGAGGTCGACGACCTAGAGATGGTCGAGGTGGTAGAGGTTTTCGGTCAAATACAATTAGAGTATCGTTGGGGAATAGAGATGCCCCAGGAGGCAGTGGTCAGGGGAACAGAGACCAAGAGGGGAACCAAGATAGAGATAAAAAAGAACAGGAAAAAGTAAGAGAAAGAAATGAAGAAAGAGAAGATCGTCAGAGAATGATGCATACCATGGAAACCATGGTAGCCGCCATGGCTCAACAAGCGGCATCATTGGCAGCTCATAATGCCAATGACCAGCATCAGCCACCTCCTACTCCTCCAGTGGGTACCACTCAGCAGATACCTTCTACATTCACCGAGTTTAGGAGGATCCGTCCTCCGAGTTTTTCAAGGCAAGCAGAGCCAATGGACGCAGAAAATTGGCTAAGCGAAATGGAGAAGGTATTCAGTGTACTTACGTGCACTGAGGATGAGAGTGTACGTTGGGCGGCCTATATGCTAGATGGGGAGGCAGCCCCATGGTGGAAGTCCATATCGCAGACTAGAGCGCAAGAGACCCCAGGATTGCCTTGGACATGGGAGGAATTCGTGGGAGAGTTCAACAAACAGTACTTCCCTGAGGTAGTGAGAAATGAAATGGAGGTGAAATTCCTACAGTTGGAGCAAGGGAGGATGTCTGTGAGAGAGTATGGAGTTGAGTTTATGAGGCTTGCTCGCTTTGCTCCTGAGTTCGTGGTGACAGATCTGATGAAAGCCAAGAAATTTCAACGCGGCTTAAGGCTGGATATCAGGGGGAAAGTCGTTGCTTTTGAGTTGAAAACTTATGGCGCAATAATGAGCAAGGCTCTTGTGGTGGAAGAAGATGTGGAAGAAATGTGTGACAGCCCGGATTTCGGCACTCCGAAACCCGTGCCATCAACACGATCATCTTGACCGTGCCCCTTAGCTAAGCACGGAGCATTGGCATATCAAGCATAAAATGAAATAATAAATGAAACTGCAGAATTTAAATCTATATTAAAGCAATTCTCCAAAAGACAGTTCTACCCTCATGCCTCTGCATGAATGGAGAACCGATTCGAACCATCGATGATAGCAATCATCACGGATGGTTCACCCCAAAAGAATAATCCCAAACTCAATATATACATGGTTTAACCAAAACAAGGCTTGACATACCAAGCCGTACCAATCTCTCTTAAAAAGCCCTCAAAGCGGCACAACGGAGTCCTCTAGAAGAAGTCCTCAGGAGGTGGCTCCAACTCTTCGCCGGCCGCAAGGTCCGACTCACCGGGGTCAGCGTCCCCTGAAGCCTCGACAGCTGCTAGTAGTGGACCTGCGACGTATAGTTTATAGGGTGAGCTACATCCTAGCTCAATAGGGAATAAAACACAGTTGAACATATAAATTATTACTCACATATATTCCATGATATGCCATGCATGATGTGTCTATGTAGTTATTGATGAAAACAGTTAAAAAGCATTGCATTTTACTGATAATTACTTATGTTTTTGTTTATTCATGAATGATGCTGAAAAGGCCTAAAGCAAAACTTAAACTTTCAACTTAAATAATCCCCGAGCAATATAGCATTGAGCCCCGATGAGATACCCATCATCGTCATCTATATAGACACTTTTAACGTATTCCCTGGGAATACAATATAGTACCCAAGCCCCTTTCCCTTGGGGATTGGTGGCGGGATTTCACTTGTCTCAAATCAATACCCCTGGGGTGTGCTTACTATGTACGGATAAGCCTCCACACTGGCTTACGGTTTCGCCGCCGTATCGGTCACGGATATCCTGCCGTGTCAGTCGTGGATATCCCGCCACGTCAATGGGGTACCCTATCAAACCTCAAATAACAAAAATATCGGTGCCTTACATATAGTTATTCACCGTGTAAGTGTGCTATCTTATATCAGTTAGGCCATATCAAACATGATTCAATCTTGGATACATCCCTGGGATGTATCCATTCACTTGCATCACACCTGATGCTCTTTTCCCTTTACTTCTTCATCCCCTGGGGATGGCTCATTATAATTACTCTTATGGATGTCACACACACACACTTTTCACAATTCTTAAGCAATAAAACATTTTGAATTTGAATTCTATATCACTACATACATGCTCTTATAAAATAAAGTACATGTTCAAGGTGTTCCCTACCTCAAGTCTTTATTTTCTCAACGCATCAAGGTCCCACGTGGCTCCTTGTGCACTAGCTCACACGTACCACCTATGGTACCACATAACAGGTGAAACACATCACTAAAGATGCAATAAAGGAGGTTCAAGACCCTCCATGAAGCTTAAAGTCAGACTCAAAAGTCAACAAAATTTAGCACAGTCGATTAATCGAACTCCAAAGTCGATTAATCGAATCTGATTCGATTAATCGATTTCCAAAATCGATTAATCGAAAGTCAATATCGATTAATTGATTCTCAAATCGATTAATCGAGATTCCCATTCGATTAATCGAAACCAAATTCGATTAATCGAAATTCTCCACTCTATCTGTCTATTCTCAATTCGAGTAATCGAATTTCCAAAATCGATTAATCGATCCCAAATCGATTAATCGAATTTCTAAATCGATTAATCAAATTTCCATTTCGATTACTCGATTTCTCCAATCTATTTTCTTTCCTCCACTGGAGTTCACTGTAGGCTCCCAGTCGATCAATCGATTTCCAATTCGATTAATCGAAATCTAAAGTCGATTAATCGAAATTCAATTCGATTAATCGAGATCGGGGGCCTCTGACTTTTCAACTTCCTGGCCAATTTCGATTAATCGAAACCCAATTTTGATTAATCGAAACCCAATTTCGATTAATCGAAATTGCCAGATTCAGCCCCTTTCAGGCTGTTCTTCCCAATCTTTTTCCACTCTTTTTCCTCTACTTTTCTAAACCATTATCCTATGATTCAAACCATTTTTAACTACAATTTAACATCTACAACCTATGCATTTTATTCACAAAGTTTTACCTTGAATCAATCTCAAATTGATTAAGTTGAGCGGTTGGAAAGGCTAGGGTTTCCAGCTTTTCTTCGAGCGGATCCCTCGCGTCGAATCCGACGTTTATTGCTCGAATCCCCCCCCCCCTCAACTAGCATTTACTCCTTGCATTAACTATGGTCTCCTTCTCTCTCTCTTCTTTGCTCTCTCTCAATCAACCAATTAAAAGAGAAACTAGGGCTATTAAACCCTTTTATCTCCCCCTTAGCTTGTGTGTTGAGCACATGCACCTCGATAGGTGTATGTGACCTTAGATTTACAACACACACCACATAGCCACACAATTTATCACATCTCATCCGTTCATCACACCCCATGCTAACTATTAGACTTCTATTTGGTCAAACCTATGACCGATCGGGCACGGATCCCGAGGTCACAGTTTAGCGTGATTTTTCGGCTATTACAAAATGTATAAGCGAAGGGACCAACAGCGTAGGGAAAGAGCAAGTCAAATACAGTCATATGCTCATGCGTAGGCACCCGAGATTCCAAGACTCTTATTGCCAGCACTCCCTCAGTCTACTCAGACCGTTCATGCAAGACCACCTGCGTCTGTGCCTGTGGTGACCTTTCGTCCTTCAAATCTTATGACAACTGGAGTGCCACAAACACAACAGGCTCAACCCACCTCATCATTTGCAGTTGGTAAACATGCCCAAGATGCGAGGGACGACATTGAGCAACCAAGTGTAAGTGGACCACAGGTGCATGTTTCAATTGTGGTCAGATGGGGCATCAGGTAAGGGACTGTCCGGAACCGAAGAATGAGAGGACGCCTTTAGCATGAGGAACCATCGAGCAATACAAGTGTCGTGTATCGTGTTCTTCAGTGCTTAATCTCAGAAACTCAGAAAATATACTCTTTGTATTTTGGGTGTATGATCAATGCTATTAGCTCATCTTTTGATATACGTATGTGGGAATCTTTATTGCAATTAATGGTTAGACTATTTCTTTTCCTTATAGCAATGGTCAAATTTCGATTGTGCTCCAATTGGTAAATTGCGGGTTGCAATTTTCATTGATGGTTCATATTGTAGTGGTTGTGACTATGGTTATTAGCTTAGTGGACATGTTCACCGATTTGGTGATATGTGGATTTTCATGCAGGATGACGGAGAAATTGGCTGAGGATAAGTCAGTCTTTCGTGGTGAACTCAATGTGGATAATAATTGAATGATTCTAGGGAATACATTTTTTTCATTCCGGGTGCATGAGTTATTTCCTCATGGTGGGTAAGTTCTTGTCAACGGGAATCATGGTTAGTGAGTTAGCGTTCGGAAATGGAGTCATGAATTTCGAGGACGAAATTTCCTTTAAGGGGAGGAGAATGTAACAACCCTGATTCTATCAAAAATAAGTCCGACAATTTTCAAGGACAAAAATTTTATAAGGAGGGAAGAATGTAACATCCTGAAAATTTCGAATTTAAATAGTGTACCTCGGGATGCATGCCCGACTTTGAACAGTGTGCCTTGGGGTGCGTGCCCGACTGGTCACATACCTGACTTTATAAAATTAATTAATTAAGTTACTTTGGGTTCGGTCTTAAGTGGAAAAGATTGACAAAATGGTGTGTTAGTCATTAGATGATCTTAATATGCACCAAGCTTTGGTGTATTGGTTCAACACTGAATCCGATGGATAAATGGTTTGGGTGTGTTGGCCCCACACCAAATCAAAAGTGTATTTTATGGTAGATAACATCCTAACTAGGTGTGTTTGTTTCACGTGGAAGCTAGTTCTTTAGATAAGAACTAATACCCAAGGATTCATGTATATGCTTTGTAAGGGAAGCAAGCCCTTTGATTTATAATAAGAGAAGGCAAGGGGTTTCCTTTGGTTACCCGGTTTGCAAGAGAAAGGGGTTTTGGGTTTTCTTGTGAAAGGAAGAAGAAGAAGGAGAAGAGGTGTCGGATCCGTGTGCGCCGAGCCTTGGGATTACATGAAAAAGGCTTGGTGAGATCGTGTGAGAAAGAGAATCTTCAATATTTCAACTTTGAAACCCTAGATCTTTGTACGAGCTCGTGGATCGAGGAGTCGATCGAATCGAGGTAAGAAATTTTGGTTATGTGTTGTGTATGATTTTTAGGTTTGATTTTGTGAAAATCAATGAAAAAGAAGGATGATAGATATGATTTTTATGAAAAAATGGGTTTCAAGGTTCAAACCCGAGAACTGCTCAAAAACTGCGAAAATCGATTGATCGATTTTAAAAATTGATTAATCGATTTTTGACAGGAGAGAAATTCAAGAGGAAATTCACAAAATCAATTAATTGAAAAAATTTTCAATTAATCGATTTTGAAAATCGATTGATCGATTTTGCCTGAGCTTGCTGACACTACTGTAGTATTTTGGCCAGAACGTTTTATTCCGAACTCTGATTGATATGATTCTTATTGCGTTGGAAAGAAGACAGCAAGCCCTACAACTTTCATGAATTGACTAACTTATGAATCAACCATTTTAAAGGTCAAAATTTAGTAATAAGTTGGGTCAAATTTTGATTTTTATTGAGAAACGAAACCGATTAATCGATTAAAATCGATTAATCGATTTTTGAATTTCGATTATTCGAAATTGGGTTGATTGATCGATTGGTCTCAATTAGTGAGGAGGATTTTTTGCTGTTTGAAAATCGATCAATCGAGAGAAAATCGATCAATCGACTTTGGAAAATCGATTAATCGATTTTAAAAAAATCGATTAGTCGATTTTGTCTGAGTTGCCAGTACTGCTTTGTTATTTTGACCATAACCTTTTGCTCCGAACTCTGATTGATACGATTCTTGAGGCGTTGGAAAGATAACAAAACTCTTTACAACTTTTGTGATATAACAATTTAGTAAATCCAAAATTTTAAAGGTCAAACATTTAGGAGAAAGTTATATCAAATTCTAAGTTGGCACAAACTTGCCCGTTCCGACTCGGTTTTGAGAAAATACTTAAATAGGTCTAAGTTATTTGTGATTGGAGTTAATCCTTGATGCATCATTGTGTGCTTGTGATGTAGATTAAGGGTGAAGGCCATCGATAGGACCTTGCTTGCTTCGAGGTTAAGGTAGGGGAACTTCAACACAAACTTGGATGTTTAACTTTGATTCATAGTTTCTTTGAGGTATTTATATAAAAAAAATGATAAGTTTCTTTGATGTGTTTAGATGAAAAATGATAAGTTTTCTTGATGTATTTTGATGTAAGTTTGATAGTAATTTGAACTATAACTTGAACTCTTTGCAAAATAGAAATTTGAAATCCTTAAGTCGAAAATGGTGAATTTTGAACTGTGAACTTAACCTAGAATTTCTACTATGGTATTCGATTTTAAACTTGATTTTTAAATGGTGAGTTTTAAAACCTTTGAACCAGGAATGTGAGCTTTGGATCATGATTTAGAAATCTAAACTAGAATGTGAACTCGGAATCGTTGAGTCTTGGAGATTTGTGAGAAGGTACACCCTTGGACTGCTATGGCGGGATTTATATACTCCCTTGGACCGCTGTGGCGGGATTTATATACGCTCTTGGACCGTTTTTACTGGATTTTACGTACACCCTTAGACTTGTTGTGCTCATGTATGCCCATGGACCGTTTTTACGAGATTTTACGTACACCCTTGGACTTGTTGTGCTCATGTACGCCCTTGGACCGCTTTCGCGGGATTTTACGTACTCCTTTGAACATTGTTGTGAGTCATGTACGCCCTTGGACCGTCTTTACGTGATTTACGTACACCCTTGGATTTCGATGTAGTCATGTACGCCCTTGGACCGCTTTTGCGGTATTTTACGTACTCTTCGGATTATACTTCGTGAATCAAACCATAAGTCGTGAGATTAAAGTGGACCGCTATGGGCGGATATTGTGTATGTGGACCACTATGGGCGGAGTACAAGTACCATGTGGGCCGTCGGGACAGATTTGAAATCAGTTTTGAAAGATAAATAAATGTTTTGAAATCAGTTTTGTATGATAAGGAAATCAGCTTTTAAATCAGTTTTATGTGAAAATGGAAATCTGTTTTGAAATCAGTCGTGTGATAAGTAAACAGTATTTGAAATCAGTCTTTGTTGATAAGAAAAAGTACCTTTGAAATGAGTTTCAGTTTTAAATAAGAAAAGGTTTGATTATGACATTGAATCTATGTTTCCTTATGATAAGATGTGAATGAGTATTAAATTTTCCTCTACTGAGCTAGGATGTAGCTCACCCCTTCGACTATACGTCACAAGTATAGCTTCTATGTGGACACCAGACTTGCAGATTGAGGAATTGAGGAGGGCTATGATGTTCGGGGTCGTAGATTGAGTATTTTGTGGAGATTGGTGAGTTCAAACTTGGTACCCTTTGAATAGGTATATAATTTTGTACGCCACTGTTTGGTGATGTTGGTATATCACCGGTGGTCGTTGTTAGTTATTGTAATATTAGATATTAGAATTAGAGATTTATTTATGCCATATGTATCATCTGCTTTGATTTCTAATGTATGTGGATGTACTAAGCATTCTTTATAGATTGTGATTTACGATCTGGCGGTCCGAGTTTTTCCATTAGTGTTAGAAGAAAAAAACAAAAAAAAAGTGTCTCAAAATTCAGGTTGGGAAAATCTGGGTTGTCACAGTTTGAGGCCTTCAATGAAGTAGAATAATTTATCCTTTTCAAACATTTTCCTTATGTCTAACATCAAAGCGGAGAATTGCCTCACGTATTCTCTTACGGTGCCCGTATGTTGCAGCTTTCGTAGTTTACGTCGGGTGATAAAGTCGATATTTTCGGGCAAGAATTGAGCTTTTAATTCTTTCTTCAAATCCTCCCACATATCTACCACACAGCGCCCATCCTGAATCTCTGCGTAGCGTGTATGCCACCACAGTTTAGCATCTCTCTCAAAATACATGGTCGCTGTGACCACTTTCATAGCTTCGGTGGCAGGTGGGATGAGACGGAAGTATTGCTCAATGTCCCATAAGAAATTCTCTAACTCCTTAGCATCCCGAGCATCCCCGTAGCACCGCGACTTTTGTATCTTAACCTTCCGTTGGGGAGTTTCTGGTTGTTGAACAGTCCCAGAACCAATCGCCCTCATCAGGACATTCATCTTCATGGTCAAGTCGTCGATCTGTAAACGAAGGGCTTCGACGATGCCCCTCGTGTCCTCGGTGAGGATCTCCACGTTCTCCGCTAACGTGGCATGATTCGCTTCCTGCTTATTTACAAGCGCAACCACAGACTCTATCTGTTCTGTCGAGCTTCCAGATCATCCAACCGTTCTCTTGTGCGCCTTCGCATAGCACCACTACTTATCCCAGTGTCGGCCATCTTTAGGCTCTGATACCAAATGTCACGTTCGTTAGTCTTTGTGACATAATCTCTCGTGCGGCAACTAGCTTTCAGACACAAAAGAAATTTTATTAATTTTTATGAGTATTTAGTTTTATAATTAAAAAAAAAATTATTATCTTTTAGGATTTTTTAGAATTGTAGGAGTTTTTTTCTTTTAGAATTTAAATTTTGAATTCAAAATTTTGAATTTTGAATTTTAAAATTTGGAAATTGAAATTTGAATTTTGAATTTTGAAATTTTGAATTTCGAAATTTGAATTTTGAATTTTGATTTTGAATTTTGAATTTTGAATTTGAAATTTAAAATTTAAAATTTGAATTTGAACTTCGAAAATTTAAAATTTTGAAATTTAAAATTTGATTTTGGTTTTGAATTAGTAAGATTTTATTTTCTTTCTGTCTTTTCTTGTGCAGGATTTGTAGGATTTTCTTTTCTTCATTTCTTCTCTTTTATAGGATCTTTTACTATTTTTAGGATTTATAAGATCTTTTTGGATTTTAAAATTTTTTAGGATCTATAGGATTTTCTTTTAGTTTATTGCCTTTTAGGAGTTATAGGATTGGTAGGATTTTATTTCTTTCCTTTCTTTTCTTTTGTAAGATTTTTGTTAGGATTTGGAAGATTTGTAGGTTTTCTTTTAGATTTTGAAATTTGAATTTTGAAATTTAAATACGAATTTGAAATTTAAATTTGAAATTTTGAAAATTGAATTTTAAATTTTAAATTTGAATTTGAAATTTGATTTTTAAATTTAAATTTTGAATTTGAAATTTAAAATTCAAATTTTAAATTTTGAATTTGAATTTTGAGAAAAAAATAAAAAATTGAATTGTGAATTTAAATTTCAAATCTTGATTTTGAATTTGAATTTGAATTTGAATTTGAATTTTGAATTTTGAATTTTGAATTTGAATTTTGGTTTGCAAATTTAAAATTTAAATTTGAATTTGAATTAAAAAAAAAAAAATTTGAATTTTGAATTTCAAATCTTGATTTTGATTTTCAACTTTTGATTTTGTATTTGAATTTTGAATTTGAAACTTGAATTTTGAATTTTGATTTTGATTTTGAAAATTTGATGTTTAGGATTTGCCGGATTCTCTTTTAGTTTATTGCCATTTTAGATTATTTGTATTAGTAGTTTGCTAATTATAGTTTACTTGTTACCAGATTTGGAGATCGAGGCCCAAGTCTACGAAAGCTTCAAAGGGGTCGCCCGCGAGAGGCCAAGGTATGGAACTTTTTTTCCAAAATTTAGTTAGTTTTTGTTGTTTGTATTTTCATTTTCTTAGTTTATGATTAGGTGATATGGAGTTTCTCACAAAACCAATGCCTTAATCTTTTGATGAGTTTAATTATGAAATTCTATACCAAAAATGGAAAGAATATGAAGGGAATGATCAAAATTGGTGGGAACCAAATCAGGGTTGTGAATTAAATCAACCTTATGTGTAAAAAATTTCAGACCAACTTCAGTTTGACTTTCAATATTCACGATTCCCATGGGATGAATATGGGGAGAATGATCTTAATCCATTCCCACATTTTGATGTATATGGGGAAAATGATCCTAATTGGTAGGAACCAAATCAAGGTTGTGAATTAAATCAGCCTTATGTGCAAAAATTTTCAGACCAATCTCAGTTTGACCCACAATATTCACAATCCCCATGGGATGAATATGGGGAGAATGATCCTAATCCATTCCCACATTTTGATGTATATGGGGAAAATGATCCTAATTGGTGGGAACCAAATCAAGGTTGTGAGTTAAATCAACCTTATGTGCAAAAATTTTCAGACCAACCTCAGTTTGACCCACAATATTCACAATCCCCATGGGATGAATATGGGGAGAATGATTCTAATCCATTCCCACATTTTGATGTATATGAGGAAAATGATCCTAATTGGTGGGAACCAAATTAGATGTTAACTAAAATTTCAAAAGAACTCCAACCCCATTTTAGGGAATTTGATCATCAAATGTGGCAGATGTTCGCCACCATGTCTAGGAAAACAAATACCTTGCCTAGCCAACCGATAAACTTCTCGCAATACCTGATTTGGGAAGAAGAAACTACCCCGCCCATGAGCCTGAGGTTGAGAGTGTGACCCTTGAGAGCGGACATGAGGTAGATTATAAGGAAGATGTTGTTGGCCCACATAATATTGAAACATCGGAAGATAGCCTACCAATTTGTGTTACTCTAATACCTCAAGAACAATTGCATGAGGATACAATTTTTTGTTTTACATCGACTGAGGAGTAACACAATTTGTGTTACTCCTCTAATAGCTTATGTGCCCAGCAATTTGTTTTTACAATGCTTCAAACCCTCAAGTCGATTGGTGGTAAATAATGACTTATTCGGTGCTTTCCTATCTTATCTTATTTAAACGACCTGTGCCAGGATTGCTGCTCGAGCCTATCACGCGAGGTCCACGTATAGATAATCACCTAACCTCTATATTATAATATAAACCACCATCCAGCCAGATGAGGTTGTCGGTATAGTAACTACGATGTCCCCTTAGCTCGAGACATGGCTATAATGAACTTAAGACCCGTCTTGGCTGCAGACGTTAGGCCCTTATGGTGGCTTGTAAGGTATGACACGTGTAGAAACTTAATTCATATTTAGTTGGCCTTCACAGCGTATTTTAACATATCATAATATTATTCGGTTCTGGGCTTAGGTCCCCGCCCCGATTTCATATTTGCATGGGCTTAAGTCCCCACTTTCGTAATATACATGTGTCTTAACATATTCTTTTATCATTTTTTTAAAAACTTAGTTAGAATGGGCCACGGTGCGATAGGCTTCACTAAACCACGTTTTTCAAGGGACGTGGATGTACTTCGTGTGGTATCCCATACTACTATAGAGGGGTTGCATCCATACATGGATGCCTACATTCCAAGTTTCACGTGACCGTAAAAGAAACTCCACCGTGATGAAGGCTTATGTCATGTGTCATATCTTATTCTTAACTTATATGCGTATGTCCTATCGTGATTTTTTATATGGTGAATGTCATATGATAATGGTGAACATATATAAGAATGAACTGCAATATAAACCTTAAGCATTTCATATTTTTGAAGAAAATTAATAAAGAGCATAACACACGAAATATTAAAGTAAAATAGAAAATAAGAAATATTTAACTACATTTTTTTTATAATAGAGTTGAAAATATACTTCATTAGGGCTAATTGTATCCATAAAATTTGGTGATTGACTGGTATAGCGATCTGACATATTTTAAAATTCTAAAGGAGCACATGTGTCCATTCAAGGATTGTATGAGGCTTAAAAGAGGTAATAAAATGATAAGTATTGTAAAACATTAATATTTGACCCCTTAAACTTATAGATTGTTATTCGATGCAAACTATTTAATATATTTTATATAATTTTAGCGATTTATAAGTCTGGAGATAAGTTGAGCATAAGGTAGCTCAAGAGTTTAAAAAATAATATCAAACCCGTTTAACCTTGGATCATCTAATGCGTATTTCGACTTGTAGCTCAATTTTGACCTTAAAAATATTAAATTTGTGAAATTACTATTTTAGACAAAGTTGTAGATCTCGTTGTCATCTTTTCAATGTCGTAAGAATCACGTCAATCTGAGTTCAGAGTAAAACGTTATGACCAAAATACTGAGGCTGTGTTTGTTAAAAAATTTGGCCGAATTTCACGAAAATCTGGGAAAAATGATCATATCGATTTTGGGCTGAATTTTTATGTTTTTAAGACCCGAAAATTTATCAAAATTTAAGAAAAAATTAGGGTTTTCTTTTTAAGAAATAACTGAATAATTTAAGATGAATTTAGAGGCACCCACCTGTTGAATCGTGATTGAAATCCTACAATGATTTGGGTTGATGGAGATCAGATTCGAGAGACGATATGCCCGAGTCTTTTCGCGAGAATTCCTTTCTTACAATAGATCGGTCGTGACGATGAGGAGCTTTGATGGTGAAAGATTCTTTGATAAGATCGAAAAATCGATGGAGATCTGACGAGGAATTGTGAAAGATGGCACTGTCGGAGCTTTTGCAGAGAAGAGAGAATAGAGAGAGACAATTGAGAGAAGAAGTAAATATATTTCTAATTTCCTTTCTAAGTTAACTCTAATTAAGACTATCCGTACAAGATTTAATAATATAGTAGTTTCTCCATGCAAGTAGAATTCATACGTGACTTGAATAGCTTAAGAAGAAGTTTTGTTTCAGCACTTTGTGTAAGCACCAAAGCAAAAGGTGATTCTCTCCCGAAATTACAGTTATGCCCTTTAACCTGCTTCACTCTTCAAACGGGCGTAACTTTTTATACTCTTGTCGAAAATCAACAAATTATATATCGTTAGAATCGTATCGATAAGTACTTTGTAATGAGTTTAATATTGATATATATATAAAATCAGACTATTTCTAAAGTGGGTAGATTCTGGTGTGGAGCGTTAGCACCACACACTGTGTGGTACATCATCTAATACCGTTAAATAATGTCAAAAAAATATCGGTTGTTACATCAGGGGAGGTATCTTTCCAGAAATATGTTCAGCTTTGAACAGTGATGGCTGCAACATTTAGGCCTATTCCTGAATTTGTGCGGGCCTTTATACTGAAAACTTTAAGCTAATAGTTTATATACATATCACTGATGTGAATTCCAAGCTATTTATTCTCCAAAGGTGGATATTTGATGTTTATGTTTAGACCATGTTGGTTATATATATATATATATACATATATAGTTTATTTATTTGAGATCTATTATAATGAACTGGCATTCATTATTGCATTGAGAATATAAAAAGTTACTTCCATAGGACAGAGTGAGCAGTCACCCTTGAGATTGGGGATTAGTGATAGTTCCATCAAAATATTTTGAACTAATTTATTTGAATTTCATTAGCCCTGTTGACCCCAAGAGGAAGTTGGTTATTGCTACATGGGTTAATTATAGTTGCCTACTTGGTTTGATCCTGGCAAATTATGTTGCCTCTGTCAAAGTTGTTTTCGGACTGCGTATTTGTATATCACTATATTTTCTCTCCGTTTTTGCTCCATAGTTGTCTGGAAATGTTTTACTAGGTCAGGAGGCTTGGATCTGACCTACAACTTATATTGTTTTGGCAGCTTGATTTTTTATTTTTTATTTTCTTTTCGTGCATGAATAATCTAATGGCCATGATGTACTAGTATATAATCCTATACGGGCAGGTGGATTGACACTTTTTCCTTCTTTTGTAGCTTCATTAGCAATGTGAGGATAGGAGTGTCTTGCGCTATGTTCATTATTACTTGGCCAGAATTTTATACTCTCGGTGCTCAGGTTTAACTCCGGTGGTGGGATTCCCACACCAAACCGGGATGCTCTTCGACATTGATCTTTGTTGGAGGGGTTACCAGAGCAGATGTTGAACCTCGTATAGTAGAGCAGCTTACTTCAGAGGCTTCAAATGCTAATGTTGAACGTATAGTTCCTGCATTTGATTTATAATTATGCATTTCCTTATTAACTAATATTCTGTTTATTTACATTGGATCCTGCTTTGCTGTTCATATGAGTGATTTTCTGAGCTTTGTTGTAGATGATGTGGTTCTGTAAAATTGTGTTTGACATTCTTGAGGAGGTATATCCTGTCCTGCGAGTCTTATTCCCCTTTGCTGAAAGCATCAATCAAACTTCTTTTCTTTAATATTTTAATTGTTTTAATAAGTTAACTTTGTAGTCCATGTTCCTTGTTTGTGGGGCAAGTTTGACCTTTTTAATGAAGCACTTTTCAGCCCTCAAGTATTCCCTCCCTTTCCTTTGAATTTCAGGTTGCTGATACAAAATACAAACGTAAAAAGGGCATGTTTGGTAAGCAGGGTGGTGATAAGGAGCTATGTAGATTTAATTGTTTTTGTGAATAAACATTTTCACATGTTCAATTTCTGTCATATGTTATTTGATGACTGATGTCTGTTTTTCTTTTCTTTTTCTTACCATATCACCCATAAATTTTAATTGACAAAGCACAATTAGTATCTTTTGCTCAATAAAGTCCAATTATTCTTTCACACATCATCACTCGTGTGATAGATCTTATATATTCACGGCGCCGTGAGGAAGTAATTTTCTATGATTTACATTAGTTAGGTTATGTACATCATGGACTATAGCATGCTAATTAGTGAACACCTAAATGATTCCGTGTTTAATATTCTAGCAGCCCCTAGATGATGCTGACTGTAAGAGGGATCCTTACAATACCTTCAAAAGATTGTCTGTTGGAACTTGTAATCCATGTGGCCTTTAAGCAAATTTTCATCCATAGCCTAGTAGGTTTAATTTTATGGCATGTCTAGTTGATTCAAAGCCATCGTCCCAAGTTTCTGTAGGACTTCTTTCCAAATTTCTGCAGGACTTCCTTGAACGAATCCAGTAGTGATGCAGTTTTTTCTTGAGCATTACAGCTTTCTTACACTTAAATTCTCCTTGATTTTACCGAGGATATTTATATGGCACTAGATTCCTTGTTATAATTTAAATTTCGCATCAGTCTTAGGTAATTTGATTGTTTCCACCTTTGGCTCTTTTTCAGCTGAACTTGCATTTGATATTTATCATCAGGAGGACAGGAACATGGTGACAAAAAACGCAGATAGTAACAGTTTGGCTACAGGTTCCAAATCCTGCCAAATTTGTCTTAATTGCGAAGTATTTAGACATAGGACGTGTCATAAATGACAATGCAGCTCTGCAATGCAATCATACTAATATGTCCATACAACTGCATACAATATATATAACAGTGTTCCTGTATCATTTTTTATCGATAATATCTATGTGTGTATATATATTATAGCAGAAAAAACGGAAAAGGAAAACAAACCTGAGCCTACAGCAAGAAGCTATACCACTAGCAAAAAAAGAAAAGAAAGGGACCAAACAAAGCAAAACTAGAACAACCAGAAGCAAACCCAACATCCTACCTAGAAGCTTATTGAGGAAATCATATCCCCCAGCAACCTGGGCAACCCCAGCAGGCCAACAACTGTGACAGCCCGAATTTCGGCATCCCGAAATCCGTGCCATCTGCACGACCTTCAAGGCCGTGCCTTACATTCATATCATAACTCCTCGTCATATATACAGCCAAACGGTAATTGAAGCACATGCGAATACTCTAAGCAACAATAAGAATTTATAAGTTAGTTGATCCTACCAGGCTGTTCTTGTTCCATGCCAATTCATGGACATAAGGACATACCCGACAGTTTAATGATACTCATTCCTCCTAGGTGGTCTACCAAGTGACAGTATTTAAACATTCAAATTAAAAAGGCTCGATATACCAAGCCATACACAGTACTCTCTCTCAACTCACTATCAAAGTATGCAGCGGGTTTCCTAGAAGAATTCCTCAGGAGGAGGTTCTGACTCTTCTGTGGGTACAGACACCGATGCCCTTGGATTAACTCCACCTGAAGTCCTTGTTGCCGTTAGTCCTTGACTTGCGACGTATAGTCTAAAGGGTGAGCTACATCCTAGCTCCGTAGGGAAAACAAAAGAACATATAGATTATCTCCCGCACATATGTTAGTACCAACTACATAAATTTTCAAGAAATATTTAGGTACAACCATTTGAAGGATAAAAGTAATTCAATGACTCAACCAATCTTAACACGTTTCATTTAATCTTCTTATGAATTTATTTGTGAACTTGGCCTAATCACTTAAATCTTAACTTAAGTAATCCTCGAGCACTATAGCATCGAGCCCCGATGGAATACCCGCCATCGTCTAACTAGAGCTTATTATGTGTATCCCACAGGAATCTTGCCCAAGCCCCTTTCTCATAGGCGGGGTCTATTCTCAATCTACATCCACAGGATGTGTTACCACTATACTGGATTGGCCGCCGATCGTCACGGATATCCCGTCGAGTCATTGTGGGTATCCCGCCACGGGTATTCTGATCAACCTTAAATAATAAAAATATCAATGTGCTTTACATATAGTTGTTCACCGTGATTGTGCTAGATATATTTCATTAGGCCTTATCACATTGTTTCTGTTTCTCTATTTTATTTCTTACGCATCCCTGGGATGCCTCATACTTCTATTTCAATTTTCTCTGATTTAACCACATTATATTTCGTCCCCTGGGGACCTCAGGATTCTTCACACTTTACACACACACACACTTATCATGAGAGTTTAATGTATATACTACTATTTAAATAGGCTTTACTATGCATATGAGTTCACAGAATAATGCACATGTTTCAAGAATACTCCCTACCTCGACGAATCTCAAGCACGCTTGTCCTCAGAGGTTATAGTGCATCGACCTACATTTAAAGAATTATACTTTTAGAATGATCTAAGGTCTTTGGGGTGTAGGACACCCGAGTTCCTCTTATTAGAAAACCAATATCTGAGTGGTCACGGACCTCGCTCATGTCATTAGCCCTCGCTCGAGCGGTCACTTGACCTCGCTCGAGCAGTCTCTAGACCTCGCTCGAGCGGTCATATCGAGATCGCTCGAGCGGTTAAATCGAGCTTTCAAATTTAAGATGACTCGCCGAGCGAGCCTCCCTTTAGTTTAAGGGACCGCCGAGCGAGCCTGTAGTCTTTCTTTTCTATGTTCATCCTCGCCGAGCGAGCCTCTTTAGACCGCTCGAGCGAGAAACACGATTTTGTCCATGATCGATCGAGATCATGCCTCCATCCTTCATTTTACCTTAATCTTATATAAAGCAACATACAAACATCCTTCCTACTATTTAAAACATTCCTAGGCATCTATATGTTTTTAACGTACCTCTGACGATGAAACACGCACAGGTTCGATTGAAGATTTGTAAACCCACTAGGCTATCCGGTCTCCCTGGTTCGTCCTCCCGTCATTACCTCTGATCTCCCTTGCCGAGCCAAGTTTCTGCAAACCCTAGTTCTCCCAGGCTCTTTTCTCCCCTTTCTTTTTCTCTATAATCTCCTCCTCTCTATTTAGGTTAGAATAGTTTTACGTAAGGACTCTTCTCTCTCTTCTTCCCTTTTATATTTATCAGAATTGGGATATACTAGTGTGTTTCCCATGTACACACTTTAAGCATTTGGGTGTTTTGGTCCCCATGTGAAACGCATATACCTATGTGCACAAAGTGTGCCATGCGCAGATTTCAAAAATCTGGGTTGTGACAATCACCCCAACTTATAAGATTTTCGCCCTCGAAAATCGATATTATTTCTTAATTCGATATCACTTTTGTCATCTGACTTGCATACAATCAGGAAATTTACTATTTAGCCGCATTTGCAGCTATCAGTGTTGGTCAATGCCCCAAAATTTCTATACGACAAAAACAAAACAATTTAAACAAAAAGATTATTATTGATACCCATCACACACATTTTTTTTTTTTTTTCCATCTATTTAAACCAAAACTTGTGCCATTCATGTCAAGATAGTTTTTTTTTTTTTTTTTTTTTTTTTTTTTTTACAACAAAAACAAGATTCTAACATCCATATCAAGTTTCAAAATATTACATGCCAGGTGTTCGAATATTTACTATTTCCTAATCCTCTTCCTCTTCATAGTCATCGCTGCCTGCCGTCAGTCATCATCGTCGCCGCCCACCGTGGACTGCCAACTTCGTGGCGCTCATCGTAGCCGGTCCGGAGGTAGATGCTCCAAATATAGAATCCCTCATGGCACCAACGCGCTGCATGTAGGTTTGCGGGTACGCATGGCCCATGAGGTCGATAAGTAGCGCCTCTTGGAACCTCTGATGCAACCTAATGTCCCTTCCTTGCTGAAGGATCTCTCGCATCATGCCCGTGTCAGTAGTGGGTATGGGCATGAACGTGGTGGAGGAAGTAGTCGGTCCCACGGAGTTTGATGGGTGGTCGATCCGGAGACCTGCGGTCTCTCTTCTTGTCAACGCCGGTTTGGAGGCTTTTTAAGATTTCCAATCTGGCGAGGTATGGGGACGACGTTGTCGGTGAGGAACAACTCGTCCTCCCGAATCCTAAATCCCCTTCCGCTTTCGCGACTCCAAAAGTCGGAAATCAATCACTCTAGTAGTCGGTTGATAGGTGGAGGGACAAAGACCCTCACATTTCTTCCAGAGGCGTGCCATGCCTTTTATGATGACCATAGGTGCATTGATCCACCTATTGTGAAAAGCGCAAAGGTTTCGCAAAACGCGTCTCGGCGTTCTTGATCATGACCGGTTGGGTGCAAATTCTTCTTGAAGATAATGTCTAAAAGCCACATTTGCGGCGGTAGTTGTGATCGTGTGATGGATTGTCCCGAGGCGGACCTACCGCCAGTGATGTCGGAGATGATCGTTGGGAACTCTACGTTCCCAGAAAAGGGTGGTAGGATGAGTGGCTTAGGAGTGTAGATGTGGGGGCATTTCATGGTCGAGGAGATGTCGGCACATCTAAAAACTAACTCGTTACCATCGATGGTAACAAGTATGGCGTCCTCATCGATGCTCATGTTTAAGGTTTGGTAGAAAAGTTTCACTAGCCTCGGGTAGTATCGATCCCCGAATGGCGTAAGGAGGGACTTGAGTTGATTGTTGGTTATGAAGTCCGATGTCCACTGGGTGGACGCCGGATCCCCGAAGCAAGAGGGATGTATTTCCCATTCGGCTTCAAAAATTTTTGCTCCCCACCAATCATCCAGTGTGATTGGTGTAGAGGGTGGGTTTGATGATGGTTGCGAGGTTTGTGGCGCTTGTTACCAAGATGCACCGAGTCGCCATCCGTTTCTTTGGTTGGGGGTTCGGGCTTGAGGCCATTTAGTATAATAATGCAAAAAAAGAAGGAAAAAAAAACTTTAGGAAATAGGTAGAGTTTACCTAGGATGATCGTCGGATCGGATTGCTCAAATCCGTTTGGAATCGGAAGAAAATGGTTGAAAACGGCCGCCTAACCCTTTCCCCGATCGCTTCTCCTTTTCTCGCTTGAAGATGAATGCACGCTGATCTCATATTTATAGTTCCGCCTCGAGCGGTCATTAGCCATCGCCGAGCGAGCACGTAAATCGTTCAAGATAATCCTTCCTCGCCGGCGAAGAGTAGTGTTTCGCCGGCGAGAATGTAACTAGTTTTATTATATACTATATCCTCGCCGAAGGTTATAATGCCTCAGCGGTTCAAAACCTCGCGGCGAAGCGGTCATTAGACCTCGCTCGTGCGAGAAGAGAATTTAAATTTTATGTTGTTCGCCGAATAACACAAGTGGTCGCCTTCGGCGAGACCGAGATGTTTCGGGTACCTTCTTGCTCGTTTAGGTTTGAATACATCACTAGTTTCATCAATTAAGAGTTGAACAAAAGATTTCTCAAACATTATTTGCAATCCTATATCAAAAGAAAACATACCTAACCTTCATAGTACAAATTACACATTCTCAAACCAATGAAAATCATTCAGTTGGCAACTTCGAACAATTTGGGATATTGTTCTCTAACATCAGCCTCACGTTCCCATGTTGCCTCTTCGATCGGATGGTTCTTCCATCGAACAAGTACTAAGGGAATCACTTTGTTCGCAACACCGCTTCTTTTCGATCTACAATTTCTATGGGTTCTTCAATCATGGTCATATCTTCATGCATTTCAATGATTGGCGCTCAAAGACGTGATCGTGGTCATTGAGATATTTTCTAAGCATAGACACGTGGAACACGTTGTGTACTGATCAAACAATGGTGGCAACCCAATGCGATAGGCTACTTCTCCCACTGACCCAAAACTTCAAACGGTCCGAGATAGCGGGGACTTAGTTTCCTCTCTTCCCAAATCTCATCACTCCCTTTATTGGTGATACTTTCACGAACACATGTTCCCCACTTTAAAGTCTACACCGTCCGCTTGATGTCGATAACTTTTCTCACTCGCTCGAGCCGCCTTTAGCCTCTCCCCATCATGCGGACAATGGCATTATCTTCAAGTAGCTCGGGTCCCAAAACAAATTTCTCCCGCTTCTTCCCAATTGATTGGCGACCTACATCGTCTTAGTATAAAGCTTCATACGGTGCCATCCCGATGCTCGTCTGAAAACTATTATTATAAGCGAACTCAATCAATGGTAGATGTTGATCCCACGATCCTTGCAATTCTAACATACATGCCCTAAGCATGTCTTCAATGACTTGGTTGACCCTCTCAGTTTGCCCGTCTGTTTGCGGGTGAAATGCCGTACTGAAATCCAACTTAGTTCCCATTCCTTCTTGGAATTTCCTCCAAAACTTTGACGTATATAATGGGTCTCGGTCTGAAACAATGCTACTTGGAATCCCATGTAGCCGAACGATCTCCTTCATGTAAAGTTCTGCTAATCTTCCCGCTGTGTACATCGTGTTGTACGGCAAGAAATGTGCCGACTTAGTTAATCGATCCACCACCACCCAAATGGCGTTATGCCTCCTTGCAGTTCGTGGTAACCCGACTATGAAATCCATTGAGATAGATTCCCATTTCCATTCCGGTATGGGTAAGGGCTGTAATAGGCCTGCGGGGTGTCTATGGTCGATTTTCACCTGTTGGCACGTCAAACATCGTGAAACATACTCTGCCACATCTTGTTTCAATCCTCTCCACCAGTAATTCTTTTTCAGATCCTGATACATCTTCGTGCTTCCTGGGTGGATCGCATAACTTGACCTGTGTGATTCATCAAGTATCGTCACGCAATTCGTTGTCCTAATGCAAAGCCGCCTTTGAATGTTAAGGAACCGTCTTCCTTGATTGAAAACTCAGAGGTAGTACCTTCTATTACATTTTGATGTATCCGTGTTAGAATCGGGTCTTTCATCCGTAGTTCGTATGTGTTCAAATATCACCGCTTCACGGATATGTTGGCTAAGAAGGCTCCCGTGGCTTGTGGTTGGATGTCGCACACATAACGCTAGATCTTCCAATGCCTTCCATCGATGTATACCGAAACTAGGCTAGCCACCGTGCGAACTCTTTCGACTCAAGGCGCCGCCACTCGTTAGCTTTGCTCGGATGATACCGAGATAGAATCGTAATCTTTGAGAAATTCCATCCACCTCCGCGCCTCATATTCGCCTTCCTTCGTAAACAGTATCCGAGGCTTTTATGGTCGTGAAAATTTCAAATGTTTCTCCGTGATAGGTAATGTCGCCATATTTTAATGCGATATATGAGCTAGTTCTAGATCGTGTGTTGGGTAGTTCCTTTCGTGCTTTTCAACCTGTCGAGCCGTAAGCTATTACCTTTTATGTTGATTTAGTACACAACCCAACCGTTATCTGAAGCATCACTATAAACTGCGAATCCTCCACTGCCTGATGGAATGGCTAACACTGGAGCTGAGGTGAGTCTTTTCTTGAGTTCTTGAAAACTCTTTTCACACGCCTCACTCCAATCAAATCTTGAGTCCTTTCTTGTAAGCCTTGTGAGAGGTCCTGATATTTTTGAAAACCCCTCAACGAAACGCCGATAATATCCTGTCAGTCCGAGGAAACTTCGGATATCTGTCACGGTTTTTGGTTGTTCCTCATCATCGCTTCGATCTTAGCGGATCCACGACACCATGCTTGGAAACGACATGTCCCGAAGTCGACTTCTTCTAGCCAAAACTCACATTTGCTGAGCTTGGCGTACAGTTGGTGTTCACGCAAAGTTCGTAGAGCGACACGTAAGTGTTCTTCATGCTCCGCTTTTGATTTGGAGTAGATTAGGATGTCATCAACAAACACTACAACCCAAGGTCTAAGTGTGGTTTAAACACTCGATTCATCAAATCCATAAACGACGCTGGTGCATTTGTCAGCCCAAATGGCATCACTAAAAATTCATAGTGTCCATACCGTGTTCTAAAAGCCGTTTTCTGTATGTCATCGGCCCTGACTCTTAACTGATGGTACCCGGATCTTAGGTCGATCTTGGAAAAGTGTTTTGCTCCTTGTAATTGGTCGAATAAGTCATCTATTCTTGGCAACGGATATCGATTCTTCACCGTGACTTTATTCAATTGGCGGTAGTCGATACACAAACGCATCGACCCATCCTTCTTTTTCACGAACAACACTGGTGCTCCCCACGGAGACACGCTTGGTCGTATAAACCCCTTGTCCATGAGCTCTTGCAGTTGTTCTTTCAATTCTTTCAACTCTGCAGGGGCCATTCTATAAGGTGTTTTTGAAATAGGTTCCGTTCCTGGTGCCAAATCGATCGCAAATTCTACTTCTCTTTCTGGAGGTAATCCTGGCAATTCTTCTGGGAATACATCTGGGAATTCTCGCACCACGGCTATGTCCGAGATAATATTCTTTTCTTCTTTATCCTCCTTCAAAAATGCCAAATAACCACTACACCCTTTCCTAATTAAACGTTCTGCTCTTACTGCAGATATAAGTGGTACCTGAGTCGACCTCTCCCCTTGAAATCGGAACGATCTCCTTGTATTAGGACGGAAGACAACAACTTTATCCTTGCAATCCACCGTTGCGCAATGGTGGGACAGCCAATCCATGCCAAGGATTACATCGAATCCTTGCATGTCCAACCATATTAAATTTGCGTCTAATTCGTGGACAACGTGATCCCTAATGCTTACTACTACCGATTTGCAGACTAACTCCGTGTCCACCAATTCTCCTGTTGGAATGGATACTGATAACACAAAGTCTAGCGTTTCCGGAACAATCTTCATCTTCTTTGCAAATCTAGGGGTAATGAAAGAGTGGGTAGACCGGTCTATCAAGACTTTCATGCGTCATACAATGTAAAGCACCCTTTCTCGTAAATCAACGCATCTACAATACATGCATATACGATCCATAAACAATTTTCACCCTTACGCTTAATATGATACATATATTTATATATCCTAATATAAACTCATTCTTTATCTAGAGTTATATTGAAACCAAATTCTCTATTTTAAAGGAGTTCTCACCTTGGATAATGTCGTGTACACTCCCTGCTTCCTGGGCAGTAACTGCGTAGGCTCTTCCTCGAATAACAGGCTTTCGAGCTTGAATTGGTTGTGGCATGGCGGTTGGAGCCGTCTTTTCTTTGGCTGTCTCAGGGCAATCTCTCATCATGTGACCTATCTTGCCACACTTGGAACAGCCTCGCATTCCTTGCCTACAAACCGTTGTTTTATGGGACTTGCCACATTTAGCACAAGTTTCCCTTGGAAATGAATTAGCGGCTATCGGAAAAACTTGTGGAGTTGTAGTCCTGTTGGAATAAGTGGGACCTTGATACCTCATCGATCTCCCTGATGCGAGCAACGGATAATTTTGATGAGTCGATCGTGGAGCAGCTCTCCCATAACCCGACGGAAATGACGGTTTCTGATTTGGTGTTATAAACCTCTTTCTTATGACGATTCATAACCCCCATTCCTATTCGAGATCGGTGCATTCTTCCGCCTTGATGTTCCCTCGCGGTATCGGTTATTATTTTCTTCCTCAACCACCAATGCCTTACTCATTACTTCTCCATAAGTCTTTAGTCGGAAGGCGCAACACCCCTGGATGTCTCAGTAAGCCCTGTTGGAACCTCTTCGCTTTCATCCCGTCGAGATTACGTGATGCAGGCGGCGAGCGGCCTCTCATGAATTCCACTCCATACTCTCTCACGGTCATTCTTCCCTGTGCTAGTTGTAAAAATTGGGTCTCCATCTGATTTCTCACAACTTCAGGAAAATATTGTTTATTGAATTCTTCTACAAATTCCCATGTCCACGACGTTTGGAGTTTCTTGTGCTCTCGTCATGACAGATTTCCACCAAGGTCCTTCTCCATCTAACATATATGCTGCCCAACCAGACGCTCTCATCCTCCGTGCATGTCAAGACGAACACCTTCTCCATTTCTCCCAACCGCTTCCGCTACCATTGTATGCTGTCACGAAAAATTGGGAGGTCTCATTCTTGAACTCGGTGAATGTGAAGCCAATAAAGGTGTAAGTCCCACCGAGGGTAGGTGTTCGCTGTGGTTCTCATCGTGTATGCGCCGCCAAGGACGCCGTTGTTGTGCCATGGCGCTGCCATGGTCTCCATTGTGTGCATCATTCTCTCGACGCCTTCTCTTTCCTCATTCCTTTCTCTCACCCTATCTTGTTCCCTTTGGTCTCGATCATGTCTATCCTGATCTTGCTCCTCTGCTTGATTTTGATTTCCTCCCTGGCCACTGCTCTCGGGAATCTCCCTGTTTCCCAATGGCACTCTGCTTGTAGGTGAGACGAACCCATCTCTCACAGAATTCTATCATGGCCACCCCCGGTCGGCCTCTCCTCTAGGAAACATAACGGTGCATGAGAATTAAAATCTCATTAGCAGAAGTCCCTATATTCCATTTATATGATAGTCGTAACTCGAAAGAAACGCTTTGATACTAATCAGGATGTTACCAATTTCGCATCCCAAATCGTGCCATCTGCACGACCTTCAAGGCCGTGCCTTACATTCATATCATAACTCCTCGTCATATATACAGCCAAACGGTAATTGAAGCACATGCGAATACTCTAAGCAACAATAAGAATTTATAAGTTAGTTGATCCTACCAGGCTGTTCTTGTTCCATGCCAATTCATGGACATAAGGACATACCCAGCTTTAATGATACTCATTCCTCCTAGGTGGTCTACCAAGTGATGATTTAAACATTCAAATTAAAAAGGCTCGATATACCAAGCCATACATGATTCTCTCAACTCACTATCAAAGTATGCGCTGGGTTTCTAGAAGAATTCCTCAGAGGAGGTTCACTCTTCTGTAAGGTGCATAATCATGCCCTTGGATTAACTCCACCAAGTCCTTGTTGCCCGTTAGTCCTTGACTGCGATAGTCTAAAGGGTGAGCTACATCCTAGCTGTAGGGAAAACAAAAGAACATATAGATTATCTCCACATATGTTAGTACCAACTACATAAATTTTCAAGAAATATTTAGGTACAACCATTTGAAGGATAAAAGTAATTCAATGACTCAACCAATCTTAACACGCTTAATCTTAATCTTATGAATTTATTTGTGAACTTGGCCTAATCACTTAAATCTTAACTTAAGTAATCCTCGAGCACTATAGCATCGAGCCCCGATGGAATACCCGCCATCTCGTCTAACTAGACAAGATTATTATGTGTATCCTCGAATCGCCCAAGCCCCTTTCTCATAGGCGGGTCTATTCTCAATCTACATCCACTCGGATGTGTTACCACTATACTGGATTGGTCAGCGTGCGGTCACGGATATCTGCCGAGTCGATCATGGGTATCCCGCCACGTCGGTGGGGTATTCTGATCAACCTTAAATAATAAAAATATCAATGTGCTTTACATATAGTTGTTCACCGTGATTGTGCTAGATATATTTCATTAGGCCTTATCACATTATTTCTGTTTCTCTATTTTATTTCTTACGCATCCCTGGGATGCCTCATACTTCTATTTCAATTTTCTCTGATTTAACCACATTATATTTCGTCCCCTGGGGACCTCAGGATTCTTCACACTTATCATGAGAGTTTAATGTATATACTACTATTTAAATAGGCTTTACTACGCATATGAGTTCACAGAATAATGCACATGTTTCAAGAATACTCCCTACCTCGACGAATCTCAAGCACGCTTGTCCTCAGAGGTTATAGTGCATCGACCTACATTTAAAGAATTATACTTTTAGAATGATCTAAGGTCTTTGGGTGTAGGACACCGAGTTCCTCTTATTAGAAAACCAATATCCGAGTGGTCACTGCACCTCGCCATGGTCATTAGCCCTCGCCGAGCGGTCACTTGACCTCGCCGGCGGTCTCTAGACCTCGCCGGCGGTCATATCGAGATCGCTCGGCGGTTAAATCGAGCTTTCAAATTTAAGATACGGACCTCGCTCGGCGAGCCTCCCTTTAGTTTAAGGGACCGCCGGCGAGCCCAGTCTTTCTTTTCTATGTTCATCCTCGCTCGAGCGAGCCTCTTTAGACCGCTTCGGCGAAAACATGATTTTTGTCCATGATCGATCGAGATCATGCCTCCATCCTTCATTTTACCTTAATCTTATATAAAGCAACATACAGCCAACATCCTTCCTACTATTTAAAACATTCCTAGGCATCTATATGTTTTTAACGTACCTCTGACGATGAAACACGCACAGGTTCGATTGAAGATTTGTAAACCCACTAGGCTATCCGGTCTCCCTGGTTCGTCCTCCCGTCATTACCTCTGATCTCCCTTGCCGAGCCAAGTTTCTGCAAACCCTAGTTCTCCCAGGCTCTTTTCTCCCCTTTCTTTTTCTCTATAATCTCCTCCTCTCTATTTAGGTTAGAATAGTTTTACGTAAGGACTCTTCTCTCTCTTCTTCCCTTTTATATTTATCAGAATTGGGATATACTAGTGTGTTTCCCATGTACACACTTTAAGCATTTGGGTGTTTTGGTCCCCATGTGAAACGCATATACCTATGTGCACAAAGTGTGCCATGCGCAGATTTCAAAAATCTGGGTTGTGACAACAACTGTATCTCCCTTATATGTGACAGATATATATCTAGGAAGTTGTGTATTTTTGCAACATTTGTGGCTTGGCCTAGACTGCTTTCGGACTACATTATATGAGAGAAAAATCATATTTGTGACCATCACATTTTTTCTCCACTCAAAGAATTGTTTGTGCACAATCATTTAAGTTCTACTATAGGTATTAACTTAAGAGTTCTACATGGTATAAATATGGTCGAGTGTAGATTGAGTTTCCGAGAGTTTGAATTGGCTAAGTTGTGGCCCTGGTTATGTCTCAAACAAAATCATTGGAGTATGATAATTGATTGAAATGTTCTGGTATAATCCGGATGTGGGTGTGTTTGCACTTTGCATTTTGAAGTCAATCACTGAATCTTTATTCTATAGGCTAAGAACTAGAACTTGATTAAACAATGCTTAAATGCAATAATGTTGTCAATTCTATATTATTAAACTAAACGGCTGGTGCCATTTTTTGAACTCTTGATTCCATTTCTTGATGTATCAATCACAGTCCATCCTTCTATGGAGTTCACCTACAGGGAAATTATCATAATATAACATAACAATAGCCGAATAAATTTCAATCTAGGTCCATCACTATAATTAGGCTCTGATGCAATGTGTCCCTTCGAGGGAATGCCCTAGTCTAAGGTAAGTGATTATTAGTATTTGGCAGGATTTCTAGTTTTCTACAGCTGGCTGGGAGCCTGATGTCAAACTGGCTTAGTGGCAGGTATAAGCACCCAAGTTCTAAAGTTTGGTATCAATGCTAGAAAAAACTCCCTATTGTGCAAGAGTAATTTTAAGCATTTTGCAACTATTGTCCTTGGGAGTTTCCTCAAAATGTGTTTCAAGAGAAAATCTTTCTTTTGTTTTTGTTTCCTTCACAATTCCCCAGCATTACATTTTGTCGTCTCCCATGTTCCAACTCATTCCCATTCCTTCTATGCTCTGTTTGTTTTTTCCTTTGTTGCACTTTGTCTTTATGAAGTTAAGAAGCCTATGTTTGGTTTCTAATGAAGTTTCTTTGGCCAGCAAACATGGTCTCAACTTTCTAATTGTAAATTATAATATTCTCTATTTTTTCTTCATAGTAAAAATATCTTAGCATGGTTATGTTAGAAATTCAGTGGATCCATGTCAATTTTTTTATTTGTTTTGTTTCTTGTTATCTAAATCAATTGGGTATATTGTTGAGCTGAAATGAGCATTTAAATTTGAGTATGATGTGAGTTCAAAATTCAGATCTTCGGGATTTAGCCCCTCCCCCCCTCCCTCCCTCATACTGCATTTACCTTCAATATTTGGATGAATATGTCTCCAAATAAGTCAGTCTCCTTTTCAGTTGTCTAGAGATTGGTGCACCGTCATCAATTATGATGCTAATTAAGCTCTATGCCATCATTAATTTTCCTGAAATTGCGAACCATTGATGAGAAGTAGGGCATGCTAATTTTCTTTGGAAATGTCAAATGTGGACACGAAAATATTGATAGGTAAATACAAAACATCATTAGATATATAATCAAGTTTATGAAGAACATCATCAGCCCTTTCAAAAGCTGACTTCTTCAAATGTTAGAGCTCCTTAAAATCCATGGAACTCATCTTATGACTGGAGGTGGTGGCTAAAAGGCTATTTATAAGCTGGATCATTTTATGATACCCAGTAGTGAGAGTCAATTCCCGCTTCCAATAATAATAATTAGCATATCTACTAAAGGCAATGGTCAAATCCAACTGCAACCAAATTTGTAGCCATTGGATTTGAGAGGATCTTGACTACTTGTCATCCTATGAAATAGGAAATAGTGGAAGTCTAAGATTTTCTCATATCTAATGATTGCAGATCAAGCTGAACTCAAAGTCAGGTTCAACCAGTTGAACCTGGCCATTGCCCCTGTTAACTAATGTGGCCCATTAATAAGTTTCCCTTGATCAATGGGCATGGACACCAATCGATGGCTAGAGGTTGGTGCACCATTATCAATTATGGTGCTAAGCTCTAAGCCATCATTAATTTCTCGAAAGTGTGAGGGTGACTGAACACTACTTTTTTTACTCAGAGAACATTAGATTGGGGAGAATACATTGGTTATTAAAATAGTACTTTAACTTATTAAATAAGTAACTTTTAAGGATCCCATAAAATTTTATAGTACTGTTAGGCAAATACAGGGCAATGGTAAGGTCCAATCAAGTCGAATCGGATTTCAAGTTCACCCATATCTGCAATTCTAGACAATAGGAGAATCTTGACAACACGTCATCTTATAATAGTTAAAAATTATAAAAGTCACGATTCTCTCATTTTGATGGACTACAGATGTGATTGAACTCAAAATCTGATTCAACCTAGTTGGACCAAACCATTCCCCTGTAAATACAATAGATCCCAAGATAGATAGATGGCAAGCTTTTAAAGAACCCATAATCCATGAAAGTCAGCAAAAGCTGAGTTTTCCGATGTCAAAGCTCCTAAAATTCATGAAAGTCAGTTTTGATAGAATGAAATGGCTAAAAGACTATTAGTAATAAATTTGATAGTGCCTTATGATGCCAGTGGTGAGCTGTAGGGACTAAAAAATACTAATTTCTTGGGAATGTCAAATGTGCACACTAACCTCCCTTAATTAATCAAGAGGATTGTTGAGGCAATTAAGAAGAAGGCTTGCAATGGCTTGCTATTAAAGGCAAGTCTCTTCATTTCTCTATTGCCACGTATCCGATATTTCAGCTGATGGGTTAGTTATAATTTCTGGTTTTTGCATATTAGTGCATTGAATTTAAGCTCTTTCGAACTCCTACATGGCTATTCTTTTGTAGGGTAACCAGATTGGGACCGTTATTGAATCCATTCAAGCAACCCTTGACTCAAAAGTTGTTGGTTGGGGTGTGATGGCCAGCCACCGTAGTAATGAGACAGAGGATAATTTTATCGTAGATCTCTCTATTGGTCTGGCAAGCGGACAGGTTTGATAATTTTATATTTTCTTTCAAACTATTATTTTTGTTGATATTATGGAGTTTTAACCTTTGTCTGGTGTCTCTACTTCAGATAAATGCAGGAGCTCGCTGCCGTAGTGAATGGCTTGCCAAATATAATCAGGTATTGGTGTCCCCCGTCTTGTTTAAGTGGTTACCAACAAATAGAGACAAATATAAGGAAGGTATTGCCAAATATAATAAGGTATTGGGTAAACTAGGTTCAAATATAAGGAAGGGAGCCGACTTAAGGCAGGCGGGGCCGGGTTAGGAACTTCATTGGAAACTGATGAAGATACTATTTTTGTTTAGAGTTCATTTTCTTTTGTTCTTTTATCTAGTGCTGAAATGGAGGAATATTTTTATTTCTTTTTTCAGTTGAAGTCTGCAAGAGAAGTGGCAAAAATTGCTACAACCGGGAGTGCTATTGGAGTAATATCTACAGGCGGATTTGCCTGGAAATATTCAAAGAGTCCACATGGTAGTAAACTAGCTTTGCTTTTCTTTTTTCACAATTTTCCCCTGCTCTTATGGGAGGAAAAAAAGCAATTCTCTTCCCAATTTACTAGGCACCCTAGAGATGGAAGACAACATATGGAGCTATAAGTCAGATCCCCCAACTTTCTCAATGGCTTATCAAGCAAATAGGAACAAAATGAAAAATTACCCAAATACATAAAAAGGTCAAAGCTCTTCTACCAATGAAGATGACACAGAAACCAGTTTTCATATCCCGTTATAGAATGATCAATTCTCTCCAAAGCAGATCATATGACCTTTTACTTGCTAGATTATGATTTATTTTTTAAATATCTGAATAATCTCGTCTGACTTAGTTTCTTCTTTGATAATGCAAAAGGTAGGAAGGATAGTTGGCCAATTTGCAAAACCCAGATTTGATCCATTTGGGACCCAAAATGGGGTGAAGCTCCCAAATTACCAGGGAGAATTATCAATGGCGACTCATTTGATGAGAAATCTAGAGCGTCGGACCCCCAAAGACTAATTGGAGCCTATACACAACCCGCAGCCAACTTGAATCTTCTCCAAGCATTTGCCACTGGTGGATTTGCTTCTATTCAAAGAGTCACGCAATGGAATTTGGACTTTACTGAGCACAACGAGCAAGGAGACAGGTATTTGATATCTTACAATTTCTTTATCCTTCATTTTTGTAGTTTGAACTTTGAAGTTGGTTTCGGATTTTCTTTTTCTCTTCCTATTGGTTTTATAGTTGTTTTGTCATAATGGTGATGTTCTATGGAAGGGATTTAATTGTTGGATAAACCTGCATTCAATCCACAAACTTTAACTGCAGATTCTAAGATGATAAACTTAGTCTAAATCTGGAGCTATGATTTCCTTTAAAGGGCAATTAGTAAATTTTGTTGGATTACTACCTCTAATGGTGGCCTTATCTTAGATAGCTGTAATGATTGAGTGGAATTACTACACATTTTTTATTGTAAATTTTATTTTCGCTTTAAAAAAATGCAATTTCCATAATTTACAGTAAGTTTTAACTTTTTGGAAACAGATACATGGAGCTTGCACAGAGAGTAGATGAAGCTCTAGGGTTCATGGTGGCTATTGGACTTACTGCAGATCATTCGCTAATGACCACTATAGAATTTTGGACATCCCATTAATGCCTTCACCTTCCATATGAGCAGTCATTGACAAGGGAAGATTCAACATCTGGGCTTTTTTATGATTGCCCTGCCCACATGCTTTGAGTAGGGGAGAGGATGTGACAGCTGGACAGTGCTCATGCTGAATTTCTTCCAAGGGTGGCCAATCCTCTGGCCATAAAGGTTAGTGCTATCTTTTGTAGTTGACAATGAAGCTTGAACTGAACATTGTATATTTTCAAAGGAAGTTAAATAATGACAACTGCCTTTGATTTTCAAAGAATTATTTTAATTATTTTAATTATAATTATTTCCCATGATTCCTGATTTTACTGTACATTATGGATTGACATAATGAGTTGAGCATTCTAGTTTTTTCTTGTCCTTGTGTTTTTTTTTTCTTTTCATATCATTATTATTTATGTATTTATATTTCTTCATTATTACTCCTAATTTTACTTTGAATTATGGATTGACACAATGAGTTGAGAATTCTAGTTTTTTTCCCGTCCTAGTGTTTTTTATTATTTATTATTATTATTATTATTGTTGTTGTTTTTTTGCTTTAGTGGAGATTATTTTATCAATTGAGTAACTGACTCCTTTTTTTTTTTCATACTTCTTATTTTTGTGTCTGATATATTAAAACTGATGCAGTTTTAGTAAAGGAGTTAGTAAGTTTACTTTTTTTGTGTTTGATATATTAAAGCTAATTTTGGTTGGTTTTTACTGATGGAAATTTATTGAACGCAGATGAAGATAGTTAGAATATGTTGGTGTTGGCAAATAAGATAAAAAGTGTCAGTGAGAAGGTAATTTTGGATCTTACCATTTGTTTTGTTTGTCAATTGTAATTTTGAATAAGGTGAGGTGGATTTCATATCTCAAGATCTAATTTTTATTAGGGTGCCTGATGCATCAACAATACATCATATGTTGTGTCTTGCACCATGGCCTAGACTTTAATGATATTCTCCTTTTGATTTCAGGTGAAGCTTTTTGATTTGAAGCTCACCTCAAACGGATCACTAGGGGACGGGGATACTTGGCAGGAGAGGCGAAGCACATTTTTTTTTTTTTTTTTTAAATTATGAAAATAGATCATGGGGTCCTTAGATTGTTAACTCTCTTTCTTTTCTTCTTTTTTTTTGTTTGAATAAAAGGATTGAGCATGTAAAATTTAAAATATTTGGTTAATTTGAAAGGTTGGATCATAGGTTGAGATGCAATCTTTTGTTTGAATAAATGGCATTAAATGATTTGCATTTGAGTTGAATGGATGTATTTAAATATGAGATTAATAGCTTTTTTTCTTTATATAATTTTTTTTAAAGCATTAAAAAAAAGCATTAAAAAAAGCATTAAAAAATTGCATTAAAAAAAAAGTATTATAAAAAGCATAAAAAAAAATTATTTAAAAAAAAATTACGTAAAAAATTGTCGACGTAATTTTTTTTTTTTAAATATATATATATATATATATTTAAAAATTTGCATATAAAAATCACTGCCCTAAATAGTTATAAAAAAAAACAGTGGTTTTTTTATGACTGTTAAGAGCAGTTATTGTTGAAGTTTATAAACCACTGCCTTCTATAGTGGTAAAAAAAATCACTCCTTTTTTTTTACAACTGTTAAGGATAGTGATTTTTTGGAAAAAAACCACCGTTTAAGGCAGTGGTTTTTTTGGCTTTTTCACGTAGTGGGATAGATAATGAATTTGCGAAGGAATAATAGCTCTAACCAACATTTAAACATCAAAATGGTGTTTAAATGATCCTCCACCACTAAAATTATACTTTTTTCTCACACCAGTGAAGTGTGATTTATCATGCATTATGTCATGTGGCGCACATCTGTGACCAATCTAAATTGTCCAAGTGGCAAATCCATCATTGAAATATATCTCAGCCGAAAGAAACATGCCGATATGAATCATTCGATTCATGAAATTTAATATCAGCCACTAAAAGTAAAACACCAGTTTATATTATAGTTAGCATATCGGATGGTTTAAATCTCCCTAAAACACCACTATTTGGCTTTTTGCACTTCAATTTATGATCTATCACTTTGATGATATGGATGTAGGTAATCTTGTTTATAAAGTTTTCTCCAAAATCCTTGCGAACCGGTTAGCTTCCCTCCTTCCTTCTATCATCACGGATGAGTAGGGTGCCTTTATCAAAGGCATGAACATTTTCGATAATATCCTGCATGCCCACGATTTCATTAATAACATTGATAATAAATCGGCTGGTGGTAACTTAGTTCTCAAATTGGATATGTCTAGGGCTTATGATAGAGTCAACTGAGAATTCTTGGAAAATGTTCTTGCATTTGGTTTTTGTTACTTCGAAGGAAAAAAGGGGCCTTAAGCAAGGAGATCCATTGTCTCCAGCACTATTTATTGTGATGCAAGATGTTCTCAGTTGAGCCATTAATCAATGTGTGAATCTAGGGTAGATCGACAAGTTCAGTCCTAAGCGGATTAACAATTCTATTTCTCATCTTATGTTCACCGATGATCTTATTATTTTTTCGAAGGAGACTAAGAAGTCTTTGAGAAAACTTAAGTTGTTAATCAACACTTATGAAGGGGAATCAGATCAATTGCTCAATGTTGAGAAAAGTAGCTACTTTGTCCCAAAAAATGCGACCGATGCAAAAATCAATATGATCAAGGATCATATCGGATTTAACCATGCTTCCCTCCCTTCTAATTACTTGGGTGTGCCGTTATTTAAAGGCCGGCTTAAGAAGGTTGATTGTGTTGGGGCCGTCTCTAAAATTTCTAAACGTTTGGAGGATTGGAAATCTCAGTTCCTATCAGATGGGGGTAAGCCTGTTCTTATCAAACATGTGTTCAGCTCGATACCTATTTACCGTTTGTCCATTTTCCATATCCCTCATGGCATTGTTGATCAGCTGGAGAAGTGTTTCTCTAACTTTTTTTGGGGTATGTCGGATGGTAAATTGAAGCATCATTGGAAGAAATGGGTCGATGTCTCCATTCCTTGTTCTGAAGGCGGACTTGGAATCAGAAAGTTAAGGGGTGTTAATGATGCTGGTATGATAAGATTAGCTTGGAAAGTAATTAAAGGAGATTCTCTATGGGCAAAATATGTCGAGACTAGGTATATTAATGGTAAAGGTTTCTGGTTTACCACGCCGCAGAATGGTGATTCTTATATTTGGAAATGGGTCAGGTGTAACAGTAAGGAAAGAATGAGCCATTGTAAATGGCTTGTTGATCCTAATTCAACTTTTTCCATCACTAAGGTTCATTGGTGCGGCGTTCCTACGCCTGTGGGAGATTTTTGTCCGACTTCTTCTTTGGATTGCACTATTGGTGAAGCTTGGGGGGAAATGGTATCTGTCTAGCTAAATTTCTTGGTAAGAGATTGATTATTGAAAGCGATTCATTTATTCTTATAAGGGGTCTGAATGGTGGGTATGTCACTTGGAATATGTCTGAAATTCTAGCTTAGATATGGATGTACTGGCAGTTTTGCAATGAGAAGCGAAACATTGTGTAAGGGAGGTGAAAGGTGTTGCGGACGATCTTACGAAAATGGTGATCCTCAATTCTTATAGCATTACTCTCTCCCATTTAATTGATGCGCCTCGGTCTCTTAAGAGTATTATTAGGCTAGAAAAGTAGGGTGTGTGTTATCTTAGGTTCTTATAAGCCCGGTAGTTGTATTTTTCTATTTTTGTGTTTTGTTGATTGGTTTACTTAGTAAAAAAAATGGATCACCCATATCTTAAACTATTGATGGTGTACAATGATTTAGACACCATTTCAACGGTCAGGAGAGTCCGATCCATTTGTGAAAAGAATAATATTTGTGACCAATCTAGAAAAGTGTTCATTCAAGTTTAAGCTCGGCTCTCAATTCCATCTCGGATTCACCAGCGTATCCAATGATTTTACAAGCAGGAGGAATCAATTTTCAAATCCTTCTGAAAGGATTTTTTTATTTTATTTTAAAGTTTGAGGTTGGAGAGTCCTCACTCATTTATTAAATAAGGAAGTTCATTGAGAGCTTCGACATCGTGATCACCCTATGATGAACTCAGATGTACAATGTCTTTCCGATATCATGGGTAAATAGAAAGTAAGTCCTTCCTGTGCAGATCAAGAATTTCATTTGGCACATACTTCTACTGTATAATGGAAGGGAAACCTCTTGGATGGACAAAGGCCCAATATTTGCATTCAGGGGTCAAACGGGTTGGGTGATGAGTAGTGAAATATGATGATATTTCACCCCTAAATACCTACATTTAGCTATCCGATGAAGACTATCTGATAAGAATTATTAGATTTGAAGTGTTTCAGGTAAATACAAGCCAAGTGCAGAAAACAGCCCAAGAATTCTGAAAATAATATCAAAACACTATAACTTTGGGTCATCGAGAACTTGGTGCGAATTACAGATCAATTTGGACCTTCAAGATGGCCGAATTATGAAATTATCAAAACATAAAAGTTGTAGAGCTTTCTGTCAGCTTTCCAACGGCCCAAGAATCACCTCAATCAGAGTTCGAGAAAGAACGTTATAGCCAAAATACCGAAGAAGTGTCTGATGCAAAGTTCGGCGGGAATTCACGAAAATCTGGGAGGTCAATGCATCGACCCTAAATTTTCAAGTTGGAATACCTCTGCGGCTGAGAAACTTCGGCTCTATTTAAAGCGGATCAAACACTTCTGAAAGGAGGAATTAGAGATAGGAATTAGAGGGAGGAATTAGAGATAGAAATTAGAGATAGATAATTAGAGATAAAGGA
Source organism: Chloranthus sessilifolius (assembly GCA_021018995.1). Lineage (NCBI taxonomy): Eukaryota > Viridiplantae > Streptophyta > Magnoliopsida > Chloranthales > Chloranthaceae > Chloranthus > Chloranthus sessilifolius. The sequence continues at coordinate 44,401,158 of CM037584.1, forward strand.
ATTAGAGATAGAGAATTAGAGAGTTAGTTTTAGCTTTTCTTTTTTTAGAGTTTTTGGAGAGAATTTTTTAGAAGATTATTATTCATTATTATTATTTTTGGTTTTAGACTCCTCTTGGCATCTTTTCAAGAGTTCTTCTTTCTCCTTCTAGGGTTCCATCTGGGTAGATTGTACCTAGGATTTGCATTATTTTTCCTTTACGTTCATGAAAGCATAGATTATATTTAAAAAAAGGCATTGTAAACAAAGATCTTTGGGAGAAATGAAAAGAGGAATGACTTTGAATGAACAAGGAGATCATACACCAAAGATGAGCGGCTAAATCAGTAGATCGGGGAAGATGCGATCCCCAGATAAGTACCCTTATTTATGATTAATATCATAGTCGATTTATTGTCATCATGGAATCATTTTACTAAAAGTTTGTGTTATTGAAAATATATTGAATGCTTGTTATGGCCGTTGATTGCGCGTATCAACGGTTATAATCGCTAGATCTGGACCTGCAGAGTGATCTAGGCTGCAGAGCGATTATGTACTTACTGTTATGATCTAAACATCATGAGATACGCTATGCTTCTTACATGACTCATACCGCAATGATAGGCTGAGTCATTGGTTTTAGATAGGGTATGCCGGATTGATGATTATATTTTATTACGAATCATCTCTATAGACGAATGATGGTGTGAATTATGCTTTAAGGAAACTGTGAGTTTTAATGGTAGAAAAGGGGTACAAATTTGGGGTAGCATAGTCCTTGATCTCATTTAATTATTACTTTAGATTCATCGGTAATTAGTTGTTTAGATTAATTTATTTTTCTGTATTTAGGAAAAGTGTGATAAATTTTAGTAAAATAGAATCTGCCCTTTGGTACTTCCTTAGGGACGTTTTTAAATCTCTAAAAGAATTAATTAAAATTCACATTTCCATGTGGGTTCGACACCTTTGTTCTTGCCATACTGCAATAGATCTTGTGCACCTGCAAGGGTTACATTTAAAATCGATCATTGGGTCGAGGGGGTTGAGCCACACTCGACCCATTTGAAATCCAGTCGGGCCTGTTAGGGTCAAGTCGAAAAAAAATCCCAAACCCATTTCCAGTCAGGGTTCTTGTCGACCAATATCTATACCTAACCTATTGAAAGTCAAGTCGAATCTATATTATTATTAAAAAAAAAAAAAAGTCGAATCTATATTATATAACACTTGTATGGGTAGCTCTATTTGCATCAACTGAATCTCTAAAAGTACCAACCTTATTTGAGAAGTTATAAAATAATATTATGTTATAATATTATTTTCTCATAATATATGCACCCCCTCATTGTATGTGAAGCACTCACTTATTCTTCTTCAACTGAAACCCTAAAATAGAAGAATAAGTGAGTTTTGGTTCTCGCTCGAGCGATCGGAGCGACCCGTGATGATCGACTTACGTGCAAACTTGGGTTTTTTACTATTTTCCCTTGGGTTAGAAGTAGGAATCTTGTCTTATATATAAAGGGAAAGCTATGGACGAATAATAGAGCCTTTGTGAGAGAGAAATATCATTGTAAAGCTTTGGGAAAACCTATTTAGGGTTTTAAGGAGAACTTTGGTGAGGCTTGAGTGTTCATGTATTCTTATGTAATCATCAATATAGTGGATTATTGTTGCCTGTGGACGTAGACATATTATCAAACCACGTAAATATTGTCTCTTGTGTGTTTGTGGTTGATTTTCTTTTATTTTGTGTTCTTATTTGATTGTTCATCATGAGATCGCTGGTTAAATTTGTGTGCTTTCGCGCTATATCGACTATGTCTAGCTAAAGAGATTACGTATAATGTGATGCTGGAGAACTCGGCAGCCTCACTGTGGGCCAAATTGGAGAGTCTCTGCATGATGAAATCTCTTACAAGTCGTCTATATCTTAAGAAGTAACTGTATAAGTTACACATTTGAGCGCCCTCGGGGTGCTGGTGGCAGCTGTAATATGAGTTTTGTGAAAATTAAGTTGTACTCGCAAGTGCACGAATCATGATGTAGTCAGTGAGTGCAGAGTACGAGATCGTTCCACGAGGATTGGTTAGAAAATTTAAAAGAGGAGATAATAATTAACCAAAAGAATTACCACATATCTAGCACAGTATTTAAACTAATTTTATGATTCTGAGAGTTTGACAGATGAGATAAAGATTAGACAGTAAAATAAAATCTAAACAATTAATAAAATATAAGGATTGAGATACCAAATCCCCTCATCGTAGGTTTATCATTCATGTAATAAAAATATGTGGATTAAGATATGAGATTATCAAAAGATGTCAATGTGCAAGAACTGGACCCAAACACACATGAGTTCTAAAATGCAGATATGAGATCAAGGAGATGTATGATTAACATCGCATGAGTGTGTGATTAACACTCACACCTCAAATAGCACTCAAAATCTAATCTCTAGGTAAATTTCATACTATCGATCTAAGATCAATGAGATGTATGATTAACATCCCATGAGTGTATGATTAACGCTCACACCTCGGATGGTAATTGGAACTTACTTCTGGGATAAAGTCTAAACTATCGATCTAAGATCACGGAGATGTATGATTAACATCCCATGAGTGTACGGTTAATATTGTGATTTTAATTATGATGTTTTACTCGCAAGCGCACGAATCAGATTGTAGATAGTGGGTGCGGAGTATGAGATCGTTCTCACGAGGAGTAATATAGAAGATCTAAAAAGATGAAACAGTAACTCAAGAAATCTACCAAGATTTAACAGTACCCTACCAATATTACGATTTAGGCAGTTTTGTGAGATGATAATTACTGACTACAAAATAAAGCTTAAGTAATAATTTAAAAATAAAGGTAAAGATGAAGATACTAAATCCTTCCATCTTTAGTTTGTTCTTTCCGTAATACAAATCTAAGGATTAAACTATGAGATATAACACTGAAAAGCATCTTTTATGAAAGATAAATGGTCAAAACCAGGATAGGTTCTACATTCCATCCCTGCAATCAGAACTTAATTTCAGAGATGATTTCCATATATAGATCTGGGATCAAGGGCATGACTCGGCACACTTGATCTCAGATACAAATAGAAATCATCCCCAACATGGGTAAAAACTTCAACAAGAATACCACCATAGATCTGAGATCAAGGACATGACTCAGCACACTTGATTTCAGATTATGGAGTAATTAAGATAAAATTACCATTACATATCCAAGATTCAAGGCATTACTCGGCACAGTCGATCCCAGATGGTAATCGTAAGTAGATCCACACGATAAAAACAAAAAGATCATATAACAATGATTGAGGCAAAATTACCATCATAGATCTGAGATCCAGGGCATGACTCGGCACACTCAATCCCAGTTAGTGGCAGAGATTTTATCCATTCGTGATAGCATAACAACCATAAAATAAAATTTCAAAGTTTAATCCTAGATCTATACTATTAGAAGTACATCCCTCGGATGGGAATCATTAGATCCCCATCTCTAAGAAATTAGCCACGCATGCTGTAATTGAACGACATAAAAAAGTAATTAATAGAAAATAGCATTGATCTAATTAATTAAAAATATCTCAACCTTCAATAGCAATTTCTTAATCCAAGCTTAATCCACCAGTCTAATGATCTTTTGAAACAAAATTAAAAATACTCTCTACTAATCTATAAATTTAAACTAAGAATTAATTGAACAAAAATTATATTCTCTCAAGAAAGGAATGCTAAAAACGAAGGCAAAAAGAACAAAGCTCTTAAAAAAATAACAATCTCTACCTCTGCGTGTATATTCTCGAGTTGTTTGTGGCTTTAAATACTTTCAAGTCTCGTAGTTTTCCTAGCCCGAAAAGCCAGGGTTGATTAATCGACCTTATAGAGTCGATGCATCGACTCCCTAAAAATCTGCATTAAGAAGCCTTTTCCATCTCAAATGGAATCACTTCCCTCGATTAATTGAGTAAAGGGTCGAATAATCGACCTCCTCAGATTTTTGTGAACTTCCGCCCAACTCTCCATCAAATATTGCCTCGGTATTTCGGCCATAACTTTCTACTCCAAATTCAGATTGATATGCTTCTTATGGCATTAGAAAGATGATGGAAAGCTCTACAACTTTTGTGTTTTAGCAATTTCACGAATCGGACTCCTTGAAGGTCCAAATTGAGTTGCAAGTCGCACTAAGTTCTCGATGACCCAAGGTTGCAGTGTTTGACATTATTTTCGGAATTCTTGGGCTGTTTAATGCACTTGGATTGTATTTACCTGAAACACTTTAAATCTAGTAATTCTCATCCGATAGCCTTTATCGGATGGCTAAATATAAGTATTTAGAGGTGAAATATCATCATATTTCACTACTCATCACACCCCCAAACCTACACTTTGCTAGTCCTCGAGCAAAGCGAACTAAAGAAAGTAAATGTCACTTTCGTAGGGAGCACGATTGCACTTAACATGTGCAATAAGCCTTTAAATCCCTAGGTGATCCCTAGTGGAGGAGTTGTGTCTCCTGAGGGTTTATAGTGAAGTTACCTATAAACTTCCAAAAATTTCAAACTATCGACAAAATTGAGTTTTGTAACATATATATTATTCAAAAACAAAAACATTAATTGCTTCAATATGTGAATTATCAATCTTAATGTCATATCAATCATGCTAGTGCCCATTCAAATTAATCCAATGCTCAAATTTTTAGATAACTCATCCATTCATGCCTAAACGTGAAGTGTGTGCATACCCAAACCAAGATTCATCCATCTCAGAACTAGTCCAAACGGGAAACCATCGGATCTGTTGTCTCGACTCAATCCTCACTTTAGGTATATTCTCGAAATACAATCACTCCGATGATGGGTAAGTTTTCACACACATGTGAGAGATCAATACAAAGCAAATAAAAATGGTCTCACATGATAAAAGAAACACAGTGTATCAAAGAATAAAAAAAAAAAAAAATCTCATAAGAAAAGATGCTTGTATTTCCTAAGCATGTCATATCAAGTTCCATAGGTATTATATATTGACTCTCCACAAGACAGTTACCAATGCAAGATTGGATCATGAAGGCCTTTTGTAGGGTCGTAACGGGGCTCAGGTAAGGGTAAGAAAGAAAGGAAAGTTGGGATTCAAAATTTCTGAGAAATCGAAAAAGAAACTAACTTTTGATTTTTCTATTTCTCTTCTTTTTCTTTTCTAATCTCTCGCTATTTTTTCTCAATATTTTTTTCTATTTTCTCCCCTCCTTTTTTTTAAAAAAAAATATATATATTTTTGTCATACACTCTCAGTAAACACTACAATTCGGTATCTCTCTTTTCGTTCATTCTCATCCCTCGTTCCTAATTTCTCATAAATAAGAAAGGTAAAGTTGAATTTTCAGAAATGGTGAAGGGTTAAAGGTTAACGTGGCTTATTAAAGAATGTATAAAGGCAAATTTTTTAATAAGCTCAAAGGAGTACTAGAAGGATAAATTTATATGAGGGGGGGCATTTTAAGCACAAACGAGCCAAAGATGACCTTCAATCATGTCCTTAAAAGATGGTAACCTTGCCTATTTATCTTAAGCAAACAAATAACACGTTATAGCACAATAATATGAATTTAATATCATGCAAAGTCACAAGTCAAAATAAAATATATGAGATTATGCAAAAATAATTTGTATTCAAAGACAACTCCGAGTTTATGTATTCCCTCATCAATGACGGATATTTGGCTCTAAAGCTCACCGGGTTTAGTCTCCACTGAGAACTTAAGATTCAACGTTCAAAACAGTTCATCGATTTCTAAGTCTTAGCTTGATATAAGTGCAAAAATTCAAAACATGAATATCAAAATTACCCACAAAATATCACATTAAGCGTCATTATTTTAAATACAAGCATTTAAGATCTGACATAGATATTATCAAAATTAAATTCACCTATCATCAATTAAAGTTTAAAAACTATTGTAAGATAATTCATGTATGATGGCTCCAAATTTATTTATAATTTTTTTTTATTACTATCGATTAATCGACTCAAAGAAGTCGATTAATCGAGAGTGGATGGTCGATTAATCGAGAAAAAGTTTAAAATATATATATATATATATATATATATATATATATATATATATTATAAAAAATAAGTGATGAAAGAAAGATAATCATACCCCCAAACCGAAAAATGATAATGTCCTCATTGATTGAAATAGGTAGTGCACCCCTAAACCTGTTGAAAAGTACCTCAACACAAAGATCCGGTGCAGAGAATATGTGCATCAAATTGAAACATAAAAAGATAATGTGGTTTCACTAATTAGGGAATTAAAAACAACTTAAACTAAACAAAAAACTAATATTCTAGAACTAAACATACGAAATAAAGACATCCTAAATCTTAAAGCAAAACTAAAACATGAATCCAACTCCTTTAATCATTGTTAGGTGGGTCCATCCACCGTTGTTCATGTAAATCGACGTTCTTTGGCACAAGGAACAATTTCTCCTAGAGTTCAAGCGGAAATTGATGAATTACCTCCGATGGTATGGATGGAGGCGTGGAGGCGACGGTAGGAGATGGAAATAGGGGTGGTGGTGGAGGAATCACATCAATCATCTCGATACCAGTAGTGATGCACGGTTGAGGAGATTTGGAATGGTTTACCTTCTTTCTAGATGGTTCACCCTAGGAAGGAATGACCATCGGATCGAGGTCGATGATTTCAACAGTGCTAGGCTCAAAAGGGACCGTCAGATTAGTGCAGCGCTCTCGCTTTTTGGCAGTCTCCTCCATCTTTAATAACTGTGCTCTGGTTAGATAGAATCTTCGAGCCATAAGAAGGTTGTGCAAGATGTGATGGAAGTGAGCCTAGGGGTGGATATAAAGAGAAGATCGATAGAGTTGTAATAGGAGAAGGAATTAAAAGAGGTGTCCCGCAGAAAAAAATATTGAAAAGTGTGTGCAGTACGATTGAGGGATATCAAAGAGTAAAGGAAAGTTGAAAAGTAGAGTCCCAATAGGAGTCGGTTCTAAAAAGGGGGGATCGATTGATCGATTGGAAAGTCGATGCATCGACTCCCTATAGGATGCATTCAATGAAAAGTTGGTTGGCGATTAATCGAGTATAAACCTCGATTAATCGACTGATATGTGGGCAGAGAGGTGAAATTGCATCGTTTCCTCTTTTTTTTTTTTACGTAATATTATTCACCTCTACTCTCAAAATGCAACATGAAATCCAACAAAAAAAACAAAGCAATCCCAAGCAGATTAGAAACACACTTTCACATTGATAAACACAGTGATTATAAGGACACTTTCTGATTGGACTCCTAAACATAAACAACTTAAACTAAACAAAGAAAAACAAAACAAAAGGGAAATCCTAATCCTAATTATCATCCCCCTCTTCTTTAGCCTGGCGGGCTCTGGCCCGCATCTCATCATAGCTATTAGGCCACATGCGCTGCCCGATCTAATGGAGGAAGGAACGATCATAGTGGCCTCAACGCAAAGTCGCACTATGTTGCCGTTGCTGCTCCTTTATTAAGGAATTGATTTGGGCTTGGAGCATATCAAGGGACACACCCTCATCGGGTCCCTAATCAGGTGCAGGTTGGTCCTGCTGACGCATGCGGCAAGGCGCAGGCATGCGGCGTGCATCACGGGGCATCGTGGATATTACCCAGAGACGACATCGCGATTCCATTGGGTCGCACCATAATGATAGATTGTGAGGTCCCCGAGATCGTCATCCTGATAGAATGGAAAACGAAGAAAATTGAGCAGCTTCATTACCAAATGAGGAAAGTAGATCATAGCTCATCACCAGTGGCAGGGTTGGCGACATCTTCATGGCATCGCCACATGCCATCATGAAGAATCCCGGGTTCGTTGATCCATGTATTTCGATAGGCACCATAGAGTGCCTTAACCCGGTCACCGGTGTGCTCAGAAACGTGGCCACAGGGGCAGAGGTTACTACTGACCACAATATCCTAGAATAAAATCGGATGTGGTAACGCCGATCGCCTAGTGGCGATCCCCGAAGAAAATACGATGCCACACATATCGTTCATCATATCTTCCTGAGAACTGTCGAGCTCTTCACCCAGAGTGTGATTGAGAGGGCACTCGCACCAAATGTTAAAAACCTCCACGATGGTTTGCGGATAAATGCGGCGCGACCACCCATCGATTGAAACAGTAAAATGGGCGTCGACATGATTTTCAGCGGAGGCGTCCATCCTTGCCATGTTTTGATAGAATAACCGAACGATCCGTTCGGACACCTTGATCGCGGGCGGCATGAGAAGGAAATTGACGTTAAGAGCCATTGCATAAGCGATGGAGGCGGCGCAGACTGGCATGGTCTGAAATTCCACAAGATCGAAAAGATATTCAGAAGAAAGATCTTGGGACGCGAAGCGACCACGTGGCTGCTCACGTGGATGACCTGCAGGACGTTGGGAAAACCGTTGTGGAGCAGAAGATGACGAAGCCATGAAAGCACTGTCGGAATGTCGGAGACTGTCAGGGAAAAGACAGGATCAAGATCGAATGAAAAGGGAGGAGAGAGTGCTTCCCTTATGTAGACGCGAAGGCGTCCTTTCTGGACGGTCGCACCATAAATAGTCGATTAATCGACCTTATAGGGTCGATTAATCGACTTCATTATGAAAAGACGCGGCTTTAACTGCACCTCATGGAAACACGCAACGACTTCGAATGAAAAGACGCAACGACCGTAAATGGAAAAGTCAATTAATCGACACTCTAAGTCGATGCATCGACTCTAATCGAGGCAGTGAAAAGACAAAAAGCGCATGCACGAAATTTAAGTCGATTCATCGACTCCCAGAGTCGATGAATCGACTATGTATGTCGATTAATCGACTCTGCATAAAAGTATGCCATCAATAAATGCAGCCGCCTCAAAAAAGGGCCACTCATTATTACTGTCGATCAATCGACTCGAAGAAGTCAATTAATCAAGGGTGAATGGTCGATTAATCAACCTCCATTGTCGATTAATCGAGAAAAAATTATTTATTTATTTTTTTTAAAAGGAAAATTGCGAAATCAATCTATAAGGTGTAAATTCATTCTGAGACCACCAGGATCCCAAATCTTCATGAAAAATTTTCTAAGCAGGATCAGTGATTTATTTACACCCCCCTGATGTGCCCACGTTTCACTACTATGGTCTCTCTCTAACCTTTCAATTTCTACCCTGTGCTTGATATTCACAAAATTGCACTCTAGATTCAAACCCATTAATCTTTTTTCAACATTCTGTTGATTATCTATGTATTTAATGAATGGGCAACATATTTGAAATTCCTCTTTCTCCCCTAAACCAAATTCACACTCATTGGAAAAAGGTATGTCTCCCTTATTAGGTGTTGTAGGGGCGCCATTTTCTCTCTCTCATCTCAATTTGATTCTCAATTCCCTCCTCGACATAAGTATTGTTCCATTCCATTTCCTCTTCTCCTTGCACTCGCATTACCTCAACGCTTGTTGTGTCATTCTCAAGCGTAGTGACCAATTCGTCATGCTCATATTTCTGAATGAAATTAGAGGGGTCTTCTCCTTTATTTTATCTTCCATTTGTAAGTACTCGATCATTTGACTAACTTGAGATTGTATCCTAGAAATTCTTTGAGTGTTGGTGTACACTTAACCTTTTAAATATTCTAAGGAGTAAGAAGAATTTTGTGCTGGTTCATATGGTTCTGTATCTTGAAAATATTGACTTTGCTGTGAAAAGTTGTTAGGATAAGAACTTTGATCAGTATAAGGCATCATATCACGCATTAGAGGTTGATTAAACACCCACATGTCATTGGATTGACTCTGCCAGTCATGAGTGTTCCAAACAGGATTGGGTTGGATTTGTTTAGGGTAATAATTTGAGTTGTTCAAAGGACACATAGGTGTAATGTGCCTCGAATTGCTACAAATAGCACATGATTCTGGATTGAATCCATGCATTGACATGATTTCACCAATAACACAAACATTTTATTTTTATTTTTATTTTTAGCAGAAATACTATTTTAATCCCTAGAAATTCCTAAAATTAACTGTCTATTTCCTAAAAACTCAGATTTTCTTGATTTAATCTCCGACAGTGGCGCCAAAAACTTGTTGTAATTTTAATTGTGATGTTTTACTCGTAAGCGCACGAATCAGATTGTAGATAGTGGGTGCGGAGTGCGAGATCGTTCCCATGAGGATTAATATAGAAGATCTAAAAAGATGAAACAGTAACTCAAGAAATCTACCAATATTTAACAGTACCCAACCAATATTACGATTTAGGTAGTTTTGTGAGATGATAATTACTGACTATAAAATAAAGCTTAATTGATAATTCAAAAATAAAGGTAAAGATGAAGATACTAAATCCTCCCATCTTTGGTTTGTTCTTCCCGTAATATAAATCTAAGGATTAAACTATGAGATATACCATTGAAAAACATCTTTTATGAAAGATAAATAGTCAAAACTAAAGATAAATAGTCAAAACTCGGATAGGTTCCACATTGCATCCCTGCAATCAGAACTTAATTTTAAAGATGATTTTCATATATAGATCTGGGATCAAGGCATGACTCGGCACACTTGATCTCAGATACAAATAGAAATCATCCCCAAAATGGGTAAAAACTCCAACAAGAATACCGCCATAAATCTGAGATCAAGGGCATGACTCGACACACTTGATTTCAGATTAGGGAATAATTAAGATAAAATTATCATTACAGATCCAAGATCCAGGGCATGACTTGACACACTCGATCCTAGATCGTAATCATAAGTAGATCCACACAATAAAAATAAAAGGATCATATAACAATGATTGGGGTAAAATTACTGTCACAAATTTGAGATCCAGGGCATGACTCGGCACACTCGATCCCAATTAGTGGTGGGAATTTCATCCATTCGTGATAGCATAACAACCATAAAATAAAATCTCAAAGTTTAATCCTAGATCTATACTATTAGAAGTACATCCCTCGGATGAGAATCATGAGATCCCCATCTCTAAGAAATTAGCCACACATGCTGTAATTGAACGACATAAAAAAGTAATAAATAGAAAATAACATTGATCTAATTAATTAAAAATACCTCAACCTTCAATAGCAATTCCTTGATCCAAGCTTAATCCACCAGTCTAATGATCTTTTGAAACAAAATTAAAAATACTCTCTACTAATCTCTAAATTTAAACAATGAATTAATTGAACAAAAATAATATTCTCTCAAGAAAGGAATGCTAAAAACAAAGGTAAAATGAACAAAGCTCTTAAAAAAAGAAAAATCTCAATTTCTACATGTATATTCTCAAGTTGTTTGTGGCTTTAAATACTTCCAAGTCTCACAGTTTTCCTAGCCCGAAAAGCCAGGGTCGATTAATCGACCATATAGAGTCGATGCATTGACTCCTTAAAAATCTGCATTACAAAGCCTTTTCCGTCTCAAATGGAATCACTTCCCTCGATTAATCGAGTAAAGGGTCAATTAATCAACCTCCCCAAATTTTCGTGAACTTCCGCCCAACTCTCCATCAAATGTTGCCTCGATATTTCAGCCATAACTTTTGACTCCGAACTCGGATTGACATAATTCTTACGGCATTAGAAAGATGACGGCAAGCTCTACAACTTTTGTGTTTTAGGAATTTCACTAATCTGACTCCTTAAAGATCCAAATTGAGCTGCACGTTGCATTAAGTTCTCGATGACCCAAGGTTTCAGCGTTTGACATTATTTTCAAAATTTTTGGGCTGTTTTATGCACTTTGATTGAATTTACCTAAAACACTTCAAATCTAATAATTCTCATCAGATAACCGTCATCGAACGACTAAATGTAAGTATTTAGGAGTGAAATATTATCATATTTTACTACTCATCAGTTAACACTCACACCTCAGATAGTGGTAGAACTTAACCCAGAGAAGGCAGTAATTAGATTAGAATCACTGTTGCAGATCTGAAATCATAGGGCATGATTAGCTCCTAGATCTCAAATTGTAATCGGATTATATCCATTATCGATAATAACATCAAAGTCCTTAAAACAATCCCACATCTCAACCGTAGATTTGTATTATAACGAATGAATACCTCAGATGAGGTTCATTAGATCCCCATCCTCAATGAAACTAGCCACACATGATTAAAATAAATAATAAAATAAAGACAGAAATTAAAAATAACATTAAAATGCCGTAAAGAATGATCCATAAAAATTCACGAAAGCTTTTATCTAACGCATATAATTCTTTCTTGAATGTAGAAATTAAACTAATCTAATATCTAAAACTAGGAAATGGAAAGAACAATGTTTGAAAATAAAAGGAAAAAATTGAAAGAAACTAAAAATACTAAGAAAATTAAAAGGCTCTCCAAAGGGAGAGATATCCTTGACCCTAACTCTAAATTTTCCTTAAATAGGGTCTAATTTCGAAACCTAACTTTTCCCCCCAATTTTGAGCTTTAAAAAATATAAAGATTCGGCCCAAAGTCGATTGATCGAGTATGTTGCTCGATGAATCGAGTTTTTCATATTTTCATGAAACTCGGCCCTACTCTTCAACAGACACAGCCTCAATATTTTGGTCATAACTTTTTATCCCGAAGTCAAATTAAAGCGATTCTTACGGCGTTGGAAAGAAGACAACACGAGCTCTACAGCTTTGGTGTTTTAACAATTTCATAAATCTAATGTTTTAAAGGTCAAAATTGAGCTGCAAGTCGGGATAAATTCTACATGATCCAAGGTTGCACGAATTTGACGTTATTTTCTAAATTCTTAGACCATTTAATGCTCAATTTCTCTCCAAACCTGTAAATCACTAAAACTATATAAAATATATTAAATAGTTTTCATCGGGTGGCTAAATGTAGGTCTTTATGGGTGAAATATGATTATATTTCACTACTCATCACACCCCTAAACCTACACTTTGCTAGTCCTCGAGCAAAGAAGATAAATAAAACAAAAAAATAAACTAACAACCTAAGAAAAGTAAAGAATGCCACTTTCGTAGGGAGCACGATTACATTTAGCATATACAAAAAGCCTTTAAACCCCTAAGTGATACCTAGTGGAGGAGTTTTGTCTCCTGAGGGTTTTCAGTGAAGTTATACACAAACTTCAACACATTTTTGAAACCATCGATAACATTGAATTTTTAAAACATGGTTTTCATATATATTTAACTTCAAAACTCAAAACCATTAATTAATTCAACATGCAAATTCTCAATTTTAAATAACGATGTTATACTAATCATACTAATATCCATTCAAATTAATCTAATGCTCAAATCGTTAGATAACTCATCCATTCATGCTTAAACGTATAGTGTGTGCAAACTTAAACCAAGATTCATCCATCTCGGAACCAATTTAAATAGTAAATCATCAGATCTCATATCTCGACTCAATCCTCACTTTAGGTATACTCTCGAAATAAGATCGCTCTGATGATTGGTTCATTTTGGCTCACATGCGAGAGATCAATACCAAGCAAGCAAAAAGGTCTCACATGATAGAAGAAACGCGACGTAATCAATGAATAAAAGAGAATCTCATAGACAGATACTTGTATATCCTATGCATGTCATATCAAGTACCATGGATATTATATATTTACTCTCCACAAGACAGTTACCAAGATCGGATTATGAATGTCTTTTTAAGGTTGTAATGGGGCTTAGGTAAGGATAAGAAAGAGAGGGAAGTTGGGATTCAAAATTTCTGAGAAATTGAAAAATGAACTAACTTCTAATTTTTCTATTTCTCTTCTTTTTCTTTTTTAATCTCTCACTATTTTCTTAATATTTTTCTCTTTTTCTCAACTTTCTTTTCTTTTCTCAGTTCTTTTTCCTCTTTTGAATTTTATTTTCTTGAAGCACCTCATACTTTTTATTATTTTTCATAATTTTCTTTTTCTCCCTTTTATATATATACATATATTTTTTTTTTCTGCTATACATTCTCAGTAAACACCACAACTTGATATCTCTCCACTTAGTCTCTTTTCATTATTCTCATCCCTCGTTCCTAATTTCTCATAAGTAAGAAGGATAAAGCAAAATTTTTAGAAATGGTGAAGGGTTAAAGGTTAACGTGGCTTATCAAAGAAAGTATAAAGGTAAATTTTTTAATAAGCACAAAAGGGTATTAGAAGGATAAATTTATATAAGGTGAGATATTTTAAGCACAAACGAGCCAAAGATAGCCTTCAATTATGTCCTCAAAAGATGGTAATTTTGCCTATTTATCTTGAGCAAACATATGATACGTTATAGCACAATGATATAAATTTAATGTCATGCAAAGTCACAAGTCAAAGGAAAATATATGAGATTGTGCAAAAATAATTCGTATTCAAAGATAACTCCAAGTTTATGTAAGCACTCATAAAGGATGAGAAATTGGCTCTAAAGCACACCGGGTTTAGTCTCCACGAAGATCCTAAGATTCAAAGTTTAAAATAGTTCCTCAATTTCTAGATCTTAAGCATGGTATACGTGCACGAAGTTTCTAGGCATGAATTTCAGGACTATACTCAAATTATTAAATTAAATTTCATCATCCTAGATATAAGTAATCAAAATATGATATCGATATTCTAAAAATTAAATTCACATGCATCACTAACTAAAGTTTGAAAACTATCACAAAATGACATGTGTGATGACACTAATTTTTTAATTTTTTTTTTGTAGTTTTAGGGGTATAAAAAAAAATAAAATCACACAAACTACACCCTCAAATCTGAACAAAATAATGTCCTCATTGTTGATAATAAATAAAATATTAGATTAAAGGGAGAAAATATACCTGGAATAATGATTTGAGGCGCGTGATAGCACATGAAAAAGGGAGAGGTAGGAAAAATCCTCCCCTAAACCTGCAAGAAAATATACCAGTATATCTAAGCATCGTCACCATACGAAAAAAAATGTCAACAATAGTGAGGAGATTATCAAAACTAATAAAATGCTTACTCCAATAACACTATCAAACCATAATCAACCATAAAAACGAGTGTATCTAAGCAATTTTTTTTATTTTTTATTTTTTTGTTTTATTTTTTATTTTGTTTTATTTTATTTTATTTTATTATGTTTTTTTTTTTTTGAAAGAAAAATTGTGAAATTAATCTACAAAGTGTAAACTCATTTCAAGTCTACCAGGATCCCAAATCTTCATGAAAATTTTTCTAAGAATGACCATTGATTTATTTAATAGTCCATGCATTTCTCTTATCAGGGACTTGGCTACAACCCCATGCTGTGCCCACGTGTCACCACTATGGTCTCTCTCTAACTTTCCAAAATCGCACTCCAGATTCAAATCTATTAATCTTTTTTTTGACATTCTGTTGATTATCTTTGTAGTCAATGAATGGGTAACAGATTTGAAATTCATCTTTCTCCCCTAAACTAAATTCACACTCATTGGAAAAGGGTATGTCTCCCTTATTAGGTGTTGTAGGGGTGCCATTTTCTTTCTAACTCATCTCAATTTGATTCTCAATTCCCTCCTTGACAAAAGTATTGTTCTATCCCATTTCCTCTTTTCCTCGCACTTGCACTACCTCAACGCTCGTTATGTCATTCTCAAGCGTAGTTACTAATTGGTCCTCCTTACATTTCTAAACGAAATTAGAGGGGTCCACTTTATTTCGATTGGTAAGGGACTCTTCTATTTTATCTTCCATTTGTAAGTATTCAATCATCTGACTAACTTGAGATTGTATTCTAGAAATTCTTTGAGTGTTGGTGTGCACTAAACTTTTTAAATATTCTAAGGAGTAAAAAGAATTTTAGGCTGGTTCATATGGTTCTGTGTCTTGAAAGTAATGAGTTTGCTGTGAAAACTCATATGAGAAGTTTTATGGGTAAGAACTTTGATCATCGTTAGGCATCATATCACACATTGAAGGTTGATTAAACCCACACATGTTATTAGGTTGACTCTGCCAGTAACTTTGATTAGTGTAAGACATCATATCACATATTAGAGGTTGATTAAACTCACACATGTCATTAGGTTGACTCTGCCAGTAACTTTGATCATAGTAAGGCATCATATCACACATTGGAGGTTGATTAAACCCCCACATGTTATTAGATTGACTATGCAAGTCATGAGTATTCCAAACAGGATTTCGCTGGACTTGTTCAGGGTGATAATTTGAGTTGTTCAAAGGACACATACGTGTAATGTGCATCGAATTTTCATAAATTGCACATGATTCTAGATTAAATCCATGCATTGACATGATTTCACCAATAACACATTTTAAAAAAAAAAAAAAATTCGAATTTGATTGATCGAATGGTTCACCCGATCAATCGAAAAATTAAAGTTTTGAATTTTTGAAGATTTGAAACTTTGAAGTATTTAATTTTGAAATTTATTTATTTTTTATTTTTTTTTCAAAATCGATTGATCAACAACACACATCAATTGATCGAACCCCCCCCCCCCCCCCTCCTTTTTATTTTATTTCAAATTTCAAATATTAAAATTTAAATTTTTGAATATTTTTTATTTTTTTTTTAATTTAAAATTTAAAATTATTTGGTTTTTTTTTTAATTCTTTTTTTTTTTTCAAATTTTGAATTTTGAATTTCAACTTTCAAATTTTTAAGATTTCAAATATTTGAAATTTTTTTGTTTATTTTTTTTTTCAAATTTGAAATTGAAATTTCCAATTTCAAATTTTAAGTTTTGAATTTTCAAATTTTAAATTTCAAAATTTCGAACTTGAATTTTTAAATTTTCAATTTTCAATTTTCAACTCTTCAAATTTCAAAATTTAACTTTTTTTTTTTTTTTTTAAATTTCAAAAATTAAATTTGAAATATTTTTTTTTTCGAAATTCAAATTCAAAATTTAAAATTTAAATTCAAATTCAAAATTCAAAATATAAATTCAAAATTCAAAATCAAAATTTAAATTCAAATTCAAATCCTAAAAAGGCAACAAACTAAAAAAAAAAAAAAAAAAAAAACTAAAAGAAAACCTTACAAATCTTACAAATCCACAAAATCCTACAAGTAAACTAAAAGGCCATAACTTAAAAGGAGCCTACAAATCCTAAAAATCCTAAAAATTATACAAATCCTAAAAGGCAATAAACCAAAGATCCTAAAAAAAATCTCAAAGATCCTAAAAAATCTTAAAGTACCTAAACTAGAAATCCTAAAAAAAATCCTACCAATCCTAAAAAAAATAAATCCTCCAAATCCAAAATTCCAAACAATTCAAATTTCAAAAGTTAAAATTTAAAATTTAAAATTTCGAATTCAAAAATTCAAATTTCAAAATTTTAATTTTTTCAATTTTTTTTTACTTTTTATTTATTTATTTATTTTATTATTATTTTTTTTATTTCAAATTTAGAAATTCAAAAAATTTAAAATTTAAAATTCTAAAAATTCGGATTACGCAGGAGAGAGAAAGAGTGCAAATTTTTGGGAGTTGATTGATCGAATAGTTGGCTCGATTGATCGATCTTAATATTTTTTAAATTTTTAATTTTTTTTTTTAACTAGTTAAAATACTAATTTAAATCTATAGAAATTTCTAAAATTAATTTTTTATTTCCTAAAAATTTTAAATTTTCTATGCCCAATCCCCGGCAATAGCGCTAAAAACTTCTTGTGAAAATTAAGTTGTACACCAAGTACACGAATCGTGATGTAATCAGTGAGTGCAGAGTACGAGATCGTTCCCAAGAAGATTGGTTAAAAAATTTAAAAGAGAAGCAAGCAATTAACCGAAAGAATTACCACAGATCTAGCACAGTGTTTAAACTAATTTTATGATTCTGAGAGTTTGGCAGATGAGATAAAGATAAGGCAGTAAAATAAAATCAAACAATTAATAAAAGATAAGGAATGGGATATCAAATCCCCTCATCGTAGGTTTATCATTCATGCAATACAAATCTGTAGATTAAGATATGAGATTATCAAAAGATGTCAATGTGCAAGCATTAGACCCAAACACACATGATTTCTAAAGTGCAGATATGAGATCAAGGAAATGTATGATTAACATCTCATGATTGTATGATTAACACTCACACCTTGGATGGTAATTGGAACCTACTTCTTGGGTAAAATCTACACTACCGATCTAAGAGCACAGAGATATATGATTAACATCCTATGAGTGTATGATTAACACTCACACCTCAGATAGTAGTAGAACTTAATCCAGAGAAGGCAGTAATTAGATTAGAATCACCATTACAGATCTGAAATCATAGAGCATAATTAGCTCATAGATCTCAAATTGCAATCGGATTATATCCATTATCGATAATAACATCAAGGTCCTTAAAACAATCTCGCATCTTAACCGTAGATTTATATTATTATGAATGAATATTTGACAGCCCGAATTTTGGCACCCCGAAACCCGTGCCATCAGCACGATCATCTTGATCGTGCCCCTTAGCTAAGCAAGGAACATTGGCATATCAAGCATAAAATGAAATAGTAAATGAAACTCCAGAATTTAAATCTATATAAAAGCATTTCTCAAAAGACAGTTCTACCCTCATGCCTCGGCATGAATGGAGAACCGATCCGAACCATCGATGATAGCAAATCATCACGGATGGTTCGCCCCAAATGAATAATCTCAATTTATACATGTACATTGTTTAGCCAAAACAAGGCTTGACATACCAAGTCGTACAAATCTCTATCCAAAAGCCCTCAAAGCGGCACAACGGAGTCCTCTAGAAGAAGTCCTCAGGAGGTGGCTCCAACTTTTCACCGGCCGCAAGGTCCGACTCACCGGGGTCAGCGTCTCCTGAAGCCTCGGCAGCTGCTAGTAGTGGACCTACGACGTATAGTCTATAGGGTGAGCTACATCCTAGCTCAATAGGGAACAAAACATAGTTGAACATATAAATTATCACTCACATATATTCCATGATATGTCATGCATGATGTGTCTATACAGTTACTGATGAAAACAATTAAAAGCAATATATTTTACTGGTAGTTACTTATGTCTTTATTTATTCATGAATGATGCTAAAAAGGCCTAAAGCAAAACTTAAACTTTCAACTTAAGTAATCCCCGAGCAATATAGCATCGAGCCCCGATGAGATACCCATCATCGTCATTTATATAGACACTTTTAACGTATTCCCTGGGAATACAAATAGTACCCAAGCCCCTTTCCCCTGGGGATTGGTGGCTGGGTTTCACTAGTCTCAATCAACACTGGTGTGCTTATCGTACGGATAAGCCTCCGACCGCCTACGGTTTCGCCCAGACGTCACGAGTATCCTGCCGTGTCAGTCGTGGATATCCCGCCACGTCGGTAGGGTACCCTATCAAACCTCAAATAACAAAAGTATCAGGTGCTTTACATATAGTTATTCACCGTGTAATTGTGCTATCTTATATCAGTTAGGCCCTATCAAACATGATTCAATCTTGGATACATCCCTGGGATGCATCCATTCACTTGCATCACACCTGATGCTCTTATCTCTTTACTTCCTCATCCCCTGGGGATGGTTCATTATAATTACTCTTATGGATGTCATGCACACACACTTTTTACAATTCTTAAGCAATAAAAATATTTTGAATTGAATTCTATATCACTACATACATGCTCTTATAAAATAAAGTACATGTTCAAGGTGTTTCCTACCTCAAGTCTTCGTTCGATCAATGCATCAAGGTCCCACGTGGCTCCTTGTGCACTAGCTCACACGTACCACCTATGGTACCACATAACATGTGAAATACATCACTAAAGATGCAATAAAGGAGGTCCAAGACCCTCCATAAAGCTTAAAGTCAAACTCAAAAGTCAACATAAACTAGCCCAGTCGATTAATCGAACTCCAAAATCGATTAATCGAATCTGATTCGATTAATCGATTTCCAAAATCGATTAATCGAGATTCCCATTCGATTAATCGAAACCCAATTCGATTAATCGAAATTCTCTACTCTATCCTGTCGATTCTCAATTCGAGTAATCGAATTTTCAAAATCGATTAATCGATCCCAAATTGATTAATCGAAATTCTAAATCGATTAATCGAATTTCCATTTCGATTAGTCGATTTCTCCAAGCTGTTTTCTTTCCTCCACTGGAGTTCACTGTAGGTTCCCAGTCGATCAATCGATTTCCAATTCGATTAATCAAAATCTAAAGTCGATTAATCGAAACTCAATTCGATTAATCGAGATCGGGGTCCTCTGACTTTTCAACTTCTTGGCCAATTTCGATTAATCGAAACCCAATTTCGATTAATCGAAATTGCCAGATTCAACCCCCTTTTGGCTGTTCTTCCCAATCTCTTCATTTACTTTTTTTCCTCCATTTTTCTAAACCTTTGTCCTATATTTCACACTATTTCTAACCACTATTCACCCTTTTAATCCATGCATTTAAACTACAAAAATCTTACCTTCAATCAATCTCAAATTGATTTCAATCGAGTGGTTGGAAAAGCTAGGGTTCCAGCTTTTGCTTGAACGGATTCCTCGCGTTGAATCGGTCTCTTTAATGCTAGAATCCCCCCTCCAATCACACAATAACTCTTGTTCAATCTCTTTACTCCTCTCTCTCTCTTCTTTACTCCTCTCTCAACAACCAAAATACAGATTTTTAGGGTTATTAAACCCTTTTATCTATCCCCTCTCTTGTGCGTTGAGCACATACACTGCGATAGGTATACGCGACTTCACATTCCCATCACACACCACATAAACATTCAACCTATCACATCTCATCCGTCCATCACACTCTATGCTAACCCTTGATCTCCTAATTGGTCAAACTTGTGACCAATCGGGCACGGATCCCGAGATTACTGTTTAACGTAATTTTTCGGGATATTACAGAATACCTCAGATGAGGTTCATTAGATCTCCATCCTCAATGAAACTAGCCACACATGATTAAAATAAATAACAAAATAAAGATAGAAATTGAAAATGACATTAAAATACCGTAAAGAATGATTCACAAAAATTCACAAAAGCTTTAATCCAACGCGTACAATCCTTTCTTGAATGCAAAAATTAAACTAATCTAAGATCTAAAATTAGGAAATAAAAAGAACAATGCTTGAAAATAAAAGGAAAAAATTGAAAGAAACTAAAAATGCTAAGGAAAATAAAAGGCTCCCCAAAGGGAGAGATATCCTTGACCCTAACTCTAATTTTTCCTTAAATAGGGTATAATTTCGAAACCTAACTTTTTCCCCTAATTTTGAGCTTTAAAAAATATAAAGATTCGGTCCAAAGTTGATTGGTCGAGTCTGTTGCTCGATGCATCGAGTTTCCTAGATTTTCGTGAAACTCAACCCAATTCTTTAATAGACATAGCCACAGTATTTTAGTCATAACTTTTTATCTCGAAGTCAGATTAGAACAATTCTTACGGCGTTGGAAAGAAGACATCGAGCTCTACAACTTTAGTGTTTTAACAATTTTGCGAATCTAATGTTTTAAATGTCAAAATTGAGCTGCAAGTCAGGATAAATTCTAGATGATCCAAGGTTGCACGAATTTGATGTTATTTTCTAAACTCTTAGGCTATTTAACGCTCAACTTATATCCAAACCTATAAATCACTAAAAATATATAAAACATATTAAATAGCTTTCATCAGGTGGCTAAATGTAGGTCTTCAGGGGTGAAATATTATCATATTTCACTACTCATCAATGAGAATAATTATGATCGAAAGAAAGAGTACATGGTCAAGCTTAGAGTCAGGTGGAGAATTGTTGTTTGGCTCTAATTTAGAGAATTTGAATTATAGTTGGACTCCAAACTTGGAGGTTGGCTCTAACTTGGAGAGTTTGAATCTAACTTGGAAGTTGGATCTAACCTGGAGGTTGAATTGTAGTTTGACTCTAAGTGATAATGACCCAGTTATGTTCAGACTCTATATAAGGCTTGCTTCTCTTAGATTAGAAGTAAGATTTATGTCTTCTAAATAAAGGGAAAGCTCTTAGCCAAAATATAGAATAGAGTTGAGATGTAAAGCTTTGAAAAATCAATGTAGGGTTTTGAGGAGAGCTTTGGTGTGACTTGAGTGTTCTTGTATTCTTATGTGATCATCAATATAGTAGATTATCGTTGCCCGTGAACATAAGCATATTACCGAACCACATAAATATTATCTCTTGTGTGTTTGTGGTTGATTTTCTTCTATTTTGCGTTCTTATTTTATCGTTCATCGTTGATTAGTTTGTGAGCTTCCGCGCAATAATACCCTCAATTAGCTTTGTCGTTGTCATTGTCCGAGAAGTAGATGATGTCGTCGTCGTCGTCTTTACGACTTGCCGGATTGTTCCTTAATGGCTTCCTTTCTTCTTCTTCCTCCTATTCTAGTGAGTTGCAATGATAATGACATCATCTCCGATAAGTCACCGAATTGCCTTCTTCTTCTTTTTCAATTCCCAATGAGTTGTGGTGAGCTCGATTAATGATGGGACTCATGGGAGTACGGCTTATTCAAACCTAAGAGAGCTGGGGAGGGTAAAACATGGTGTGCTCTTGTAAAATGACAGGGTGTGTTTTTTACTGCACCTCAGTGGTAAAAAGGACCTTTTTTATCAAAACATGGGAGCGTAGGTGGTTTTAGAGATTCTATTGGTGCAAATAGAGCTGGCTACTTATATATAGTAATGTGTTTCATGTAGACACCAGCATGTGCAGCCGCGGTTGATGCTAGAAATTATTGTAAAGGTGAGAATCTGGCATTAAGCATATATATATATATATATATATATATATATATATATATATATATATATATATATATATATATTAAGGTTATGCGTTAGACCCGGATAGATCATGCGTCATGTGATACATGATCTCAAAATAACACTTGTTATCATATGTCATGTGATTTAAAAAAGTTTGGGTACCCTACACATCTTAATGCATTGATTTTTTTTACCTCTTTGGCCACATTTTGGAGGCTCAATGTACACCCTTTTTAAATCTTTTTTAAAATGGATTTGACAGTCTTTGTGTAAGTTGTCGTGCACCCAATCTTCTGGATGAGTGCCATGTGGACCCCACCCAGTTCGAACGCCTGCATTGACCATGTATTAGGTTAATAAACCTGCATGCGGAGAATTGTACAGTTTCGGATTATAAATAAAGGGCTTTTAGTTAGGTTCATCTGGTTGAACAGTAGATGGAATTTGACTGGTTTTTCTCTTTGATACAACAGATTTTGACTTAGAAAAGCCGGATCTATCAAGGTGTGGAGGTCATGAAAGCCATGATTTCGTTGTATTCAATGGTTTTTAAGGTTTACCCGGTTTGGTCATACCAAAACCCTAAAAAATATAGGGTACAAATATTTGCCACTAAATATTAGGCAAGGGCAACCAATGATTTCCATCGTGAGAGCCGTAGACTGTATTGATGATGGAGATTGTTTTTAGTCTCAATTTTCCACATAATAGATCTTGAGATCATGGATCATCTATCAGACGGTCATATATTTGTTTCATGTGACACACATCCTCAAAAGTGGCCGGAGAACCCTTACTCATGCTACACCCATGATCATAACCACTTTTGGGGGATTGTGCCATGTGGAATCAACATATGATGGTTAGATAGGTGGGCCATAATCTCAAGATCAATTATAAGAAAGATTGAGATGAAAAACTATCTCGATAGTCGAAAACACTGGCTGCCCTTACCAAATATTCTGTTGCAAATACCGGTAGTCAAACAAAGTTAGCATATATGAACAGTTTTGCAGATGTTAAAAGGAAGTAAAAAGTTACTCCATCCTGAAAGTTCAACTATAGCTTTTCAAATTGGCTAAACGAAAGGAAAATGGAAAGTACTTGTCATGGATGCTGAAATCTAAACAAATCTAAAGTCTCTACTCTCTATATCCAATATGGTCTGATAATAGATTGGACAGTTTTAGATTTACTTATATATGTATTTAATAGTTTTATATCTGAAGTAGGAGGATATAATATTATATCCCAATATTAATGAAAATATCTCTTTGCCGATTAAATAAAATAAAAAACTTGTCATAGAGTAGGAAGAACAAGGTCCTAAGAGCTTTACAAAAAAAAATTAATATATATATATATATCATCTTGTCAATTGTCATAGAGTGAAATTCTGCACATAATAGAAGAACAAGGTCCTAAAGAGCTTTAAGTTCTTATCTACAAAATCATCATTCCTTGGCTTGAATCCAGTGGTACCGCTAAAAGGAGCTAAAGTAATGACAACATGTGAAAGGCTACTGACGGGGCAAAGAAAGTTGTGTGGGGACATCAGAGAAAGGGAAAAATCATCTCTCCCTATCTATAAAAGAAGAAAAAAAAAAAAAAAAAAGAGAGAATCTAGAGATCCCTCTTCCCCCCCTTCTAGAAAAGAAAAACCCTCTATCAAAAGGTATCTATGAAATCAAACCAGTTTCAAAGTTTAACAAGTTGGGCTCCAACAATTGCTAGTCATCACCCACCAAGGGCTTGTGGAATAGTTGACGACTTGGGTATGCTCCCCAAGGTTGTGATGGGTGCCACACAAGGATCAAAATCTAGGTTTTGGTTTTGGTCATGATGGAAACCGAGACCAACCTAGATTTCGGTCAAAATTTTGGCCAAATTTCAGTCAAATTTTTAGTCACTTTGAAGACTTTAGAGTGATGTTTTCGTATTGAAACTTAACAATCATAATTTCTTGCAAAATATAACTTATAAGCAAGCCAGTACAAGATCTTGAACCACTATATAAAAAACCAATAATTATGGTACTCCAATAGTCGGAGTGGGTGGAAACCAAAATCTTACATGTGATAAATTGAGATTTTGGATGAGATTTTGATCCATGGTGCCATGTAAGGTACAGTACGTAAATTGTGAAATACACATTGCTTGACAGGGGTTATCGCACCCCCTTATGGATTAGTCCAGGCATAAGCTTGGGAGGCCGTATGTTATAAATAAAAACAAGAATGGTAATCCTCCCCACAACAATGGTGCCACACTTTTTCTCTTGCAATGGCGCTCGGCCCGCTTTTCAACACTTGCACTGTCAGCACTCAGCAGTCCTCTCAAGAAGCTGCACCATCGTATTATTTGCCCGTGGAATGTCTACAATGAGCTGACGCTTATTTTAGACAATAAGCTGAGATTTGATCATCCTATAAAGTCTGTGGATGTGTCAAAGGACACTCAGTGGACAGTTGATGAGAGATCAGCTCATTGTGGACAATGAGGCAGCGACAAATCACGTCGGCGACGAACTGAGTGGACCTTGAGACATGAACATAAATTTACCAGGTCGACTTACTGCACAACTGAAAAGATGTTAGCTCATTGTCCGTAATAAACGTCACAGATTTGCACATTCTTGCAAAGGGGGAAAATATTTTTGCTAAGTGCAAAATACAGGCCCATGGGACGAGTATTTTGTTCCCTTTCGAGAAAACAAATTCTCAAAACTTTAATTTAATCAATAGATTCAAACTTCCGAATGATTGAATTGAACAATAATGTTCATGGGGGGAAATGTAACAGTTATTTCTCGTATCTCTTTTCAGTAGGAGCCTATTGTTGCTTTGACTATTTGATGCTCTCACTGGTTCTGTAAGATAAACGTGGTCCATAACTAGCCTCACTAATTCCAGAACAATAGCTCGAATTACGAAAAATTTATACAAATCAGAAACTTAAAAACTGTTCCAAAAGAAAATGAATCAATATTTAACTTAGGAGATGCACTCAAATTTTTGGAGTTCACTGTAGATGATAAATTAAAGAACTATATATCTATATATATGAACACTTGATGCAAGCTTTGTCATCCAGTGGCCCAATTATATATATGAACACAAAGATGGGCAGATAGTCAAGATCTTTTCCTAATTGGGGCTGGGTGCGTTTCGGTATTTTGGTCATAACTTTAGCTACGGGTATAGAATCGCATATATGACCCCAATTCGGAAAGCTCTTTTCGGCATGCACACTGTGGCCACCGAGCAAAGCTCGGTCGGCATTTTTTCAAAATAAAAATCTACTATTTTTCCTTCCAAATCTCTATTTTTAGTTATTTTTTTTCCTATTATGGTAATATTTCAATTATCATTTAGGAAGTGTTTCTGAACCGAATTTAGGCCATATTTTTGGTAGATTACTTCTTTTATTACATATTTCATTTTGGCATGCTTATTAGGATTTTGCTATTTTTGGTAAAATTCTGATAATGACAATTTTTAGCTATAAAGCCCGGCTTGTGGGCTGATTTTGGATCTTGGTTAATTGCATAATTTCGAGTTGAATATCAGAGGTGTTTCTCTGTGTTTTTGGGCGATTCTCTTGTGTTTTCTTCCCTGTGACTTATCTGTTGAAACTAGCCCGTAGAATAATTACTATTCTATTCGGCGTCAATGATTTATCTATTAACTATGTCCGCTTGTAAATTGATTTTCAGAGCTTAACAGAGAGTTGCGGACCTCAACAGCCTCAGCTTAACTTTTGGAAAAAGAAAAAGAAAAAATAAAAATATACATATTATTTTATAATTATAGGAAACAGAAAAAGTAGATTAATTTTCTAAAAATCCTAACAATATATTTCGTTATCTCTTTTGATATGTATGTGTAACATCTAAGGATAAGGGTCCAGAGAAAATCCATTTTCATTTATGTGATGTCGCAATCTCTTCAGCGAACTTACGACATACGAATCAAGCCTTGATTCTGTCATTGTTTGGCCACCTCTAAGGGGGTGCCATTGCCCAAAATATCAATATGATCAGAGAGGCTCTCATTGAATTGATTTGTGAGTTTTTTAAATGGTTGACAACAACAAATTGGTGGGCTTTTGAACTGTGGTCCATCTATGATGCAAATGGTAGGCTATGGATGGCTATGCTTCCCTTACTGCTGTTTTTTTTTTTTTTTTTTTTTTTTATTAATTGTGTACGTTGTTACGGTACTTGAGGGTTGCTTGGTAATTTCATGTTACTTTAACTGGTTGTCTACAGAATGGTGGGTAGCAGAAAAAAAGGAACTTACGTTATTTTGTGAGAAAGCACTTATAAATAGTTTAGGATCTGGACTGAATATTACCAGGCCTAATTTCTTAATGAGACTTATTGTCATTGTCAAGATATAATCTTTGAAGTTTTTTCAGCCTTAAGCCAATGCCAAAATGTAGTCTTGGGAGTTTTTCCATCCAAATCTAGTCCTGTGTGCCGATTGTGCTTACATTTCTGCCCGTGATGGAGTCACCACCTAGAAAGTGACCGCAGTGGCCACTGGTTTGTGCCCACCTACGGTCACCATAACCTTCCCCACCCTGCTCCCACCATATCTACATTCTCCTCTAACCACAAAACATCATATCTCATATACCTCTTAGGTACATTGTGGTCCTCTCCTCCCTCTCGCTTTCTCTTGACGATTACCCAAAAAACACTGATTAAGGACGTGTTATTGATTAATTTCTACTATCATATATTTTATCAATTTATTCTTTATGTACAATTCAAAGACGAGATTTAATGGTTAATAAAGATCTGGGGGGACTTCTATTACTACAATACATGTATACATGCAAATATCTATATGTACTGTGAAAAGAATCAAAAGCTTTGGCATTTGGGTAATCCTCACAAGACCTCTATGACGTAGAATCACATCTCCATCTTAAGATTGTTACCTTCCAGATTTCCTGCAGAACCATCAGATCAAATGCATTAAAAAACCATTCTCGAATATAATTACCTTAGATATTACTATAATGAAACAAATCGCGTAAAACAGGGGAGGTGCTCAACCTGACATAGGGTCTACTTTAGAAGCAATTGAAAGCATGTGGTGACGATTAATTAACTGCAAAGCTATAAATGTCTTCCAAATGCTTTCTACGTCCTACCCAACATCGAACGATGTTGAAAGGAGGACCCTATATCGTGGCCCATAAAGATATAAGTGTGGGTGGTTAAGGTGCTGTTACAATCATTAATTCATTGATTTATCTGAAAAGTACATTAATGAATGCTTATGCCCCGCATAAACAGGGTCAATAGTGAAAAAAATTTATATTAAGACCATAGCATAGATCCCATACCAGGAATTGTGGGATTCTTGGAAATTTACTCACTCCTCAACTCCCGATGGGAATCAAGCTGAAATGGAGCTTGATTCCTCCATTGGGATTACAAGTAATCTCATGGTAGAAACTCATTATGCGTCAAGTTTTGATCAACAAGACTATTAATTTCATGGCAATGAACCACAGCTGGCGCACAAGCGATGCACCTTATGCAAATCCTTAAGTTAAAACAACCAAGAATGCTTGCACACACATTTGTTTTTGCATATTATTTTTCTGTTAAGCAACTTGTAGTGTCTGCCTCACCTTTTTGAAAATGAATTGAGGTCCCACTCCCTCACCTTTCTGAAAATGAATCGAACCCAGCCCCTCAATGGTTTTCTGGCTCGTATTGTGCAACTCCAAAACCGGTACTGTCCGAAACATAATCACAGCTTATGTAACGCACCGGTACGATACACATTGTCCGGTACATACCGGTTTCAGATAGGATTTTGAACCATGGTCTTGATCATTTAGAAAAGGAAAGACTAGATGTTTCCGGAACTTGTTTGCTGCCAATTACAAGTCTCCTTTGGTCCTAAGCAAAAGTATTTAACTTTTATAATATTACATTTAGACGGGGTGTAGGGGTCTCAATCTCTATATACTTTTGTTGCTTGCTTTAATCTTTAATGGATTTTATCTTTACCCAACAAAGATAAAAGATAACTTCATTTGATATACCTGTAAATGGTTGAGATGGAAAAGCACTTTGTCTTCCTTGTTGGAACTCTGCATTGTAAAGGCTTTGGAAGTCTGTATCCCAATTTGATGAAGATCCAGGGCCCTATTAATGTAATTTAAGGTGAGACCCAACAGAGATTAAGAAAAATCCAATCTAATTATATCCTATTTTAATTCTTAATCCAATACCTATGCGAGATAAGGAAAGGGAAACAATTAATGTAGGATTTACCTGAAAGCAGGAATCAATGAACGGGTCTGGCAACGAAACAGGAGCACTTATGGTTCTTTGAAGTGTCATCTCTGGGAGATTTATCGGCATGTCCAATCCCGAACAAGAAATTACTTGTTGGAGTGGATTAAACGGGAGGAAGGCCGGATTTGCAAGTTCCGATGACATCCCTATTGCAGGGAAACTGCTATTGCAAGCCGGAAGCAACTGCAGATAATTAAACATTAAAGCCGAGTGATTACGAGATAAAGAAGGGTTAATCATAGTTGATGTAAAAATTCTGTACTTTTCAAGAGAGCCCATTGAGCCAAAATCCTTATCCATGGAAAATAATTAAAAATACGTTGTGTACATTTTTTTACCTCTTTGGTAAAAAAATTATCGATGTTGAAATCGATCCTCGGATTCACAGCAGCAAGTTTCATGGACAAGAACTATAGGTAAAAAACCGTAAATTAGATAATAAGAAAATGTCCCTGATAAAGAAGTAAGAAGACCAATGAACTCTTTTACCTCTACTTGTCTTTGAAGGGATTGGACATAATTGATGATCTCATCCAGCATTCCAGCCTTCCCCGTGATCTTATTGCATCCAGGGACTAAATCTTGTAGATATTTCATCCTTTCACTGATCTTCTCCCTTCTCACCTGCATACCACAGCCCAAAAATTACTAAAAATTTATTTCAAAGATTGAAGAAACATAGAGAGAGAGAGAGAGAGAGAGAGAGAGAGAGAGACAGAGAGAGATTGGTACTAACTCTTTCCGCTAAGCTATGACTATCGGTGGCTTGGCCTCGCCGCGCTCGGACATGGATGTAATCTGGCTTCTGGACTTCAGAAATCTTCGAATTCTCCTTGGAAGTATCTGCTGAAGTCTCTCTATTGCTGTTGCTGTTGTTCTGGTTATTTTGTTCTGTTGCCTTGGAGTCTGCCTCCTCTGTATCTCCTTTGATCCTCTTTTCTTTGGTATCATCTGCTATGCTAATCTGGTAATGTGTAAATATAAGAATCCCCACTACAATTTTAAGTTTTTTTTTTTTAAAATAACAACTTTTAAAATTTGTAAATTAATAGGAAGAAATATATATATATATATATATATATTCTTCCATTGAAATTTAAAAGACCCACTATTAGAATATTATCCCTGGAGTAAAATCTTTGAAAATTCCAATGTAAGAAGCCTCTGAAGTGTTGATGAATAAAAAAAGTTACTTCATAAGTAGAAACAGAGAGAGGCTACATTGTGATCAACACTAACAAGAAATAGAAGAAAAAATAAAATAGACACTCACCTTTGAATTTGATGCCTTATCTGCTTTTCTCTTCTTGAAGCTCTCTTTTCCCACTTGATACGCCATTTTCTCCGGTGTAACTGGTGCTCCAGTCTTCTCCTCCATCTGAACAGTCCCCACTGTAGCAGGGCAGCTCGCCGTCCGCGAGAGTCCGTAATCCAGACCGCGAGAAGTCATAGCTTCCGAAGTAAATCCGCCCGAAACAAACGACCCGTCTTCTTTATAATCGCATTTCATTGTGGGATGATATTTGGTAAAATCCGGCCACCCGTCTTCCAAACTCGGATCGTTCTTCACCGACCGAGTTGCGAGCTCCCGGAGAGCCAATAACTCTGACATTCTACCGGAATTGTCAGTTTCGAAAGCCGGAAACTGTTGGGTCTGAGGGAACGATAACAGATTGAGATGGGTATCGCTGAAATAGCTTTCATTGTTAGATTGCTGCTGTTGCTGCTGCTGCCATTTGAGCCGAGCTCTTTGTCTTTCTAGAACAGTCACGTCCGTACCGTTTCCGGCGAGGATTTCCGGCGTCTGTAGACAGTGTAACATTTCTGGAAAAGCTCCGTTCATTACATACGAGAGAGAGAGAGAGAGAGAGAGAGTGCTTCAAGTTTCAACTTTCAAATGAGGTAGTTATGAAGCGTTGCAGGGTTTCATGCCAAAAGCGTGGGTTCGAAAATAAGTCTCTCTATCATTGGCTAGTAATAGAAGGAGAAGAAGAAGAAAACCGAGAACACGCGGAAGTGCTGAGAGGTGTTGCTATCGTATGCTTTAGGTGTCCAATCTTCAACTGCTCTCCATATCTCTCACCGTCTATCGATTGCTGATCGCCGATCGTTGCTTAATTTTTTTTTTTAAACTTTAGTGTGGATGGTGGTTTAGGCTTCCTTCAGGAAAGAAAGTGGAAGCCGAGGAAGGAGAGGGGAGTGGGGTCTATAAATAAGATAATTCGCGGGGATTTCTGACACCGATTGGCCGGTGATCTGACGCCAGTGGCCGGAGTAAATGAGAGTAAGTGGATAGATGAGAGAGAAAATATAAAAGAAAGAGAGAGAGAGAGAGGACAACAACTGGGCCGGGCTTAGTGCAGAGAGCCATCCAAGGTATCCATGAAGGGACCATAACCAGGCCTTGGTGTAGTGGGTCCCGCTGACATGACCGCCACGTGGGCTTGTCCCTAAAGAGAGAGATGAGAGAGCAGTGACCGACTGACGGGGCGGGCGTTGGTTTGGCCCGTGAACACGAAGCCGGCAGGCGACTGGGCTCATTTGACGTCGATGCTCACGTCCACTGTACACGTGGCAGTAAAGTTTTAACCGAGCGGATCCACGTGTCCAGTTCGCGGAGCTATCACCTCATAACATGTCAGACTGATGACATGGTTAGTGACAAAGGGAACGGGTTTCGGCGTTCGGGGACTTCGAATCGTCAACAGGGCCTAGCAGTGCAGGTATTTTTAGTTAATATCAGGTGATAGACACAAATATCTAAGCAGCTTTTATTGAAATTAACACCTACGAAAAATAATATTAAATACACTTTATCCCAAGAGATTGTGATAATTTTTATTTTTTTTCTGTTACTATAATAGCTAGTGACAAGAATCTTTTCTCTTGGTGTCAACACGACTAATATACACTTCTGTGTGTTAGTAGGTCAGCACCTAATATTAGGTCTTTTGTGTTTTAAATTTGAAGGGCAGAAACATATGCATTGAACGGAAAACTGCCTCTCAGAGCTATAACTGCTCAGCCGAAGATTCTCCGGATAACAAGGGTGTCCTTAGGGCTATTAAAATTAGTAAATGGTTTTTCACGTACTAGTTAGTTAATGACTTAATGTGCAAGCTTTATGGTGTACTTTGGAGTAGGGTGGGCAATAAGGACTTGGCATTTGCTTCTATGGTCAATCTCCTTCTTAATCATATTGTCAAGCCTCGGAAAGTGCCCAGATATTTATGAGCACGCAAATCAATGAGTGCATAATTCCGACATAGGACTCATTTGCCCCTCTATAGGGCAATGATCAAGAAAAAATTATAAACGGTGAACAAATTTTGATAGATAATTTTGCAATAGTTTATGTGGCGCAACATTAACTACACTTAGGGACCACTATGTGTGCAGCCACATTTAACTATTTGAACCTGATATCGAGTTCAAATTAGAAGGTAATTTAGACTGCACACCATCTTCATAAAAATGAAATTCATGACGGTCAAAATTTCCTTCTATCTAGTGGTTTTAAAATAGGTTCAACACGATATCAGGTTCAAACAGTTGGATGAATTTACGTATTCCCAAGTTTAGGATGCCTAATACATTCTCAGAAAAAAAAAAAAAAAAAGTTTAGGATGCCTAATACGACTGGAGCAAAACTATCCCTCCCATCTATGAATTTGTCTAGTAGAGTGCTGCATGGCCATTTTGATCTAGGAAGTCTATAAAGAGCATAGAGACAATTACCCTAACTTTTTCGTCAAGATTCCATTTTTTATGATACACACTTGATATTTATACGCCCAATTAGTTCACCGTCTGACTTATTATCAAGAACAATGGTCATAAAAAGGATTCCAGAAATTACAATCCACAAAGGGAGCGTTGCAACTGTTGATGACTTGGGTATGCTCCCAAGGTCGTAAGTTCGAAACAGACTCCTCTTTTACGATAAATAGGTGTCACGTAAGGTGTGTAAATCGTGAAATACTCGTGAAATGATGGGGACGATGGTACTCTCTACCGACTAGTCCAAGAGAAAGCTTGGGATACCCTATGTTATTAAAAAGAATAACAAGAAGTGGTTAATGGTGTGATTTGGGGCTTACAGGTTTGTGCTTGTAGCACACAATGGAAGGTTGACAATATTGTGACCTCAAGGTTCAGAAAAAGAGTGATTTGAGGCTTAGTAGGGAAGTTTATGCATTTAGGCATCCCATCAGCTGATTTAGAAAACTTAGCTATTTAGTCTGTCACTTTCTTAATTTGGTTAATTAGGAAATTAAATTGCGGTTACAACAAAGTACAGCCATGTAGGCAGTTTACTTTCTAATAATTAGGATGCCTTTAGATGTATCTAGAAACCGCAATCTCAATTAGATTCTTGATTAGAAAGATCACAATCTAATGTTGAATTGCATAGGACCTCAAACAACTTTGATTGACATCTAACTTGATCTGGGACCCACATCGCTTGCAAATCTAAACTATGATCAATTCTCTCTTCTGTTTGGTAATTACTTAAGGAGAAGAGTGCAACAGAGAGCGGCTATCTTACGTGAATGAGACAAATCATATGAGAAGATTAAACTGGGAATAAAGAGAGGATAACATAAAATTGAAGATTAATAAAGTTGTCAGTAGTATCATGAGGTTATCAATCTTGTGAAGCACATTTTAGTCAATGAATTTTGTCAAAAGTTGACTGTCATGGATTTCAGGAGATCGGTTATCCCTAGAAGTCAAAACTTTTAATGGAAGAAGGTAGATAAAAGGTGCTTCATAAGATTAATAATCTTATAATTCCTGTGAAGAGAGTCAATTTCAAATCGGATAGGCAGAAACATATCCAGAGAGGATGAAGGCAACACCCATCACCCTCTAATGGGCCCTCTCAATTCATTCCTTTTCCCCAACCCAATTGCATATAAATGTACACAAAAAGGCACAATGGGACCCTGTGCTTCATTCATTTTTCCAATCCCATGTCTTCTAGGTGGATATTGCAACACAACCTAAACCACATTGTTTTCTCTTGTAAGGAGGTTAGTCTAATGTCAAAAGCAATCCACTACGATGGAAGCCTAAATTGATAAGAGTTGGTTGGGACCTGGGGCAACAGACCCGTCCAGAATTAAGAGTATGTGGTGGCCGAGATTTCAAACACGTGGTTCTATATTCCTTCAAGTTGTACCTGATAAATTTGGGTATCCATCTCAAAATCAATTGACAATGAGTGGAGGTCACCGGGATATTATAGATCTTATAAGAGAAGGCTCTTCATAGCCGATGTGGGACTAAAATTTTGCATGCCCCTGCACGTGTTGATCAAATTGAGCCAAATCACGTTAACAATTGAATTGGGTGATATAGACTACTGCTTTGATACCATGATAAATTTGAGTATCAATCTGAAAACCAATTAACAATGAGTGGAGTGGCCCTAGATCTTATAGATCTTAAAAGAGGAGAGACGAGGCTCTGAAAAGCAAATGTGGGACTGTTTATGGTCATATGTTATAAACGAGGCCCATGAAATAACCTTTGGTTTTTAAAGATGATCATATGTTATAAAAACGAAATGTTACCGTGTTTATGGCCAAAAGCCAAAAATCAGGCCCATGAATTTCTCTCTTTGAAACTTGATTTTGCCTGAACTTCTAGCCCCTTTCTAAACCCGGATCTCTTCTAAATAAGGATTTTTATATGTTAAATAAACTTTTCCGATTTTTTTCTTATTTTCAATTGTTTTAGAAATTTTTTGCCCTCATTGAAACTGGTGCAGCGGGATAGGTAAATGCGTAATGGCATCGACAATGTGCATCAGATTAACACCGAACTGATACCGAGATTTTAAACCATGCACATGACACCACGTGGCCTAAATCAGTGGGACGGTGAACCACCATTAGACCTTTATGGTACAATGGTGGTACTACTTTGATATAACGGTCCATGTCACTATGGACTTTACTCATCTTTTACTTTTTGTGCTTTTTGTTTAAGCATAGGCGTCGCTGCACATCAACATCATCCCCCACACACGAAGCCACTATTGTAGATTATTGTTCATAGCTTAAAACCTACACCGATCAAGCATTCCAGACCATCTGATCTGGAAGCTGCAAGAGCCTATAAGAGAATTTTTGAACTGAATATGGGGCAATGGATCTATAGTTACTACAAAAAAATCTATTAATTGATGAAATTTTAGGGGTTGCAAGAGCTCAATTAACAAGATGAACGTCTAAATCTTTGATCTGGATTGAGACACATCAGTCACGTGACATCTGTTTATGCCTACTATTATAATGAGAGAATTAGTTTTTTAATATGACCGAAATGCCCTTTGCCTAAACGAGCTAAATAAAATCCATCATAATGTCCTTCTCTATATGCCATCCAACTAATCCAAGTACCAGTGTCATTAAGAGGAGTTGGTATGCAGTGTCATTGCAGCAAAAGTATATATATGTACATAGACACCATTACTATGTTTACAGTAACCAAGTTAGGATTGGACAATCATTCAATGGGGTTTCAATTCCGTTTAATTCCTGATAACTTATGGAAAGTTTTAAGGAAAGATAGGATAATTTTCAATGATCATAGGAAAAAAGAAAATGATCTCTTAACTCGGGTCATGGGACTAAAGCTCTTAGTGGTTGTATGTTGAATCAACTGACTTTAAAAGTTAACTAATGTGATATTCAGTCAATTATAACTCGAGTCAAATCTCCATTAACTTGAATGAGAGATCATTACTTTAAAAATTAATAATAAATTATTAAATTATATTTTGATCTATTTAAAGTTAAAAGCAATGACTTTTCAAAGAATAAAATAAGTGTATTAAATAGTCCTTTAAGATTTTACAATCATAGAAAGATGAAGTTTGACTAAAAGATGTATTAAAATTATAAAAATTTGTTAAATTCACAAAAATTAGAAGAATTAGTTAATCAAGCGAATATTCGGTAAAATGTTTGGCAAACCACCTATTAGAAAATTTTTTAAATTTAAATTTATTCGAAATTTTTTGTGAGAGAGGTTGTAAATAAATACCTAAAAATATATGCACGTACTTTGTAGATCGGTGATCAGGTGCTCATTTTCATCTCTTACCGCACATGTGGTCATGGTCATCAATCCACAATGCTGGCAAGCCATCACAGGGATGGGAGACACCTAGAAAATCACACAATAAATTAATAAACAAAATGCGCATTGGTTCCACTATTATTATTTTATTAATTTATTTATATATTTTTGCTCTTATCTTGGGTTGATTGGATGATTGGACTCGTGTGGGGATGAAGGAAATGAAATAAATGAAAATAATAGAGAAGAGATGAGAGATGGGATAGCAGCAGATCCGAGGTAAGAGGTAAGGGATCCTCGTTCTCCACCCCAAAATAAAGGCCTTGGGAATCAAACAAATCGGTCAATGCCCTTTCAATTCTATCACCTCTTCATCCACTTGCTAGTGCCCCCTCGTATCATTTACAAACAAAAGGCTTTTTCTTCTCTCTTTCAATGTATAAGATACACGTTTTTAAAGTATATATATATAAATGATTACACAACTTGGGTCATTGGATATAAGCTCATGACTTGAACTTCTATTGATTGAATGTCATATCAGATGACTTAAAAATTTATTTTTATGTGATATACAGTCAATGATTGTTAAAGTCATGAAAATATATCTCAAAAATCGGCCAATGAGAAGCTCTAAGTGGAAAGTGCATTGGCACTAATCTGGGTTAGTCACTGCAGAGATATCTCTGAGAGATCTTACTGACAGGTATAGGTAGAGAGGTAGGTAGTACAACACATCTACACTTGAAAGAGGTAGATAGCGCCTTTTAGGCAAAAGGAATGTCAAGTCATATAAGGCGGTAATGAATTCAAAAAAAATTTCTCACTTTATTTGTGACAGCTCGAATTTCGACACCCCGAAACCCGTGCTATCAGCACGATCCTCCAAACCATGCCCTACGGATATATGCGAAATATTGGTACAATAAGCAATGATAAATAAATAAAGCAAATAATTACATAAAGCGAAAAAGTAACATGCCCATCTGGCATAAACAAAAGACAGTTCTACTTCCATGCCCCTGCATGAACAGAGAACCGATCCGAACCATCGGTGATAGCCTGATTACCGAGATGGTTCGCCAAAAGAAATAATCAATTTAATTACATTGTCCGTCAAAAATAAAGGCTTGACATATTAAGCCGTACAAGTCTGCTCTCAAAACTACTCTCTGTCAAAGTACACAGCAGAGTCTCCTAGAATAAGTCCTCGGAAGGAGGCTCCAACTCGTCTCCAGGCACGAAATCCGAATCACCCGGATCTACGTCTCCTGAAGCCTCAGCTGCTGCTAACAAAGGACCTGCGACGTATTGTCTAAAGGGTGAGCTACATCCTAGCTCAATAGGGAACAATCACAATGAACATATAAATTAAAATCTCACATATATTCCATGATATTCTAAGCATGATGTGTCTATGTATTTACTAGAAAAACAGTTTAAAAGCTGATGATTTGCATTCAAGTTTACTGATAATTTGCATGTCTTACTTTACTGTTGATTTATCATGAATGACACTGAACAGGCCTAAGGCAAAACTTAAATCTTCTAATTAAGTAATCCCCGAGCAATTGAACATCGAGCCCCGATGAGATACCCTTCATCGTCGTCTAAATAGACAGTTGTAAAAATGTATTCCCTGGGAATACGACCCAAGCCCATTTCTCAATAGGCGACGGGGTTAAATCTCATCTCAACATCTCAGGGATGTGCTTACTGTGTACGGATCAACCTCCGCACTGGTGTACGGATTGGCCGCCGCATCTGGGTCATTAATATCCCGCCGGGGTATCCTAATCAAACCTCAAATAACAAAAATAACATGTGTTTTATATATAGTTGTTAACCGTGTAAAGTGCTATCTTATATCAGTTAGGCCTCAACAGTAATTATTCAATCATATATACATCCCTGGGATGTATAACTTACTCGCATCCCACTGATGCCTTTATTACTTTCTCATCCCCTGGGGATGTCTCATTCTCATTAGATTACTTGATCTTAGTTACTCGCATCACACAGATGCCTTTATCACATTCTTGGTGTCATACACACACCCATTTTTACAAAGCTTTTTATAGTTAAAACATTTTCAATTCTGATAAACATATTACTACATACATGCTCTTACAATTAAAGTACATGTTCAAGGTGTTCCCTACCTCAAGTCTCTGAAGGTCCAAGCATAAAGGTCCCACGCGGCTCCTTGTGCTCGCTTTCACACGTACCACCTATGGTACATCACAACACATGCAATACATTACTAAAGATGTAATAAAGAAGGTCCTAGACCCTCCATGAATCTCAAAGTAAAACTAGAAAGTTTAGTAAAACTGCTAAAGTCGATTAATCGATTCCCAAAATCGATTAATCGAAACTCAAATCGATTAATCGAAGTCTCTATCATAATAAGGTCAATTCTCAAATCGAGTGGTCGAAAATTTGAAATCGATTAATCGAAATCCAAAATCGATTAATCGATTTCCCAACTCGATTAGTCGATTTCCCCAGGTCTTGTTTCTCTAGCCACAGGAGGTACCCAGTCGATTAGTCGATTTCCAAATCGATTAATTGACCTTTCAAATCGATTAATCGAGATCCAATTCGATTAATCGAAATCGGGCATCCTTGACTTTTCAACTTCTGGGCCAAAATTGATTAATCGAACCTCTATTTCGATTAATCGATTTGGCCAGATTCAGCTCCCTTTCGGGTTGTTCTTCTAAATCTTTTTCCTTTCTTTTCTAGGCCTTTAATCTATCCTTTTAACCCTACATGACTGAATTTAATCATCTACAATTTATGCATTAACATCAATTAAAACTCACCTCAATAAATCCCTTAAAGAATTGATTTGTTGGGTTTGGTGGTTAGGGTTCCAGCTTTTGCTTCAACGATCCTAACGCGTTGAATCCGGCAATCAATGCTAACTCCTCTTGATTGCATTAACATCTAGCCTCCATAACTCCTCTTTACTCCCTCTCTCTCTCTCTCCTTAATTCCTTCACCAACCAAGACAAAAGGGTTTCTAGGGTTATTAAAACCCTTATATCCTTTCTCCTGCTTGTGTGTTAAACACATACACTAGAGATAGGTGTACGTGACCACTAACTCACACTATACATTACACTTAAGTCCTATTGACTCCACATTCGTTCATTATTTCATGAGTTTATTGTTTGACCATCACTCAGTCAACCCTACGACCATTCGGGCACGGATCTCGAGGTCAAAGTTAAACGCTTTTTGGGATATTACATTCTCCCTACCTTGGAAATTTTTATCCTCGAAAATAACCCAAAGGTGCGTCGCTTGGGTACCCCGCACACTGGGGTGTCACGTACCCACACATGCAAAAGATGATGCATACATTACACAGTGCAAGAAACCGAAATAATGCCAGTACATCCAAAAACTGATCTATATTTCATTATCGAACTTCCAAAAATTACAAGTTTCTTTAACTGTTGCTGATAATTACAATTTATAATTTAATTACAATAGTACAAAATGTCCAAAAAGTGACCACAAAATAAACCATCATCCGGTGCTCACACTGTCCCCTCTCCTGGCTGATCTGATGTTGGGGCGAGCTGCTCTGACGGGACTGGCGACTCCGGTGGTGGCTGGGTCATCTCCGTAGGCTGCTCGGGCTGTTGGGGCAAGGGCGTCGAGCCAGATGCATCGGTCGTAGATGTGCTTGCGTGAAAAGTGGCACCCGTGTGAAACGCTGTCCGGCCCGTAGTCCACGCCTCCTCCTGCCCGAGGCGCTGCTGGTAGTCCAACGGATAGATGTACCGTAGAGTGTGGTACATTAAGAAATCCATCCGTCAGTTCATCCTCTCATTTTTGGCCTCCATCTGAGCCAACACATCTTCTATCGTGGGCGCCGGGCGAGCAGCTGGCCGGCGGTATGAAGAAGTCGGTGTGGCTGCCGCAAACTGCGCTGGCGGCGTAGGTGAAGCGGTGCCATGCGAGGGTGCCCCCTCAGCTGATGGCTCAATGGGGTGTGCTCCCCCCTCAGCTGGGTCCTGGTGTGGCGGTGGGGGTGGTGGTGGTGCTACTAGTGCTGCTGCAGCTGGGCCCTGAGCCGGTAGGGTCTGCTTGAGCAAATTATAGCTACGGCTCCATAAAGCAATGGAGAAATGCTTCACGCGATCCATAGCCCTCTCCTCGTGGGGCGAGATGGCGTAATCTGGAGCGTCTGAGTAACACTCCAGCATGCTCGAAATGAGGCGAGCATATGGCATCTTTTCTTTGGGCCTCAAATTTCCCTTCATCAACTTTCCTTTAATATACCTCATCCCCTCCAAGATGATCATGGTGGCATCGAACCAACGGCCGTAAAATGCCGCGTACAAGGCCTGTTGGACCAACTCCACCCTCTCTGTGTCATGACACATCGGGTAGAGGTTACACTTGATTATGGAATCAAGCATCCACATGTAATGGGGAAGATCGACCCTCCTAATGGACAATTCGGACCCCTTTTCCCGTTGGTCATTCGAGTCATGATCTCCTCAAAGGGTGGGAAGAGGGTGGTCTCGGGCACGAAGTCCAAATAGCACTCTAGGACCTCGTGGGTGTGGCGACGAGTGAAGGTGTAGTCACGACCCTCGATCTTGGTCGTAACTATGTCATCTGTCGGCCCATCCTCCAAGCCCTGGTAAAACAGACAGACCAATCTACGGTAGTAGGACCTGCAGATTGGTTTCAAAAGGTTGTCGAGGCCGGCCTTTACAAGGTAATTTCGAGTCCATTGGGTCTCGCCCGACACGTCGGGGTTTGTAAACAACTCCACATCAATTATGTAGTCGATTTCAAAGGTCTTTGCCGCCCACCTTTAGTTTGGTTGGGGTACGTTGACGGGTGGTGGTGGCATTGGTGAAGACTCGCGCAAAGACGCGCTCGTCGAACCGGATGTGGTATCCGATGTCGACGGTGATGGTGTTCTCACGGGCGATGGGGTTGGTGGTGGCGGTGCGGCGATCTTACGCCGGATAGGGAGCTTAGACGTTACCTTCTTCGAAGACAAACGGGTTTTAGGCGGCATTTTGTGACAATATAGCAAAAACTAGGGTTTTTGTAGCTTGAAATGGAAAGAAGATAGCAAGGCGCGCAAAAACCAAAAACAAATTTGATTTCGAATGGGGAGAAACCTCCCCCCCCCCCCCCCGAATTTATATATATAGGCCCCAGTTCAATTAATCGATTTCTAAAGTCGATTAATCGAGTTTCAAAACTAGGTTCAGCAGTGCGAATCGATTTGCAAAATCGATTGATCGATTTGCAAAATCGATTAATCGAAACTCAAAATCGATTAATCGAAATCGTGGTCATTTAAAATTTTTAAGTTTTTGAGCTCACTGGCGTGAGCCAGTCGATTAATCGAAATTCAATTCGATTAATCAAAATCCCAA
Source organism: Chloranthus sessilifolius (assembly GCA_021018995.1). Taxonomy (NCBI): domain Eukaryota; kingdom Viridiplantae; phylum Streptophyta; class Magnoliopsida; order Chloranthales; family Chloranthaceae; genus Chloranthus; species Chloranthus sessilifolius. Next base: position 44,442,815 of record CM037584.1, read on the forward strand.
AATCGATTAATCGACTTTCACTTCGATTAATCGAAATCGTAAAAAAATTCTTCAAATTTTTCTAAAATTCTTAAGTTACTCGATTAATCTAATCTCCAGATCGATTAATCGAAATCCAAAATCGATTAATCGAAACCCAAATCGATTAATCGAAATTTTATTTCTTTCATTTCCTGAATCCTCATTAAATTCCCACTCACTGGCGCATGCCAGTCGACTAATCGACCAAAATCGATTAATTGAATTCCCAAATCGATTAATCGGTTTTGATCAGATTCTTCAGATTTTTAAAAATTTTCTGTCTCTTTTGGTTCCTTGGTAAAGCATGACCAATTGGTTATTGGTTCTGCAAAACACGTCATCATGACATTTAACATTGCATTAGGAACGCTATGTGGATAAAATTGTTTCTCTTGAATGAATTGATCAAAAGATCGACATTGAATTACAGCATATGGTTTAAATCCACAAACATGCTTTCGGTGATACAATTTTGACTCTCAAGCTGTCGCAAACAAGTCAGGGTATTGTTCTTTCACGTCGGCCTCTCGTTCTCATGTAGCTTCTTCGGCCGGATGATACTTCCATCGAACAAGTACTAATGGAATTACTTTTGTTCGCAACACTTGTTCCTTTCGATCCAAAATCTCCACCGGCTCTTCGATCATTGTCATATCCTCATGCATCTCGAATGATTGACCTCTCAACACGTGATCAGGGTCGTTAAGATACTTCCTGAGCATAGATACATGGAACACATTGTGTACCTGATCAAATAACGGTGGCAATCCAATGCGGTAAGCAACTTCCCCTACTCGACCCAAAACTTCAAATGGTCCAAGATAGCGGGGACTTAGCTTCCCTCTCTTTCCAAATCTCATCACGCCCCTCATAGGCGACACTTTTACGAATACGTGTTCACCCACCTTGAAGTCTACACTCGTTCGCTTGATATCAGCGTAACTTTTCTGTCTGCTCTGAGCCGCTTTGAGTTTGGCCTTTATCATCCGAACATAGGTGGCATTATCTTCAAGTATTTTGGGTCCCAAAACAAATTTGTCACTGGTTTCCTCCTAATTTATCGGCGATCTACATCGCCGTCTGTAAAGAGCTTCATATGGTGCCATCCCAATGCTCGTCTGAAAATTGTTGTTGTACGCAAACTCAATCAACGGTAGGTGTTGATCCCACGATCCTTGTAGTTCTAACATACATGCCCTAAGCATGTCTTCAATGATCTGATTGACCCGCTCCATCTGTTCGTCGGTTTGTGGATGGAATGTCGTACTGAAATCTAGTCGCGTTCCCATTCCTTCTTGAAATTTCTTCCAAAACTTTGATGTATATAATGGGTCACGGTCTGAAACAATGCTACTCGGAATCCCATGCAAACGGATATTCTCCTTCATATACAGCTCTGCCAGTCTCCCCACCGTGTACATCGTGTTGTAAGGCAAGAAGTGCGCTGATTTGGTCAATCGATCGACCACTACCCATATGGCATTGTACTTCTTTGCAGTACGCGGTAGCCCAACGATGAAGTCCATAGAGATCAATTCCCACTTCCATTCCGGTATAGGTAGAGGCTGCAATAGACCTGCGGGGTGTCTATGATTGATCTTGACTTGCTGACACATCAAACACCGCGACACTTAGTCTGCCACATCTTGTTTCAAGCCTCTCCACCAGTAATTCTTTTTCAAATCTTGATACATCTTTATGCTTCCCGAGTGGATAGTGTAGCTTGACTTGTGAGATTCATCAAGAATTGTTCGCCGTAAATGGGCATTGTCCGGAATACAGAGACGACCCTTGAACACTAAGGAACCATCCTCCTTGATCAAAAACTCGGATCAAATGCCTTTAGTTACATCTTGACAAATCTTAGTTAGCGCCGGGTCTTTCATCTGTAGTTCATGGATATGCTCAAATATCATCGGTCTCACTGAGATATTAGCCAAGAAGGCTCCTGTAGCTTGCGACCCGATATTCGCATCATATAGTGCCAGATCTTTAAATAGCTTCCATCGGTGCATACCTAAAATTAAACTAGCTAACTGAGCTGAACTCTTCCGACTCAAGGCATTGGCCACTACATTAGCCTTGCCTGGATGGTACTGTATAGAACAGTCATAGTCTTTGAGAAACTCCATCCATCTGCGCTGCCTCATATTTAGTTCCTTCTGTGTAAACAGATATCGGAGGCTCTTATGATCGGTGAAGATCTCAAAGGTCTCACCGTACAAGTAATGCCTCCAAATCTTGAGCGCAAAAAATGGCCGCTACTAATTCCAACTCATGTGTCGGGTAATTCTTCTCATGCTCTTTCAACTGTCTTGATCTGTACGCTATCACCTTTTGTGTTGATTAAGCACATAGCCCAACCCACTATACGAAGCATCACTGTATACTGCGAATCCTCCACTCCCTGAAGGAATCGCTAATACTGGAGCTGAAGTGAGTCTCTTCTTGAGTTCTTGAAAACTCTTCTCGCATGCCTCACTCCATTCGAACCTTACGTCTTTCCGTGTAAGTCTCGTGAGTGGTTTTGATATCTTTGAAAAACCCTCAACAAAACGCCGATAGTAACCTACTAATCCAAGGAAACTACGGATGTCGGTCATGGTCTTTGGTTGCTCCCAATTGACCACTGCTTCGATTTTTACTGGATCTACAGTGACACCAAGCTTTGAGACAACATGCCCCAAAAAGTTAACCTCTTCTAACCAAAACTCACATTTGTTGAGCTTGGCATATAGTTGGTGTTCACGTAGAGTCTGTAGGGCTACTCTTAAGTGCTTTTCATGCTCTTCCTCTGATTTTGAATAAATCAGGATGTCGTCAACAAACACTACGACACAAGAGTCTAGACGCGGTTTAAACACCCTATTCATCAGATCCATGAATGACGCCGGGGCACTTGTCAACCCAAACGGCATCACTAGGAACTCATAGTGTCCGTATCGAGTCCTGAATGCAGTCTTCTGAATATTCTCTGCCTTGACTCTCAACTGATGGTATCCAAATCTTAGATCGATCTTGGAAAAATACTTCGCTCATTGCAGTTGATCAAACAGATCATCTATCCTAGGCAAAGGGTATCGATTCTTAATGGTAAGTTTGTTCAATTGTCGATAGTTAATACACAGACACATTGACCCATCCTTCTTCTTTACAAACAAGACCGGTGCTCCCCATGGAGACACGCTCGGTCTAACAAACCCCTTGTCCATTAGTTCTTGTAACTGCTCTGATGTTATTTTTTAATTGTTATGTTTTACTCGCAAACGCACGAATCAGATTATAGATAGTGGGTGCAGAGTACGAGATCGTTCCCACGATGACTATTTTTGAAAGATCTAAAAAGACAAGACAGTAATTCAAGAAATCCACCAAGAACTAACAGTATTCTACCAGTCTTATGATTTAGGTGATTTGATGAGATGATAACTACTGACTATAAACTAAAATTTAATTAATGATTCAAAAATAAAGAAAAGGATGAAGATAAAGATAAAGATACTAAATCCTCCCATCTTTGGTCTGTTCACCCTGTAATATAAATCTACGGATTAAATTATGAGATATATCATTCAAAACTAACATCTTTTATGGAAGATAAATGGTCAAAACCCTAATAGGTTCCATGTTGCATCCCTGCAATCAGGACTTAACTTTAGAGATGATTTTCATATATAGATTTGGGATCAAGGGCATGGCTCGGCTCACATGATCTCAGGTTCAAATAAAAATCATCCTCAAAGTGGGTCAAAATTCCAATAAGAATACCACCAAAGATCTGAAATTTAGGGCATGGCTCGGCACACTCGATCCCAGATCATAATCGTAATTAGATCCACACGATGAAAGCAAAAAAATCATATAACAATGATTAGGATAAAATTACCGTCACAGATCTGAGATCCCGGGCATGGCTCGGCACACGCGATCCCAATTAGTGGCGGGGATTTCATCCGTTCGTGATAGCACAATAATCATAAAATAAGATCTCATATTTTAATCCTAAATTTATATTATTAAAAGTACATCCCTCGGATGGGAATCATTAGATCACATCCCTATGAATTTAGCCACACATATTGTAATTAAATGACATAAATAAATAAGGAAGGGAAAATAACATCAATTTAATGAATTAAAAATATCTCAAACTTCAATAGAAATTACTTTGATCCAAAAGTACGATGATCTTCAGAAACGAAATTAATGTAGAAATCAACTGAACAAAAATAATAAACTGAAGGAATGAATACTGAAAATTAAAGGAACAAAGCTCTCAAAAAGGAAAAGGAATAATAAAAACTCTCCCTATCTCTACCTCTACCAAAAAAACAAAACTCTTCTAAAACTAAAAATCCCTAAACTACAATTCTCCTTTTTCACAACTCGTAGCATCCTTTTTATAAGGCCGGCCAAACCCTATCCCTAATACCTCAATTGATTGAGAATTAAATCTCAATCGATTGACTCTTAAGTTGGAAAAAAAATTGTCTTCTCATGTCAATCGATTAAGACTTAATTCTCAATCGATTGAGGTCTAAAAGCAATTTCCGTGAACTCCCGCCAAACTTTGCATCAGGCACTGCCTCGGTATTTCGGCCATAACTTTCTGTCCCGAACTTGGATTGAGGCGATTCTTGCGGTGTTGGACAGCGGACGACTAGCGATATAACGTTTGTGTTTTAGCAATTTCCTGAATCGGATGTCTTGAAGGTCCAAATTGAGTTGCAAGTAGGACCAAGTTCCTGATGACCCAAAGTTGCAGTGTTTTGACATTATTTTCGAAATTCTTGGGCTGTTTTCTGCACTTGGATTATATTTACCTGAAACACTTCAAATCTAGTAATTCTCATCAGATAACCTTCATTGGATAGCTAAATATAGGTATTTAGGGGTGAAATATCATCATATTTCGCTACTCATCACACCCCCAAACCTACACTTTGCTGGTTCTCGAGCAAAGCAAACTAAAGAATATAAATGCCACTTTCGTAGGAAACACGATTGCACGTAGCATGTGCAACAAGCCTTTAAACCCCTAGGTGATCCCTAGTGGATGAGTTGTGTCTCTTGAGGGTTTACAGTGAAGTTACCCACAAACTTCCAAAAATTTCAAACCATCGGCAAAATTGAGTTTTCAAAACATGATTTTTATAATATCTTTAGCTTCAAAACTCAAAATCATTAATCAATTCAACATGCGAATTCTCAATTTTAAATAACAATGTTATACTAATCATACTAATATCCATTCAAATTAGTATGATGCTCAAATCGTTAGATAACTCATCCATTCATGCCTAAATGTGAAGTGTGTGCATACCCAAACCAAGATTCATCCATCTCAGAACTAGTTCAAACGGGAAACCATCAGATCTCATGTGTTGACTCCATCCTCACTGTAGGTATACTCTCAAAATAAAATTACTCCGATGATGGGTAAGTTTTCGCACACATGTGAGAGATCAATACAAAGCAAATAAAAAGGTCTCACATGATAAATGAAATACGATGCAATCAATGAACAAAAATAAATCTCATAAGAACAGATACTTGTATATCCTCTGCATGTCATATCAAGTGCCATAGGTATTATATATTGACTCTCTATAAGACAGTTACCAATGCAAGATCAGATTATGAATGTCTTTTGTAGGGTTGTAATGGGGCTCAGGTAAGGATAAGAAAGAATTGGAAGTTGGGATTCAAAATTTCTGAGAAATTGGAAAAGGTACTAACCTTTGATTTTTCTATTGCTCTTCTTTTTCTTTTCTAATTTCTCACTATTTTTTTCAATATTTTTCTTTTCTCACTCTTTCTTTTTTCTTCTTTTGAATTTCCTTTTCTTGAAGCACCTCATATTTTTCATTATTTTTCACAATTTTCTTTTTCTTTTTCTCCCCCATTTTTCTTTTATACTTTTTCCATACACTCTTAGTAAACACCACAACTCAGTATCTCTCCACTTACTCTCTTTTCATTCATTCTCATCCATCATTCCTAATCTCTCAGAAATAAGAAGGGTAAAGCTGAATTTTCAGAAATGGTGAAGGGTTAAAGGTTAACGTGGCTTATCAAAGAATGTATAAAGGTAATTTTTTTTTTCAATAGGCTCAAAGGGGTACTAGAAGGATAAATTTATATGAGATGGGGTATTCTAAGCACAAACGAGCCAAAGATAGCCTTCAATCATGTCCTTAAAAGATGGTAACCTTGCCTATTTGTCTTGAGTAGATATACAGTACATTCTAACACAATAATATGAATTTAATTGCATGCAAAGTCACAAGCCAAAGTGAAATGTATGAGATTATGCAAAATAATTCATATTAAAAAAAAACTCCGAGTTTATGTATTCATTCATCAACAACGGATATTTGGCTCTAAAGCTTCCTGAGTTTAGTCTCCACTAAGAACCTAAGATTCAACGTTCAAAATAGTTCATCGATTTCTAAGTCTTAGCTTGGTATAAGTGCAAAAATTCTAAGCATGAATATCAAAATTATCTACAAAATATCACATTAAGCTTCATCATCTTAGATACAAGTAATCAGAATATGACATAAATATTCTCAAAATTAAATTCACATGCATCATCAACTAAAGTTTGAAAACAATTGCAAAATAATGTGCATGATGATTTCAAAATTAAAATTTTTTTTTTTTTTTCATAAAAAAAAATTAAGTGACGTAAAATAGAGAACCATACCCCCAAACCTAAATATGACAATGTCCTCATTGATTGAAATAGGTAATGTACCCCCAAACCTGGTGAAAAGTACCTCAACACAAAGATCAGGTGCAGAGAATATGTGCAACAAATAGGAACATGCCAAACAAGCGAGAATAAAAAAAATGTATTGAAGGGAATGTGGCTACACTAATTTGGGGAATTAAAAACAACCTAATCTAAACAAAAACTAATATTCTAGAACTAAATATATGAAATAAATAAATCCTAAATCCTACACAAAATTGGGTTGCCTCCCAATGAGCGCTAGGTTAACGTCGATAGCTCGACCAAATGAGTTCCTCAATCAGAATGATCCATTGGATTACCCAAAGAAAGAGTATCAGGGAATGCAACTGCATTCTCGAGGAAAGGTTTTAATCTCTGACCATTAACTCGAAAAACATTCCCGTATCTCTAATTGATAACATCAACTGCCCCATTAGGGAGTATTCGAGAGATTTTGAATGGACCACTCCAACGGATTTTTAGCTTCCCTGGAAATAGATGAAGTCGAGAATTGTAGAGTAGAACTTGTTGACCGACGACGAAAGATTTACGTAGAATAGATTTATCATGAACCCGTTTCATACGGTCCTTGTACGATTTAACACAGTCATATGCATCAGCACGAATTTCTTCTAATTCATTTATTTGTAAACTCCTTTGGGTACCAGATTTCAGGAGATCGAAATTCAATGACTTAATGGCCCAAAATGCTTGATGTTTCAGTTCAACCGGGAGGTGACAACCTTTACCAAAAACCAACCGAGACGGCGACATACCAATCGGAGTTTTAAACGCAGTTCAATACGCCCATAGACTTCGACTTGGCCACTTGTCTGCGGATGGTATGGTGTAGCAACTTTGTGTGTGATACCATATTTCTTCATTAATTGGGTGAACACTTTATTGCAGAAGTACTTTCCACCATCGCTGATTATCGCCTTTGGAATACTAAAACGTGAAAATACTTGATCCTTGAGAAATTTGATCACTACTTTGTGATCATTCGCTGATTATATCCTCCTGAGAACCGTCGAGCTCTTCACCCAAAGTGTGATTGAGAGGGCACTCGCACGAAATGTTAAAAACCTCCGCAATGGTGTGCGGATAAACGGGGCGCGACCACCCATCGATTGAAACAGTGAAGTAGGCGGTAACATGATTTTCAGCGGAGGCGTCCACCCATGCCATGTTTTGATAGAATAACCGAACGATCCGTTCGGACACTTTGATTACAGGCGGTTGGAGGAGAAAATGGACATTGAGAGCCATTACATAGGCGAGGGAGACGGCGCAGACAGGCATGGCCTTTAACGCCGTGAGATCGAAAAGATATTCGGAAGAAAGATCTCGGGCCGCGAGGCGACCACGTGGCTGCTCACATGGATGACCTGCAGGACGTTGGGAGAGCCTTTGCGGCGCGATAGATGACGAAGCCATGAACACACTGTCGGAATGTTGGAGGCTGTCAGGGGAAAAATAGGATAAAGATCGAATGGGAAGGGAAGATAGAGTACTTCCCTTAAGTAGACGCAAAGGCGTCCTTTCTGGACGGTCGCACCGCATATGGTCGATTAATCAGCTCTGGGAGTCGATGAATCGACTCCATTAAAAAATATAACTTTGTGAGAATCAAAAAAAGCGTACGGTCTTCAACACGGAGTAGTCGATGCATCGACTCTGGAAGTCGATCATTTGACTGGCATAAAAGTCAGCCAACAATAAATGCAGATTGCCTTGGAAAAGGGCCACTCATTATTACTGTTGATCAATCGACTCGAAGAAGTCGATTAATCGAAAAAGAAGTCGATCAATCGAGTGGTGGGCTCGATTAATCAAGACAGGATAGAATTTTTTTTTATTTTTTTTAGGAAAATTACGAAATTAATCTACAAGGTGTAAATTCATTCCAAGTCCACCAGGATCTCAAATCTTCATGAAAAATTGTCTAAGCAGGATCAGTGATTTATTTATTTGTCCCTGCATTTCTCTTATCAAGGACTTAGTTACACCCCCATGATGTGCCCAAGTGCCACCATTATAATCCATCTCTACCCTATACTTGACATTCCCAAAATTGCACTCTAGATTCAAACTTATTAATCTATTTTCGGCATTCTGTTGATTATCTATGTATTCAATGAACGGACAACAGATTTGAAATTCAATTTTCTCCCCCAAACCGAATTTATACTCATCGGAGAAAGTTATGTCTCCCTTATTAGGTGTTGTAAGGGTGTCATTTTCTTTCTCTCTCATCTCAATTTGATTCTCAATTCTCTCCTCAACATAAGTATTGTTCCATTCCATTTCCTCTTCTCCTCGCACTCGCACTACCTCAGTGCTCGTTGTGTCATTCTCAAGCGTAGTGACCAATTCGTCCTGCTCATATTTTTGAATGAAATTAGAGGGGTCCTCATCCTTCTGACTGGTAAGAGACTCTTCTATTTTATCTTTCACTTGTAAGTACTCGATCATCTGACTTACTTGAGACTGTATCCTAGAAATTCTTTGGGTGTTGGTGTGCACCAAACCTTTTAAACATTCTAAGGAGTAAGAAGAATTTTGGACTGGTTCATATGATTCTGTATCTTGAAAGTATTGAGTTTACTGTGAAAACTCATAAAGAAAGTTGTTGGGATAAGAACTTTGAGCTTCGTTAGGCATTATATTACACATTGGAGATTGATTAAACCCCAACATGTTATTGAGTTGACTTTGCCAGTCATTGGTGCTCCAAACAGGATTGGGTTGGACTTGTTCAGGGTAATAATTTGAGTTGCTCAAGGGACACATAGGTGTAATGTGCACCAAATTTTCATAAATAGCACATGATTCTAGATTGAATCCATGCATTGACATGATTTCACCAATAACACCATTTTTTTTTTTTTTTTTCAAATTTTTTTATTTTTTATTTTCAAAGCACTCACAACAGTCGATCGATTGAATCTTTCGTGTCAATCAATTGACAAAGTGGTGCTCAAAACCTCAGAACACAGTCAATCGATTGAGGAATTTTTTTATTTTTTTTAAATTAGCAGAAATACTATTTTAATCCCCGAACATTCCTAAAATTTACTGTTTACTAAAATTCAGATTTTCTTAATTTAGTCCCCAGCAACGACGCCAAAAACTTGATGTGATTTTTTAATTGTTATGTTTTACTCGCAAGCGCACTAATCAGATTATAGATAGTGGGTGTAGAGTACGAGATCGTTCCCACGAGGACTATTTTTGAAAGATCTAAAAAGACAAGACAGTAATTCAAGAAATCCACCAATAACTAACAGTATTCTACCAGTCTTATGATTTAGGTTGTTTGATGAGATGATAACTACTGACTACAAACTAAAATTTAATTAATGATTCAAAAATAAAGGAAAAGATGAAGATACTAAATCCTCCCATCTTTGGTCTGTTCTTCCCGTAATATAAATCTACGGATTAAATTATGAGATATACTATTCAAAACTAACATCTTTTATGGAAGATAAATGGTCAAAACCCTAATAGGTTCCACGTTGCATCCCTGCAATCAGGACTTAACTTTAGAGATGATTTTCATATATAGATATGAGATCAAGGGCATGACTCGGCTCACATGATCTCAGGTTCAAATAAAAATCATTCCCAAAGTGGGTAAAAATTCCAATAAGAATACCACCATAGATTTGAAATTAAGGGCATGACTCGACACACTCGATTTCAGATTAGGGAGTAATTAAGATAAAATTATCATTACAGATCCAAGATCCAGGACATGGCTCGGCACACTCGATCCCGGATCATAATCGTAATTAGATCCATACGATGAAAGCAAAAAGACCATATAACAATGATTGGGATGAAATTACCGTCACAGATATGAGATCCCGGGCATGGCTCGGCACACGCGATCCCAGTTAGTGGTGGGGATTTCATCCATTCGTGATAGCACAACAACCATAAAATAATATCTCATATTTTAATCCTAAATTTATATTATTAAAAGTACATCCCTCGGATGAGAATCATTAGATCCCATCCCTATAAATTTAGCCACACATATTGTAATTAAATGACATAAATAAATAAGGAAAGAAAAATAACATCAATTTAATGAATTAAAAATATCTCAAACTTCAACAGAAATTACTTTGATCCAAAAGTACGATGATCTTCAGAAACGAAATTAATATAGAAATCAACTGAATAAAAATAATAAACTGAAGGAATGAATATTGTAAATTGAACGAACAAAGCTCTCAAAAAGGAAAAGGAATAATAAAAACTCTCTCTATCTCTACCTCTACCAAAAAAACAAAACTCTTCTAAAACTAAAAATCCCTAAACTACAATTCTCTTTTTTCACAACTCGTAGCATCCTTTTTATAAGGTCGGCCAAACCCTATCCCTAATACCTCAATCGATTGAGAATTAAATCTTAATCGATTGACTCTTAAGTTGAAAAAAAAAATTGTCTTCTCATGTCAATCGATTGAGACTTAATTCTCAATCGATTGAGGTCTAAAAGTAATTTTCGTGAACTCCCGCCAAACTTTGCATCAGATACTACCTCGGTATGTTAGCCATAACTTTCTATCCCGAACTCGGATTGAGGCGGTTCTAGTGGTGTTAGAAAGAGGACGACTAGCCCTACAACTTTTGTGTTTTAGCAATCTCTTGAATCGGATGTCCTGAAGGTCCAAATTGAGCTGTAAGTAGCACCAAGTTTCTAATGACCCAAAGTTGAAGTGTTTTGACATTATTTTTGGAATTCTTAGGCTGTTTTCTGCACTTGGATTATATTTACCTGAAACACTTTAAATCTAGTAATTCTCATCAGATAGCCTTCATCGGATAGCTAAATATTTAGGGGCGAAATATCATCATATTTCGCTACTCATCATGCTCCTTCAATTCTTTCAACTCAGCAGGACCCATTCTGTATAGTACTTTAGACACAGGCTCCGTTCCTTGTGCTAAGTCGATGGCAAATTCTACTTCTCTCTCTGGAGGTAATCTGGGTAACTCGTCCGGAAATACATCGACGAAGTCTCGCACCACGGCTATTTCGGAGATAACATTCTTCTCCTCCTTATCTTCCTTCAAGAATGCCAAGTATCCACTGCACCCCTTTCTGATTAAGCGCTCGGCCCTGACTGCCGGGATAAGTGGCATGTATGTCGACCTCTCTCCTCTAAATCTAAATGATCTCCTCATGTTGGGCCTGAAGATGACGACCTTGTTCTTACAATCTACCGTCGCACAGTGAGTCGATAACCAATCCATGCCAAGGATCACGTTGAATCCTTGCATGTCTAACAAAATTAAGTTTGCCGATAGCTCAAAGACGTCTCCATCCATGACCCTCACGATCACGGAGTTGTAACCCTTTTCGGTATCAATCGATTTTCCAGTAGGAACAGCCACGGTTAAAACGAAGTCTAACTCCTCTGGGTCGACTTTCATCCTCTTGGTGAAGCGAGGGGTAACAAATGAGTGGGTAGACCCTGGGTCTATCAACACTCGAGCTTCGTATGTCACGTCGCTTCCCTTCTTATATATTTGTAATGCACCAAATCATACATATACATATATATAGTGTTTATCATCATACTAGAATTTATTACAAGCAAGTTCTTTTCTATTTTCTATATGGATGCACCTTTTCTATCTAAAAATTTTAAGAATTGAAATTCTTTATTTAAAAAAAAACTCACCTTGAATGACATCGTTTGTATTCTGAGCCTCTTGAGCTGTGACTGCGTACGCTCTCCCTTAGACGATCGGCTTCCTTGCTTGTATCGGTCGTGGAATAGGAGCTGAAGTCGTCCTCCCTTTGTTCACCTCGAGGCAATCTTTGATCAAGTGGCCCACCTTGCCACATCGAAAGCAACCCTGAGTTCCTTGCCTACAGTCAGCTATTTGATGAGATTTGCCACACTTGGCACAAGTCTCACGAGGTGTGAAAGAAGCTGCTCACGAGAACCCCTGAGTAGCTGTCGCTCCGGTCATGATAGCAGGGCTCTCGTATCTTATCAGCCTCTCCGACGCAAGCAATGGGAATTTCTGCTACGCCGGTCTTCCATATCCTCCTTGGAATGGTGGTTTATGATTGTTTGGTATAAACCTCGGCTTTTTATTCACCGGTTCATAATTCCCCGTTCTACTATGGTCCGTATTCCACCTTCCTTGTTGCTCCCTGATGAGTACTGAAATATGATGATATTTCACCCCTAAATACCTATATTTAGTTGTCCGATGAAGGCTATCTGATGAGAATTATTAGCTTTAAAGTGTTTCAGGTAAATACAAGCCAAGTGTGGAAAACAGCCCAAGAATTCTGAAAATAATGTCAAAACACTGTAACTTTGGGTCATCGAGAACTTGGTGCGACTTGCAGCTACATTTAGACCTTCAAGACGGCCAAATTATGAAATTGTCATAACAAAAATGTTGTAGATCTTTTCGTCAGCTTTCAAACGGCATAAGAATCACCTCAATCCGAGTTCAAGACAGAAAGTTATGACTGAAATACCGAAGCAGTATCTGATACAAAAAGTGTGCTGAAATTCACGGATTTCTAGGGGTCGATGCATCGACCCTTTTGGTCGATTAATCGAGGAGAAGGAGAGTCTGACATGGAATTGACTACTTTAAAACTGATTTTGAGCCTCTTTTGTAGGGTCAATGCATCGATCCTAAATTGGCGGCTGGGGAGACTTCTGCGACCGGGGAATCTATTTAAAGCGACTCAAACACTTCGAGGGAGAATTAGAATTTAAGAAAATAGGATTAGTTTTAGAGAGTTTTTATTATTTCTTTTTGAGAGCTTTGTTCTTTTAATTTTTCAGTACTCATTCCTTCAGTTTATTATTTTTGTTTAAGTTTATTCCTACATTAATTTCGTATCTGAAGATCATCATACTTTTGAATCAAGTAATTTCTTTTGAAGTTGAGGTATTTTTAATTCATTAAATTAATGTTATTTTCTCTTCCTTATTTATTTATGTAATTTAATTACAATATGTGTGGCTAAATTCATAGGGATGGAGAACTAATGATTCTCATCCGAGGGATGCACTTTTAATAATATAAATTTAGGATTAAAATATGAGATCTTATTTTATGATTATTGTGCTATCATGAACGGATGAAATCCCCGCCACTTCTGGGATCGCGTGTGCCGAGCCATGCCCGGGATCTCAAATCTGTGACGGTAATTTTATCCTATTATTATTATGTTCTTTTTGCTTTCATCGTGTGGATCTAATTACGATTATGATCAGGGATCGAGTGTGCCGAGCCATGCCCTGGATCTTGGATCTGTAATGGTAATTTTATCTTAATTACTCCCTAATCAGAAATCAAGTGTGCCGAGCCATGCCCTTGATTTCAGATCTATGGTGGTATTATTGTTCGAATTTTCACCCACTTTGAGGATGATTTTTATTTGAACCTGAGATCAAGTGTGCCGAGCCATGCCCTTGATCTCAGATCTATATATGAAAATCATCTAAGTCCTGATTGCAGGGATGCAACGTGGAACCTATTGGGGTGTTGACCATTTATCTTCCATAAAAGATGTTTGTTTTCAATGACATATCTCATAGCTTAATCCTTAGATTTGTATTATAGGAAGAAAAGACCAAAGATGAGAGGATTTAGTATCTTCATCTTTATCTTTATTTTTGAATTATCAATTAAATTTCAGTTTGTAGTCAGTAATTATCATCTCATTAAACCACCTAAAGCATAAGACTGATAGAATACTATTAGATCTTAGTAGATTTCTGGAATTGCTTGTTTTTTTTAGATCTTTCAAAATTAGTCATCGTGGGAACGATCTCGTACTCCGCACCCACTATATACAATTCGATTCGTGCGCTTATGAGTAAAACATTACAATTAAAATATCACATCAAGTTTTTGGCGCCGTTGCCGGGGATTAAATTAAGAAAATTTGAATTTTTGGCAGACAGTCAATTTTAGGAATTTTTGGGGATTAAAATAGTATTTCTGCCTTAAATAAATAAATAAATAAATTTGCAGAGAGTCGATGCATCGACCCCCAGTGTCGATTCATCGACCCTCTCTCGATTGATCGAGATTCACACTCGATCAATCGAGCTTTAAAAAATATATATATATATATATATATATTTATATATTTAAAAAAAAAAAAAAAAAATTAAGTTTCTTGAGGTCTTCCTGCCCGAACCTCCACTCTGTGCGTCATTTGCATGCACACTAGGTCTTCTAAAGAAAGAGCTTTAGAGCCTTTAAATTTTGAGATCGAACGTGCTTGCCGGTCAAATCGTAAGGACGCTAGATCAAGGCAGAAATTTTCAAGTGAATCATTCACTGAAGTCAGTATGACTGACAACATGAATGGGCAACTTGAACAAGAGGAAGAACCAACATTGAGAGAACTGTTCTCTCCGATTACTACAAATACCCCATCATGCATTGTATACCCCGCCACACCTGGCCGGTTTGAAATTCGAACAAATGTCATTCAAATCCTTCCTATCTTTCATGACATGGAGAGAGAAGATCCATACCAGCACGTCAAAGACTTTGTTGAAGTCTGCTCATCTGTTTACCAAAACTTCAGCGAAGAATCTGTTAGGCTACGCTTGTTTCCTTTCTCTATAAAGGATAAAGCAAAAGTCTGGTTAAACTCTCTACCATCGGGATCCATAACCACCTGGGATCAGATGGTCAAAAAGTTTCTGTCAAAGTTCTTCCCTATGGAGAAGACGAATGTCCTTAGACGTGAAATCACGGATTTCACGCAAGAGGAAGATGAGAGATTATATGAAGCTTGGGATAGATTCATGGATCTCTTACTCAAATGTCCACACCATGGATACTCAAAGTGGAGACTGGTTTAGTGTTTCTACAATGGACTGAGCCAACCAAATAGACATCTGGTGGAGTCAATGAATGGCGGAGGATTCCTGAGTCTTAAGGAAACTGAATCTTATGCTTTCCTAGAAAAGCTTGCTGAGGATTCTCAGCACTGAGATTTCACAAAGACTCGGGAACAACCAGTGAAAGCCCGTGATCAAGCCGGGAGTTCAACCAAGAAAGGAGGACTATATGTCGTAAAGGATTCCCCGGATTTGATGGCTAAAATTGATTTCCTCACTCAACAAGTGAAGGAATTGAAATTAAAGAAGAATGTGCATATGATAAATACACAACCTGAGCCATGTTTAATTTGTGCAAGTTCAATGCATATGGCAGATGATTGTCCTTCAATGCAGAACTATCATGAAGACACATCTGAACAGCTAAATATTGTAAATAATTATGGGCGGAATCAAGGAAATGTTTTCAATGAGAATAACCCAAATAGCTGGAGAAACCACCCAAATTTCTCATGGAAACAAGAGAATCAAAGAATACAGCCCAGGAAGCAGGGGACGAACTTTTATCCCCAACAAAATTTCAACCAAGGACCGCAGCAGAACTACGGTCAAGGGCAATTTCAGCAGCAAGGGTTCAATAACCCGAATCAATTTCAATACAATCAGAATCAGGTTAGGCAGCCACGACAAATGAACCAGAATTTTCAGTTTGCACAATCAATGGGAGGTTATCAAAACCAACCACAGCAAAATTTTATGCCAATATTTCCATCACCTGGATTTAACATTCCACAGGGAAATACTGCCCAACGTCCTCATACATAAACTCCTTCTACTGAGGACCTGATGAAACTCATTCATTCTCACACATTCTCAATCTCTAAAATAGAGACCCAAATTGGGCAATTGGCCACTTTTCTCTGTGAAAGAGAAAAATGATCGTTTCCGAGCCAACCGGTTCCTAACCCAAGGAGCCAAATGGTTGTTGAACAAACATCAACTTAAACACAAGAGGATGATCAACAACAAATTCGGGCGATCACAACATTGAGATCTGGAAAGTAGGTCGATAACAAAGTAGTGTTGCCAGAGGAGGAGGAAAAGTCTGATGGAGAGAAGAAATCTGAGGAGAAAGAAGAAATTGATGATAAAGTACAAGCAAAAGAAATATTAGAAGAAAAGAGTGAACAGAAGAGAAGTTTTGTTCCTAAAGCACCGTACCCGCAAAGATTGATGGCACCACTAAAAAATTGCGATGAGGAAGGAATAAATGAGATTTTCAAGCAATTAAAAATTAATATTCCTTTCCTAGATGTCATCCGCCATGTGCCGGTTTATACTAAATTTTTGAAGGAATTGGTCACAATTAAAAGAAAGACAAATATTCCAAAAAAGGCTTTCTTAGCCGAGCAAGTTAGTTCAGCGTTACAAGCAAAGCTCCCGATCAAATACAAGGACCCAGGTTGTCCTACAATCTCGATCATCATCGATGATGAGTACTGAAATATGATGATATTTCACCCCTAAATACCTATATTTAGCTGTCCGATGAAGGCTATCTGATGAAAATTATTAGATTTGAAGTGTTTCAGGTAAATACAAGCCAAGTGTGGAAAACAGCCCAAGAATTCTGAAAATAATGTCAAAACACTGTAACTTTGGGTCATCGAGAACTTGGTGTGACTTGTGGCTAAATTTGGACCTTCAAGACGGCCGAATTATAACATTATCAAAACACAAACGTTGTAGATCTGTTCGTCAGCTTTCCAACGGCGCAAGAAGCACCTCAATCCGAGTTTGAGACAGAAAGTTATGGCTAAAATACCAAAGCAGTGTCTGATACAAAAGGTGTGCTAAAATTCACAGATTTTTGGGGGTCGATTAATCGAGGAGAAGGAGAGTCTGACACGGAATTGACTACTTTAAAGCTGATTTTGAGCCTCTTTTGTAGGGTTGATGCATCGACCCTATTGGGTCGATTAATCGACCCTAAATTGACGGCTGGGGAGACTTCTGCGACCGGGAATCTATTTAAAGCGACTCAAACACTTTGAGGGAGAATTAGAAATTAGGGAGATAGGAGATTAGAGTTTTAATTTTTTGCTTTTCTTTTTCATAGTTAGACATAGAAATAGGGAGTTTTTATTTATTCCTTTTGGAGAGCTTTGTTCCTTTAATTTCCAGTACTCATTCCTTCAGTTTATTATATTTTTGCTCAAGCTTATTCCTGCATTATTCTCGTTTCTGAAGACCATCGTACTTTTGGATCAAAGTAATTTCTTTTGAAGTTGAGGTATTTTTAATTCATTAAATTAATGTTATTTTCTCTTCCTTATTTATTTATGTCATTTAATTGCAATATGTGTGGCTAAATTCATAAGGATGGAGATCTAATGATTCCCATCCGAGGGATGTACTTTTAATAATATAAATTTAGGATTAAAATATGAGATCTTATTTTATGATTGTTGTGCTATCAAGAACGGATGAAATCTCCGCCACTAACCGGGATAGCGTGTGCCGAGTCATGCCCGGGATCTCAGATCTGTGACGATAATTTTACCCAATCATTGTTATATGGTCTTTTTGCTTTCATCGTATGAATCTAATTACGATTTTGATCCGGGATCGAGTGTGCCGAGCCATGCCCTGGATCTTGGATCTGTAATGGTAATTTTATCTTAATTACTCCCTAATCTGAAATCGAGTGTGCCGAGCCATGCCCTTTTTATTTGAACCTGAGATCAAGTGTGTCGAGCCATGCCCTTGATCTCAGATCTATATATGAAAATCATCTAAGTCCTGATTGCAGGGATGCAACGTGGAACCTCTCGGGGTTTTTGACCATTTATCTTCCATAAAAGATATTTGTTCTCAATGGTATATCTCATAATTTAATCCGTAGATTTGTATTATGGGAAGAACGGACTAAAGATGGGAGGATTTAGTATCTTCATCTTTATCTTTATGTTTGAATCATCAATTAAGTTTTATTTTTATAGTCAGTAATTATCATATCATCAAACCGCTTAAATCATTAGACTGGTAGAATATTGTTAGATCTTAGTAGATTTCTTGAATTATTGTCTTGTCTTTTTAGATATTTCAAAATTAGTCCTTGTGGGAACGATCTCGTACTCCGCACCCACTACATACAATCCGATTCGTGCACTTACGATTAAAATATCATAATTAAAATACCACATCAATCGGCGATAACCGTATTGATCAGGCCCTTTTAGATTTAGGAGCAAGTGTCAACTTGTTGCCTTATTCTGTGTACAAGGAGCTCGAGTTGGGAGAACTTAAGGCCACTGCGATGACCCTTCAGTTAGCTGATCGGTCCGTAAAGATCCCTCGTGGAATTGTGGAAGATGTCCTCATCAAGGTGGATTCTTTCTACTTTTCTGTGGATTTTGTTGTTTTGGACACTGAACCGGCATCAAATTTGAAGAATAATATTCCAGTGATTCTAGGAAGACCTTTTCTAGCAACCTCCAATGCGCTGATCAATTGTCGAAATGGGATCATGAATCTGTCATTTGGGAATATGACAGTGGAATTCAATATTTTTAATATTGCCAAGCAGCCCATGGAGGATGATGAACATGCGCAAGCATGCATACTCGATGAAATCGTTGAAGACATATTTCGTGCATCCGAAGCTGAAGATCCTTTAGCAGCTTCTCTTGCGCATTTCGGAGAGAATTTTGATGTGGATCAACTGATCCAAGAAGTGAATCACATGTTGGACTCCACACCACGTCTGGGAGAAGAAAAGGAAATAGAGCGTGGAACTCACATTGAATTAATCAAGGAAAAGCCGAAAGAGGAGGAGAAAGTGTCCTTAGAACTTAAACCTCTTCCGGAAAATCTCAAGTATGTCTACCTGGGGGAGAATGAAACTCAACCCGTTATAATATCATCAACATTGGATGCGCATCAAGAAGGCCAACTCATGAATGTACTCAAAGAGCACAAAAGTGCCCTCGGTTGGTCGATAAAAGATATCAAAGGCATTAGCCCCACGGTTTGTATGCATCGAATCTATTTGGAAGACAATGCTAAGCCTTCTAGGGAACCACAGAGGAGACTAAACCCTATAATGCAAGACGTGGTCCTAAATGAAGTAATCAAACTTCTAGATGCTGGAATTATATACCCCATCTCTTACAGTAAATGGGTCAGCCCCACACAAGTGGTCCCTAAGAAATCGAGAGTCACAGTGGTGAAGAATGAGGAAAACATACTAGTCCCTACAAAAATTCAAACAGGGTGGAGAGTGTGTATTGATTATCGAAAGTTAAATTTGATGATGAGGAAAGATCACTTTCCTCTTCCGTTTATCGATCAGATGTTGGAAAGATTGGCCGGGCATGAGTACTATTGCTTCCTCGATGGCTATTCCGGGTATAACCAAATAGTCATTGCACCTGAGGATCAGGAGAAGACCACTTTCACATGTCCTTTTGGTACTTTCTCCTACCGACGAATGTTGTTTGGGCTTTGTAATGCACCAGCTACATTCCAAAGATGTATGCTGAGTATTTTTTCAGATATGGTCGAGCAATTCCTCGAGGTCTTCATGGACGACTTCTCGATCCATGGAAACAGTTTTGCTGACTGTTTGAATCATTTGTCACTAGTGCTTGAACGATGCCAAGAGAAGAACCTTGTTCTTAACTGAGAAAAATGTCACTTCATGGTTAAAGATGGCATTGTTTTGGAACATATCATATCGTCCCAGGGTATCGAGGTCGACAAGGCCAAAGTTGATTTAATTGCCAATCTACCACCACCTAAGACAGTGAAAGAAATCAGATCTTTTCTCGGACACGCCGATTTTTATCAACGTTTTATTAAAGATTTCAGCAAGATAGCGCGACCGCTATGCAGTTTACTTTCCAAGGATGCCCCGTTCGTTTTTGATGATGAATGTTTGCGAGCCTTTGAAACCATTAAGGCCGAATTGATAAAAGCTCCAATAATTCAATCTCCAAACTGGGACTTCCCGTTCGAAATAATGTGCGATGCCTCTAATTATGCAATTGGAGCTGTTCTGGGGCAACAAATAGAAAAATTACTGCATGTAATCTACTATGCGAGTCGTGCTCTCAACGATGCCCAGTTGAACTACTGGACCACTGAAAAGGAACTTTTGGCAGTAGTTTTTGCGTTGGATAAATTTCGATCCTATTTATTAGGATCTAAAGTCGTGGTATTCACAGATCATGCTGCTCTGGGTTATCTGTTCGCTAAGAAAGACGCCAAGGCACGTTTAATTAGATGGATCTTGTTGCTGCAAGAGTTCGATTTGGAGATCAAGGACAAGAAAGGGTCAGAAAATGTGGTGGCAGATCACTTGTCACGAATAATTATTGAGAGATCTGACGAGCCTATTCCGATCTTGGAGCACTTCCCGGATGAACAGTTGTTCAGGATTTATTGTCCACCTTGGTATACGGATCTTGTCAATTATCTAGTCACCAAGAAATTACCTCACCATTGGTCGAAGAATGAGAAATCCATTTTCTTAGCTCGGGTGAAACACTATTTTTTTGAAGATCCGTACTTATTCAAATACTGTCCTGATCAAATCATACGAAGATGTATTCCTGAATCTGAGCAACCATGAATCATCTCGTTCTGTCATGAGTTGCCTTGTGGAGGTCACTTTAGTTCTAAAAAGACTGCCGCAAAGATCTTCCAAAGTGGTTTTTACTGGCCGACGATCTTTAAGGATTATCATCAGCATTGCAAATCTTGTCACAGCTGTCAAATGCTGGGCCGAATCTCAAAGCGCAACATGATGCCGCTCAATCCAATTTTAGAAGTTGAATTATTTGATGTTTGGGAGATCAATTTTATGGGTCCTTTCCCGAATTCGTTTGGAAATACGTTCATTCTTGTCGGTGTTGATTATGTCTCGAAATGGGTAGAGGTTGTGGCGTGTAAATCAAATGATCACAGAGTAGTGATCAAATTTCTCAAGGATCAAGTGTTTTCTCATTTTGGCATTCCAAAGGCGATAATCAGCGATGGTGGAAAGTACTTTTGTAATAAAGTGTTCACCCAATTAATGAAGAAATATGGTGTCACGTACAAAGTCGCTACGCCATACTATCCTCAGACAAGTGGCCAAGTTGAAGTCTCTAATCGGGAACTTAAGCGGATTTTAGAAAAGACAATCCATCCGAATCGTAAAGACTGGTCGCTAAAGTTGAATGACGCTCTATGGATGTATCGAATGGGGTTTAAAACTCCGATTGGCATGTCGCCGTATCGGTTGGTCTTTGGTAAAGGATGTCACCTCCCGGTTGAGCTGGAACATCGAGCATTTTGGGCCATTAAGTCATTAAATTTTGATCTCTTGCAATCTGGTGCCCAAAGGGATTTCCAAGTAAATGAATTAGAAGAAATCCGTGCTGATGCCTATGACTGTGCTAAATCGTACAAGGACTGTATGAAACGGGTTCATGATCACTCTATTCTACGAAAATCTTTCGTTGTTGGTCAACAAGTTCTTCTTTACAATTCCCGACTTTATCAATTTCCGGGGAAACTAAACACCTGTTGGAGTGGCCCTTTCAAAATCTCTCGCATACTCCCCAATGGGGCAGTTGATATTATCAACCCGAAACACAGGAATGTTTTTCGAGTTAACGGTCAACGATTAAAACCGTTCCTTGAGAATGCAATTGCATTCTCTGACACTCTTCCTTTGAGTGATCCAATTGCTCACCCTGATTGAGCAATTCACAAGGTCGAGCTATCGACTTTAAACTAGCGCTCATTGGGAGGAAACCCAATTGTGTAGTTTCTGTTTGGTTTCGTTTAGGATTTAGGTTTTATTTTATTTTATTTTTTTTCTCATGTTTATTTCTAGCATTTTATTTTTTTAGTTTAGGTTGTTTTTTTTTAATTCCCTAAAATAGTGTAATCATATTCCCTTCAATAAATTTTTGGTCATGTTCCAATTTGATGCACATATTCTCTGCACCTGATCTTTGTGTTGAGGTACTTTTTCAAACAGGTTTGGGGGTGCACTACTTCTTTCAGTCAATGCGGACATTGTCATCTGTAGGTTTGGGGGTATGATTATCTATTTTACGTCACTTATTTTTCTATTAAAAAAAAATAATAATAATAAATAATTAGCTTTTTCTCGATCAATCGACTCAAAGGAGTCGATTGATCGACCTACCACTCTCGATCGATCGACTCCTTTGAGTTGATTAATCGACAGTACAAAAAAAAAAAATTTGAAAAAAAAAAAAGAAAAGAAATTTTTTATCTTTGAAGTCATCATGCACATTATTTTACGATTGTTTTTAAACTTTAGTTGATGATGCATGTGAATTTAATTTTGAGAATACTGATGTCATATTCTGATTACTTGTATCTAAGATGATGAAGCTTAATGTGATATTTTATGGATAATTTTGATATTCATGCTTAGAATTTTTACACTTACACCAAGCTAAGACTTAGAAATCGATGAACTGCTTTGAATGTTGAATCTTAGGTTCTTAGTGGAGAATAAACCCAGTGAGCTTTAGAGCTAATTTCTCGTCATTGATGAGTGAATACATAAACTCGGAGTTTTCTTTGAATACGAATTACTTTGTATAATCTCATACATTTTATTTTGGCTTGTGACTTTGCATGAAATCAAATTCATATCATTATGTTAGAATGTACTGTATATCTACTCAAGACAAATAGGCAAGGTTACCATCTTTTAAGGATATGATTGAAGGCCATCTTTGGCTCGTTTGTGCTTAAAATATCTCACCTTATATAAATTTATCCTTCTAGTACCCCTTTGAGCCTATTGAAAAATTTACCTTTATACATTTTTTGATAAGCCACGTTAACCTTTAACCCTTCACCATTTCTGAAAATTCAAGCTTTACCCTTCTTATTTCTGAGAAATTAGGAACGAGGGATGAGAGTGAACGAAAAGAGAGTAAGTGGAGAGTTACTGAGTTGTGGTGTTTACTGAGAGTGTATGGCAAAAATATAAAAGAAAAAGGGGGGAGAAAAGGAAAAAGAAAATTGTGAAAATTAATAAAAAATATGAGGTGCTTCAAGAAAAGGAAATTCAAAAGAAAAAGAAAGTTGAGAAAAATAGAAGAATATTGAGAAAAATAGTGAGAGATTAGAAAAGAAAAAGAAGAGAAATAGAAAAATCAAAAAGGTGTTTCCTTTCTGATTTCTCAGAAATTTTGAATCCCAACTTCCCTTTCTTTCTTACCCTTTCCTGAGCTCCATTACAACCCTACAAAAAGACCTTCATGATCTGATCTTGCATTGGTAACTGCCTTGTGGAGAGTGAATATATGATACTTATGACACTTGATATGACATGCTTAGGATATACAAGTATCTTCTTATGAGATTTATTTTTGTTCATTGATTGCATTGTGTTTCATTTATCATATGAGAACTTTTTATTTGCTTTGTATTGATCTCTCACATGTGGGCGAAAACTTACCCATCATCGGAGTGATTTTATTTTAAGAGTATACCTAAAGTGAGGATTTAGTCTAAACAACAGGTCCGACGGTTTCTCGTTTGAACTAGTTCTGAGATGGATGAATTTTGGTTTGGGTATGCACACACTTCACGTTTAAGCATGAATGGATGAGTTATCTAATGATTTGAGCATTAGACTAATTTGAATGGATGCTAGTATGATTAGTATAACATTGTTATTTAAAATTGAGGATTCGCATATTGAATTGATTAATGATTTTGAGTTTTGAATGGTATATATGATATCAAAATCATATTTTGAAAACTCAATTTTATCGATGATTTCAAAAATGTATTGAAGTTTGTGGGTAACTTCACTGTAAACCCTCAGGAGACACAACTCCTCCACTAGGAATCACCTAGGGGTTTAAAGGCTTGTTGCACATGCTAAGTGCAATCGTGTTCCCTACGAAAGTGGCATTTATTTTCTTTAGTTTGCTTTGCTCGAGGACTAGCAAAGTATAGGTTTGGGGGTATGATGAGTACTGAAATATGATAATATTTCACCCCAAAATACCTATATTTAGTTGTCCGATAAAGGCTATCTGATGAGAATTATTAGATTTGAAGTGTTTCAGGTAAATACAAGCCAAGTGTGGAAAACAGCCCAAGAATTCTGAAAATAATGTCAAAACACTATAACTTTGGGTCATCAAGAACTTGGTGCGATTTGCGGCTAAATTTAGACCTTTAAGGCGGCCGAATTATGAATTGTCAAAACATAAACATTGTAGATCTTTTCGTCCGCTTTCCAACGGCGTAAGAATCACCTCAATACGAGTTCGGGACAGAAAGTTATGGCTGAAATACGAAGCGATTATACGATACAAAAGTGTCTTTGAAATTTCACGGATTTAGAGGGTCGATGCATCAACCCTTTTGGTCGATTAATCGAGGAGAAGGAGAGTCTGACACGGAATTGACTACTTTAAAGCTGATTTTGAGCCTCTTTTGTAGGGGGGATGCATCGACCCTATTGGGTCGATTAATCGACCCTAAATTGGCGGCTGGGGAGACTTCTGCGACCGGGGAATCTATTTAAAGCGACTCAAACACTTCGAGGGAGAATTAGAATTTAGGGAAATAGGATTAGTTTTAGAGAGTTTTTATTATTTATTTTTGAGAGCTTTGTTCTTTTAATTTTTCAGTACTCATTCCTTCAGTTTATTATTTTTGTTCAAGTTTATTCCTGCATTAATTTCGTATCTGAAGATCATCGTACTTTTGAATCAAGTAATTTCTTTTGAAGTTGAGGTATTTTTAATTCATTAAATTAATGTTATTTTCTCTTTCTTATTTATTTATGTCATTTAATTGTAATATGTGTGGCTAAATTCATAGGGATGGGGATCTAATGATTCCCATCCGAGAGATGTACTTTTAATAATATAAATTTAGGATTAAAATATGAGATCTTATTTTATAGTTATTGTGCTATCATGAACGGATGAAATCCCCGCCACTTCTGGGATCGCGTGTGCCGAGCCATGCCCGGGATCTCAGATCTGTGACAGTAATTTTATCCTATTTACTCCCTAATCTGAAATCAAGTGTGCCGAGCCATGCCCTTGATTTCAGATCTATGGTGGTATTATTGTTAGAATTTTCACCCACTTTGAGGATGATTTTTATTTGAACCTGAGATCAAGTGTGCCGAGCCATGCCCTTGATCTCAGATCTATATATGAAAATCATCTAAGTCCTGATTGCAGGGATGCAACGTGGAACCTATTGGGGTGTTGACCATTTATCTTCCATAAAAGATGTTTGTTTTCAATGACATATCTCATAGCTTAATCCTTAGATTTGTATTATGGGAAGAACAGACCAAAGATGGGAGGATTTAGTATCTTCATCTTTATCTTTATTTTTGAATTATTAATTAAATTTCAGTTTGTAGTCAGTAATTATCATCTCATCAAACCACCCAAATCATAAGACTGG
The DNA here is from genome assembly GCA_021018995.1 of Chloranthus sessilifolius. Lineage (NCBI taxonomy): Eukaryota > Viridiplantae > Streptophyta > Magnoliopsida > Chloranthales > Chloranthaceae > Chloranthus > Chloranthus sessilifolius. The sequence continues at coordinate 44,468,915 of CM037584.1, forward strand.
TAGAATACTGTTAGATCTTAGTAGATTTCTAGAATTGCTTATTTTTTTTAGATCTTTCAAAATTAGTCCTCGTGGGAACGATCTCGTACTCCGCACCCACTATATGCAATTTGATTCGTGTGCTTGCGAGTAAAACATTACAATTAAAATATCGCATCACTCCCTCTGGCGGTATTTATTATTATTTTCTTCCTCTACCACCAAGGCCTTGCTCATGACCTCTCCATAGGTCTTCAACTGGAATGGTGCTACTCCTCCCCTCACGTTCGACTTCAGTCCTTGCTAAAACCTCTTTGCTCTCATCATCTCTGTGATGACATAGTCGAGCACAAAGCGAGCGAGTCGCATGAACTCCACTCCATATTATCTCACAGTCATCTTCCCCTGAACCAACTGCAAAAATTGAATTTCCATCTGGTTTCTCACCACTTCCGGGAAATACTGTTTATTAAATTCCTCAACGAACTCATCCCAAGTCCAGGGCAAATTTGGAGTCTCCTGAGCCCTAGTCCTTGAAAAGGACTTCCACCAAGGCCCAGCCTCCCCGTCTAATATGTAGGCTGCCCAACGGACGCTCTCGTCCTCTGTACAAGTGAGCACACTGAACACCTTCTCCATCTCACTCAGCCAGTTCTCAGCTGCCATAGTGTCTGCCTGTCCTGAAAAGCTAAGAGGTCTCATCCTCCTAAACTCGATAAAAGCAGAAGATATTGGCGGTGTCGGAGCCACTAGAGGTGTCGGTGGCTGATGCTACTCGTGGGCAGTATGAGCTGCCAAGGATGCTGCCTATTGAGCCATAGCAGCCGCTATGGTCTCCATGGTGTGCATCATCCTCTGACGCTCCTCTCTATCCTCATTCCTTTCTCTGACTCTCTCCTGTTCTCTTTGATCTTGATCCTGACGATCTCGATCTCGGTTCTCTCCCTGATCTTGGATCCCTTGGCCACCATTGCCAGAAGCCCCTCCATCTCCTATAGGATCTCTATTCACGTTTGAGATAAAATCATCTCGATTACGCAAGCTCCTACTATGACCACCCCTGGATCGGCCTCTTCTTCTAGGAAACATAACGGTCTGTACGTGAAAACAAAGTTTTCATTAGCAGAAGTCCCTATGCTCTGACAAAAGAATAATTGTCAGAATTTCTAAAAGAAAATGCTTTGATACCAACTGTGATACTAATTTCGACTAAACCCGCCATCAAGAAGATCCTCCGATCGTACAACAAGTAATGATAAATAAATAAAGTAAATAATTGCATAAAGCGGAAAAGTAGCATGCCCATCTGGCATAAATAAAAGACAGTTCTACTTCCATGCCCTTGCATGAACAGAGAACCGATCCGAACCATCGGTGATAGCCTGATCACCGAGATGGTTCGCCAAAAGAAATAATCAATTTAATTACATTGTCCGTCAAAAATAAAGGCTTGACATACCAAGCCGTACAAGTCTGCTCTCAAAACTACTCTCTGTCAAAGTACATAGCAGAGTCTCCTAGAAGAAGTCCTCGGAAGGAGACTCCAACTCGTCTCCAGGCACGAAATCCGAATCACCCGGATCTACGTCTCTCGAAGCCTCAGCTGCTGCTAACAAAGGACCTGCGACGTATTGTCTAAAGGGTGAGCTACATCCTAGCTCAATAGGGAACAATCACAATGAACATATAAATTAAAATCTCACATATATCCCATGATATTCTAAGCATGATGTGTCTATGCATTTGCTAGAAAAATAGTTTAAAAGCTGATGATTTGCATTCAAGTTTACTGATAATTTGCATGTCTTACTTTACTGTTGATTTATCATTAATGACACTGAACAGGCCTAAAGCAAAACTTAAATCTTCAACTTAAGTAATCCCCGAGCAAATAGCATCGAGCCCCGATGAGATACCCTTCATCATCGTCTAAATAGACAGTTGTAAAAATATATTTCCTGGGAATACGACCCAAGCCCCTTTCTCAATAGGCGGCAGGGTTAACTCTCATCTCAACATCCCTGAGATGTGCTTACTGTGTACGGATCAACCTCCGACCGGTGTGATTGGCCGTCACCGGTCACTTGGATATCTGTCCCGTCGAGTCAGGGTATCCCGCCACGTCGGTGGGATATCCTAATCAAACCTTAAATAAAAAAAATAACATGTGCTTTACATATAGTTGTTCACCGTGTAAAGTGCGATCTTATATCAGTTAGGCCTCAACAGTAATTATTCAATCATATATCCATCCCTGGGATGTATAACTTACTCACATCACACTGATGCCTTTATTACTTTCTCATCCCCTGGGGATGTCTCATTCTCATTAGATTACTTGATTTTAGTTACTCGCATCACACAGATGCCTTTATCACATTCTTGGTGTCACACACACACCCATTTTCACAAAGCTTTTCATAGTTAAAACATTTTCAATTCTGATAAACATATCACTACATATATGTTCTTGCAATTAAAGTACATGTTCAAGGTATTCCCTACCTCAAGTCTCTGAAGGTCTAAGCATCAAGGTCCCACACGGCTCCTTATGCTCGCTTTCACACGTATCATCTATTGTACATCACAACACATGCAATACATCACTAAAGATGTAATAAAGAAGGTCCTAGACCCTCCATGAATCTCAAAGTAAAACTAGAAAAAGTTTAGTAAAACTGCCAAAGTCGATTAATCGATTCCCAAAATCGATTAATCAAACACAAATCAATTAATCGATTCCCAAAATCGATTAATCGAAACCCAAATCGATTAATCGATTTCCAAAATCGATTAATCGAAATTTAAATTCGATTACTCGATTAATCGAAGTCTCTAACATAATAAGGTCGATTCTCAAATCGAGTGGTCGAAAATCCGAAATCAATTAGTCGATCCCAAATCGATTAATCGAAATCCAAAATCGATTAATCGATTTCCCAACTCGATTAGTCGATTTACCCAGGTCTTGTTCTCCAGCCACAGGAGGTACCCAGTCGATTAGTCGATTTCCAAATCGATTAATCGACCTTTCAAATCAATTAATTGAGATCCAATTTGATTAATCGAAATCGGACATCCTTGACTTTTCAACTTCTGGGCCAAAATCGATTAATCGAACCGCTATTTCGATTAATCGATTTGGCCAGATTCAGCCCCCTTTCGGGCTGTTCTTCCAAATCTTTTCCCTTTCTTTTCTAAGCCTTTAATCTATCCTTTTAACCCTACTTGACCGAATTTAATCATTTATAATCTATGCATTAACATCAATTAAAACTCACCTCAATAAATCCCTTAAAGGATTGATTTGTTAGGTTTAGTGGTTAGGGTTTCAGCTTTTGCTTCAACGATCCTAATGCGTTGAATCCGGCAATCAATGCTAACTCCTCCTCTTGATTTGCATTAACATCTAGCCTCCATAACTCCTCTTTACTCCCTCTCTCTCTCTCTTCTTAATTCCTTCATCAACCAAGACAAAAGGGTTTCTAGGGTTATTAAAACCCTTATATCCTTTCTCCTGCTTGTGTGTTAAACACATACAGTAGAAATAGGTATACGTGACCACTAACTCACACTATACATTACACTTAAGTCCTATTGACTCCACATTCGTTCATCACTTCATGAGTTCATTGTTTGACCATCACTCGGTGAACCCTACAACCAATCAGGCACAGATTTCGAGGTCAAAGTTAAACGCTCAATTTTTTTAGATATTACATTATTTTTCTCTCCATCTCTGAGACAGCACACACACACTCTCTCTCTCTCTCTCTCTCTTTGGAACTCTGAATAGATAGAAGCGCAGAACAGTGATATCAGAAGTAAGTGCTAATGCGATATCGCTTCGTTCACTTATTTACAGGGTATAAATCATAAATTTTAGGCATTCCAAATATTTAAGGCGGCGACAACACATACCCTTCTTCTGTGAAGAGTTAGGGCTCAACATAACCCCGCAATCGCTTCTTATGTGAAACGATGGAAGCGATGGCACTTCTAAATATTCACGTTATTACTTCTTATTCAAAGTGACAATGCCTCAGAATAGTCGTGCCATAGCGTCTCATGTGAAGTATTACCTTATTTGGCCGTTGTTGTTCGGTCTCTTCGTTCAATTATTTACAGGGTATAAATTATAAAATTATAAGGATTAAAATAGTATAAATCGATATTGGCGCAAACGCTTCTACTATGAAGAGTTGGGGCTTAGCATATCCACGCACTACTTCTTCTGAGAAGAGATGACACCTCATAGTAGTCGCGCAATCGCTTCTTATTTGAAGCGATGACGCCTCAGAATCGATGCGTCATCACTTCTTATGTGAAGTTTTACCTTATTTGCCCGTTGTTGGTCGATCTTTTCGTCTAATGCGGTTGTAATGGATTCGATTGGAGAATTTCATTTAGGTGATATTGATTTAAATCTCACTCCTGAGATTATTTATTTATAAGGAGATTCACTTGGTTGTGATAGAGATATCGAAATGTTGGATTGTTGGGGAGGGTCCAAGAATACTCACGAGGAATAAAAGCCACAAATCGACTTGAAATTCCAAACTAAAGACGAGGTATATGACTTATATAATTTATACTTAAAGAAAGTTGGTTTCAGTGTTAGAAAAAGTAATACGTACAAATCGACAAAGGGAGAAATTATAAAGAGAAAATATGTATGTTCATTCGAAGGTTTCAAACAGCCAGATAAGCGAAAATTGCATGTCGATATAAAGTGTTCAAGAGACAACAGATGCGGATGTGAGGCAAGGTTAAAGATTAGGATCGACGAATAAAAGTTATGGGAGGTAATAAAATTTAAAGAGCCGCATAATCATCAATTGTTTACGCCTAAGAAGGTAAAGAAATTACGATCTCATAACAAGATGAACGAGGCAAGTAAATCGTTGATAAGAGCATTTGACGGCATCATTCCTCCTTTAAGGATTTCTACTATTTTATTGAGTTTGGATGGAGAGGCTAGTGTAATGGTAAGCCCTCAACAAACTTGAGATTACTTAAAGAAGATAAGAAAAGAGAATAACATCCATCAGATGTGCATGATCGTCATCAAAACCTTCATTAATAGGCAGAATAAAGAACATGGTCACATATTACGTATCAACATTTCGGTGATGTGGTGGTATTCGACACCACTTACAAAATAAATAAATTGCTGCTACCTTTCACCATATTTACAGGGGTCAACCATTATTGGCAGATGACACATTTTGGATGTGCCTGCTCGCCGGTGAGACGGAGGAAACATTCATTTGATTGTTTAAAACGTTGTTGAAGTGTATGGGTGATAAGCAACCTAATACAATTAACATCGATCAATGCAATGAGATGAGTAAGGCCATCTCTGATATCTTTTAGAAACCACGCATCGCCTCTGCATATGGCACATTGGGAGGAATGAACTGAATCATCACTGTTAGCTGAAGCTAAGGTTTGAGAACTTTGGTAGAAAGTACAATCAGTGCAAGTTCAGTCATACGATTGATGATTTTGAAAGAAGATGGACAGAACTCGTCGAGGAGTTTCAATTGTAAGACCATGTGTGGTTCAAACAAATGTACGGTGGTAGAAGCAAATGGATTCCATACTACTTGAGTCATGCCTTCTGGGCTGACATGACCACTATGCAATGCGGTGAAAGTATAAATTTCTTTTTCGATAGCTATGTGAGTGCTCAGACGAGTTTGACGAAATTTATCAAGTAATACAATCTTGCCATCCAATCTCATCGCAATAAAGAAATTAGAGAGGATTTCGTTTCAATGTCTATGATACCGGATCTCTTGTTCAGAAATTTAATCGAGAGGCATACTGTGTATACGAGAATCATGTTTGTTAGATTTCGCATTGAGTTTCGAAAGTTTGCCTCCTTTAAGTCCCATATGGTGGCCGAAGAGGAAGCCGATGAGGTTCAAGTATACGAAGTGCGTAGAAGTAGTGGGGATGGCACAGAGGATAGCGGTTGAACATTCAAGGTTCGTTTCGAGTTCGAGGGCTTGTTGTGTTATCACATCTTCCATGTTTACTATAAGGAAGTGGTAGATCAAATTCCATCTAAGTGCATTCCTTCTAGATGGACGAAAGACGCTAGATACAATACTATATGTTTGGGGGTTGGTGAGAAAGAGGATTCCAATACTATATCTATGATGAAAATATGGAAGGTGAGAGAAGTTAGACTCAAGTCAATTCAATTGGGGATACAGTCGCTTCGCTTGGTGGATTATACATTGGGAGGGATGATAAAATTATTAGATGGCATAAAGGACATTAGAAGGAAAGAGGAGAATGAAAGAACCATTAGCATCGCGGCCTCTCCGGGCAGCTCCCGACAGGCGAGCCAAGAAATATCATTGTAAGAGCATACCAACATTACAGTGCGAGATCCAGTACGATGTGTCATCAAAGGTAGATGAAACAATAATAACAGAATAAAGTCTAGAATGGAGGTTAGTATTTAACAATCAAAGAAGTAGAGAAGGAAGTGTAAGGGCTGTGGTGAGTTAGGTCATAAAATCACAACTTGCCCGGTAAAAAGGGTGAGGATGATGGTTGTTACCGCTGGAGAGAGCTAAACAGTATATGGGACGATGGAAAGTGTAGTATCACAGAGCCACACTGACTCAATTTTATGAATAGCACAATTGCTTCGATTTGGAAGCGACGACGCGTCATATTTGAAGTGTGGGCGCTTCGACTTGGAAGCAATGATGCCTCGTCTTCGAAGTGATTCCAATACGATGTTTAAGAAGTGTTGGCGTTTCGTTTATGATGCGTGGGTGCTTCGTCGATGCTTCGTTTATAAGCTTGGGTGCCTATTAGATTCGAAGTGTATTTTGAAATTTAATGGACTATGGTATTTCATTTTTGTGTTGATTCTTTCTTTTTTATATATGCGGTCATTCTTAATTTGAATGATCAATTCCATTTTTTGATACGTTTGGTCTATAATTATAATTGATTTCATTTTTTCTTTGAATGAAAGGAAGCATTTGTCAGAGCGTTCTTTTTTCTCTAGATTCAGGAGAAGAATGACCGGCTCTGGAGCCGCGCCGGCTCTTCGTTACGAAAGCGACGATGCTCCCTATATGAAGCATGAACGTTTTGTGTTCGAAGTGTCGAAGTGACGATGCCTCTAATACGATCTGTGGCACTTCTTTATAGAAGTGTTGGCATTTCATTTGTGAAACGAGGGCGCTTCATGAATCTTACTTGATAATTAATTTGAATGATTGATACGTGTTCATTCTTTTAATGAGAAGAAGCCACAAAATGATTTCACAATGTTATTAAGAAGTTTAAGCTACAAAATAATTTTCATTATAACCTCAAAACGATTTCTTTACGTTGTCTTTTTTTATATTATCAACAAGAAAAGTCTACAAAAAATACGTTGAGTCAAGAGAAGCCGTTGACGTGGCACTTTCCAGGGAAAAGAGGTCTCACGGGTCGGCCAGTGATGGTGGTGGATGCGGGAAACGCAACACTGGATTTGGACACGGGAGAAGAAGCACTGACTTTGGAGCCGGGAGAGGAAGGGGCTCTAGATTCGGTGGGGCTTCCTCTGACACTATAACAACGTCATCGTCGTCCGAAAAGATGAAAAGTTCGGCAGTGGGGTTGGGGGGAGGGGGGACCGCATGCTTGTTGTGGTCAGGGACGGCCACAAACTCGTTATCGTCGGGGATGTTGATAACCGAGCCATCGTAGGAACGGATGAAACTCTTGCGCACCAACCGGTGGCTCTTCCGTAAACCGTTGCATTGCATTTCGGTCCTACGGGCTCAAGCAGATGGAAGGAGAGGAGAGGAGACGAAAAGCTAAGGAAAGACATGAGATGAAATAAATAGAGCACAGTGATCCTTTTAAATAGCAACCTTTTAAATGCCATGTGCTTCATTTATTGTGCACTGCCCCAAAGGTGTGCTGACGGTTGGAATTCTAATATATTTACTTTCTAATATCATTACAGTGACTGTATATGTTCCAACATTATAAGTTATTGGTTTATGCACATTATTGAGATGAATGCCAATAAGGAGCGCCTGTGCTTCAATGAAAAAGGTCAGTGTGACTAATAGGGAGCGTTGGCGCATCTTTTAAGAACTGTTATTGGTTTATGCACATTATTGAGACGAATGCCAATAAGGAGCGCCTGTGCTTCAATGAAAAAGGTCAGTGTGACTAATAGGCAGCGTTGGCGCATCTTTTAAGAACTGCTAGCGCATCCAATAAGGCATGCTTGTGCGTCGAACATGAAGCGCCAACACTATCAATAAGATGCGTTGGCACGTCATTGGGTAAATCTAGTTGCGTGTGGTGTTAATTTCTACTTCTACCAAGCAGTGTCAATGCTACCAATAATGGGCGTGGCGCTTCGACATTGAAGGGTCAGCGCTACCAATAAAAAGCGTTGGTGCTTCGGCATAGAAGGTATATTGAGAAATTGTAAAGTCTACAACGAGAAATTGTAAGAAAGTATAATAACAAATCTTGAGAATTATTTCTGTATATAAATTGAACAGTTTTAAGTTTACATTGTATCAATCCTATGTAAGGAGGTATAATAATAAATTTTAAAGTACATGCTTTATATAACAATAAATTTTAAAATATATTTATCTATAACAACAAATTTAAATAAGCAATTCAACATTGTCATTAGCATCCCAATTCTCTTTCTGGTACGTAGCGATGGCGTGCCCAACCACTGCCAGAAAATGAAGGATGTCATCTTGTGTAAATGTGAGCTGGAGGTCCCTGCTGAAATAATCAACATACTTCATCACAAAAACCCCATAGTCATAACTGTTTCCTTCGAGAAGCACATTGCTTACACCCAAACATTTCTAAGGAAATTCCTCATAAATTGTATATGTTGCATCATGCATATTAACAGGGCTGACAAATACTACAATTGTAAAAAAAAATTGGAGAGAGGTTATATATACATTTAGAAAATACAAGGGGTCAGGGGCGCTGACGCAACGATAAAGAAGTATTGGGAGTGTTGACGCCCCGAAGTCGAAGTGTCAGCGCTACCGATAAGAAGCGTCAACGCTTCGACTAAGAAGCGCTAGTGCTTCTTTATCGTCTCTTCAATCTTACCAGGGTCCTAATCTCCTCGGCGAATTTGGAGGTCGATTGCTAGTCCGAGCACGGGTTCAGGACAACGATCGTATGGTTTGAGGGAGTGGCCGAAGTAAGTGCCAGTGGAGTGGCTTGTTGATGTGAATTGGAATTAATATCTCTCCACAGTCCATCGCAGACAATGCATGATTCTTATTGATGAGGAAACACGTCATTGGCTGGGTGTCATATTGTGCCTCAAAAAATTCGGCATAAGCGTTGCACAAAGAAAACAATATTCTCCTTATTACTTTTTTCAAGTGCTTTAAAATCCAATGTCATGCATTTGAGCGCCACAGGAGACATCCGAAATTTCTTCTGAAAGGTGTCATGTTACTTGTCCTCCTGCTTGTCAATGACCCTAAAGTACGCGAACATTATCTGCATATGAAGGTAAAAATATCAATATGAAATCAAAAAAGTGACACGTTTTAATGGCGATTAAAATACTAGGTCTTCTATTTCCGTTGGGGCTCGTAAGTTGCGCAGCAGCTCGACTGTAATATGTCGGCCCCCAATTGTTGAGATGGCAGTTCTATGTTCAAATTCAGACATAAGTTAAACAGAGGGTACTTTAGAAAACAATGCCTCAAAAATAAAAAATTTAGCAAAAAAGACCCGATCTCAAACGTTTTAGAAAAACGGTGCTTTCACGGATTTTAGAACTTCAGAATACAGTGAAAACACCATTTTTTAAAAAAAAATTTAAAAATAGTGCTTTCACGATTTTCTGAAGTTTCAAAGTCCATGAAAGCACTGTTTTTCTAAAACGTTTGAGGTCGGTTCTTTTTTGTTAAAAAGTTTATTTTTGAGGCATGTTTCTCTAATTATCCCTTAAACAGAAGGGGATATGCTTACGTTCGCGATCATTGTGGTGAGAGGATATATTTACTCATTCTCATTGTCGGAGCTTTCCCAAAGCGCCTTCATATAGGTCGTTGTTGATGCCCCCTGTTTTGGCCTTCTTTTTACAGGGCTGGGAGACCAGCTCTCCCTTTCTTTTAGGGAGAGTTTGTGAGGGAGGAATAGAGGCGAGGGCTTTACCCTGGTTCCTCTCACTTCTCTTGAAGACGACTGAGCCATCTTCGTCAGCGTCTTCTTCTTCAGCTTGCACCGAAGATCTCTCCTCGTTGCATGGTTACGTAAGGGTCATCTTAGGATCAGAGTCATGAAACACAATTGGCTGTTTTTGTGGAGGCTGGGGTTTAGACTTTGTAAGAGGTTTGGGTTTAAACTTTGTAGGAGGTTGGGTTTTTGATTGTGTAGGAGGATAGGGTTTAGAGGGAGTAGGAGGATGGGGCTGGGGCTAGGGTTGGTGCTGGGGTTTGGAGGTAGTAGACGGATGGGGCATGGAGTAGGGTTTGGGGGCATGAGGTGGGATCACAATCGGTCGTAGGTGATGCACAATGGCAGAGAATGAGGTGGTGGCATACCTTTTCCGTTGGGGGACAACTGTCTGATGTTCCCCAACGAGCCCCATTAGGCTTCTCGTCGCAGTATTGTCCGACAGTATGAGAAAAAAGACGTATTATTTAGAAACGAAATAGATACTTTTGAAGCGCTGATGCTTTGCATTTCATTTAGAGGCATTGACACTTCATAAGCGAAGCATCGGTGTTTCAAAATCAAAGTGTCGGTGCATTATAAACGAAGCATCGATGCATCATAGACAACGCGCCAAAGCTTATAAACGAAACATCGGCGCTTCGACTTCATAGACGGGGGGTTTGAAAGCTCTGACGCTTTGCATTATAGGCTTGAAACAAATAGTATACTTGAGATATTTTGGTCACAGACTCCTTTAGAGACGCCTGATCTTGAAGGATCAGCTTCAACTGCCGCCTCATATAGTTATGTTCCTTCAAGATCTGAGCGTTTTTTTGCTTCAGGGGTGTTGTTCTCCTGTTCCAGCTTGAGAACTTTTAGTCTAGGTCCTCGAAGCTCGAGCTCCGCTCTCTGACTAACCTCTGACAGTTTGTAATTCTTGAATCTGCAGACTGCATCATCAATCCGTAGCTTTCCGTACTTACGGGCTTTGAGAGTCTCTTCTTTTTCCTCGTCTTCATTAGCATCTTCCTTTTCTTCCTCTTCCTCTTCCTCTTCCTCTTCCTCTAGGTCAATAATGTCAATGTTTGACATCTGTCTCCGCAGGTTCTTCACCCCCTTCTACAGATCTTTGCCTTGTTCGCAGTAAAGCTACTACCACAAGCTGACTCCCCTCATAGAGTGTGCACTCGAGTTCCCAGAAGGCCTATATGAATATAGAGTTTTTATATTATTGACGAATGATAAAGAATTAAGAAAACCGACATCGTTTCATTAGGAACTAATCGCGCCTTATCATAATCACGCCATCTCTTCGTACATAAAGTGATTATGCATCAACGCCCTCACTTCTAATGTGAAGAGATTGCGCCTAAGAATAGGGGCGGTTCTTAGGCGCGGTCGCTTCCTCTGTGAAGAAATTGCACCTCCATATAGACAAGTTGTCGCTTCTTATATGAAGCGACAACGATATCGACTTGTATATAAATTATCTTATTCTCGAAGTCTTTGATATAGAATTTTCTCGTACTCTCATTCGCCTCCCATTTGAACAGTCTTAGGCAGTGAGGGGTACTGGGGGGCCCTGACTGGGGCGCTCTTGGGGTTGATCTCATACGCCCATATCTGAGGAACAACATATTGATAAGATTTTTATGCGCTTAGAAAATAAAACACAAAATTAGAGCATATGGCATTATCTGCAGGGCAATCGTGCAACTGTAAATATTATAATTTTGCATAGCCTTTGCCCTCTCTGCTATTCTATGGTTCCTATTCACTTTGTCCACACACTGCAACAGGTGCTTGTACGCCACATTACCCCATGGATATTCGTTGAAATTTGGGGGATTATCAATGAAATTGAGGTAGGGTGTCTTTTATGTTTGGGAAAAGAACGGTGATGAGGACGAGCAACGATAGAGCTTCAGGAAGTTCTCCTCGGCACCCTCAGCTACGCCATTAATGGCGTTAAGGATGTCTCCCCTATTTACAGGATTAATGGCCTTGAAATACTTATTTTTGATCGTTTGATCTTCGGAAGGGGCTTGGAGGGAGGGTTGGGGTTAGTCATTCAAAGACCAGTTACTAAGCAAAAATCAAGTTGGTGAAATTTGATAGTGCCTTTCCCAAAATTCTAGACGTTTTTCTCAACCTAGAACAATATGTACCATGTTAGGGCCCATTTGATATGATATACACCCTTGGTTCGATATATGGTCAAATATATATTGGTTCAACTATATCAAAATTAATGAACATTGGCTCATATCAAGTCATATCAGCCGATATGTATCGGATATGAACTGGACATAATACTAAAGTCCTTTATATAAATTTTAGTTTATATTTTAAATCAATTATATATATTTTAAATATTTAATAAAAATACACTTTAGTGTCAGACTTGGGACCTGGTCTTTAAGTCCCCCATTTTACGCGTAAGTCTATCATCATCTATACCAAATTGAAATCGTTGAACAATAGAGTAGAGTTGTATGTATAAATTAAATAGTTTAGTACAATTATATATGAGAATGCATCTTATTAGTTAGTTGGTATTCGGTGGACACAAGTGACCTGACCCATGAGGCAGCCCACTTTTTCATGAATCCTAGATGTCCAAGTATATGCTCAGATGGGGCTCAGCTAGAACATCATGCGCATCAAGGGATTCAAACCAGATTATCAGAGATCTTAACCATCCATTTGCATTCTATTGAAAGCTATTGATCAAATGATAGAAATTATACAAGGGTGTGAGTTTTGGGCTGAATCCCAACTACAAGATTGTCAAGGAAGATGTGTATCCCACATTAATCCATACACCACAGGTAATGTATGCTGCCAGCTACTTAATACTAGCTCTCTGTGTTATAAGATGCCTGCAGACAATTAGTTACCAAAAGTTTGCTTCAGTGTTATAAGTTGGGAAAAGGTTCCCTCTTATAAGTTCCGGCCTAATCTCCTCACCGTCATTTAAGATTTGGTGATCCGTACCACAAAGTGATAGATCATAGATTGACATGTAAGACCCCAAAAATGGTGCTTTGGGGAGATTTAAATTAGCTGATCTGTTGACCTTAAAATCAATCATTGCTTTCAATTTTAATGGCTGATATTAAAGCTCATTAATTTGATGATTCACATCCACTTACAAGCATGTTTCTTTGTGCTGAGACATATTCCAATGATAGATCACAAGCGTTCATCACATGACATACTGATAATCATACTTCAATTCGGTGTTTAAATGTCGGTATGGAGCCATAATCCTCATAAGTTAATTTTAATGTACAGGAATGAGTCGATCTCCCCAGGGATTAGTCGTTCTCGCTGCCAAACGGGTCAAACCTTGGGAGATACATAAGTGATGGTAGATTTTTGACCTTCTTGGACGGGGGAGATTGAGTCTGCTGCCTTTTCGGCTCTACAGAAAATATAAATTTAAGTTATATTTATTACCTCATATATTAAGACGCTGGTATTTGCAACCAAATATTTTATATATGTAACCAGAGTTTGTGCACGTTAAAACTATTGACTGTCTTGAATCAATGATGGAGATCCTTTTTTGCTCAATCTTCATCAAAAAAAATCTTTAGATCATAGATCATTTATCAAACGGTCAAATATTAATTTCATGTGACAAAAATCCATAAAAAGTTGTTGGAAAGGGACAAAAATTGCTAAAGTTATTAGAAGATGTAATGATCACAATCAATTTTGAGGATTGTGCCACGAAGAATCAACCTATGACTGTATGATAGATTCTCTATAATCTGAACGTCATATAATTTTGTGAAGCCCTGGTTGCTACTCTATCCAAGTTGATTGGTGACGAGCCCCTGGCGTGGTGCAGAGGAAGAAGGTTGATTATACATTTAAAACCTTATGATTAAGCATATATTGATTGATGCTAAGAGCCTAAGACCAAGTACCTGGTCAAAAGTCAAAAAGGGTTTCTGACATTATCTATATCCTAAATACACGAAGATGCATGTACATGAAAATGGCTCTCTTTTCCACCTCTCATACCTCCATCATCTGGTCGATTCTGTCACATCCTAAGAAACAGAAAACCGTTATCGCTTCCTTTCAGATAATTCTTTCGGGAAAATACATGTTGGATACCAGTATTTGCAGCCCAAGATTTGGTCTCCGCAGCTTGGGCTTTCCTTAACGGCCCTGAATCAGAAGATGTAGAATATTTTCTGTCCCTATTTTTCCCACCCGACAATAAGTCTTGAGATCATAAGTACCTATCAAACATTCAAATGTGATTCCATGTGGCAAACATCCCCCAAAGTAACAAGAGGACTCTTCTCATATTATGCTACGACCACAACTCCTTTCGGGGGTTGGTGCCACATGAAATTAACTCCATACACTCCGATAAATAGGACATGATCCCAAAGTCTATTGTGCATAAGATTAGAATGAAAAAATGATCTGCATAATCTGATTTAAGGCAATCAATAATTTTAACGGTAGAATCCCATGCTTCAAAGAAGAAATTTCAATCGTAAGGTACTACCACAAAAAATAAGATTATTAGCTGCAGTTTTTTATAGCAAAAAACTGTCGCTATTAATAAAAAATTATTAAATGCTATTAAGACTATTAGCGACAATTTTTTTATTAATAGTGGCAGTTAATGACTGCCGCTTATAATTTTGTTTTTGGTAGTGCACTCTTACCTGTTACCTTTTGCCCTTAGGTATTTCTACTTAGTGCACAATTCCAATATTTTCATAGAGGTAGTGTTGGAATTTTTAGCGGAATTTTTTCAGCTATTTTCCTCGTCTTTAGTACTAACTTTAAAAAATGAGAATTTGCACTTTACGACATCATAGTTTCATCTTATAGCTTTATAGTTTCAAACCTTACAAAATAGGGTGAATCTGAGCCAAGGCATCGTTAAATGACTAAAATGCCCAAAAATTTTCTCTTTTTTTTCTTTTCGACTTTTCTGCATCTTTAATTGCACAGTTTACCACCACTATGAAAAGTCATTAAAGCATAAGAGTACACGAACTTCCTTATGACTAACATTGGAAAAAAAATTAAAAATTTTATTTCTTCTGATATGCCATATTATATCATATAATTGTTAAAATAACGGGATAATCAATGTAATAATGGATCAATTGGTGCAATATCGAAACAATCGATTCGATATTGCATTGAAACAAGAAAATTTGATTGATTCAGCATCGAGCAGGCACTACAAAAAATAAGATTATTAATGGCAATAAAAAATTGTAGCTATTAACAAAAAAACTTATTGTTTCAATAGCGACGGGACTAATAGCGACAATTTTTTTGTTAATAGTGACAGTTGTTTGTGCCGCTGAAACACCATATTTTGTAGTGAGGTCGATTAGATATTGAAGCTGATGGTACAATTTAGGGTTGTTCGATTGAAACAATCTCCACCCTATCGTTGCGATCCCCGCCGCAAGGTAGTGATCACTACAGTACTATAGCGATCTACACTAGGATAATAAGGAGGAAGTGTAATTTTGTGATTTCTCTCACCTTTAATGTTGAAGGAAGTGAGTTCTTGTAAAAAGCGAGATTCCCCATGTCCCCGCTTCCGATATTGTATCAATTGAAACTATTTAGAAAAAAATAATGGTTAAACAATGATGAGCTTTAGAATTGTTCTATAGATTCATCACTGTTTCCTAATTATTTTGGTCACCTTCTTCGCTTGAATTAGTGGTGGCTTGGCTCCAATC
Organism: Chloranthus sessilifolius; assembly: GCA_021018995.1. NCBI lineage: Eukaryota > Viridiplantae > Streptophyta > Magnoliopsida > Chloranthales > Chloranthaceae > Chloranthus > Chloranthus sessilifolius. Next base: position 44,484,829 of record CM037584.1, read on the forward strand.
ATGTTCTACAAATGAATTAATTGTTGCTAAAAGTGATATTGAAAAATAGCTCCGAGACACGTAATTTATTACGTTGTCTTAAAGACAATAGACGCCCCCATTCCGTCGGATAAATGAAGATGCAATTGAGTTGCCAGCAAATCTACCTTCAAGATACAACAGAGTCCGGTCTTGCCAAAAATCGTATATTTTTTTCTAGATTACACTTTTTAGAAAAAGAACCTATCACACAAATTTTTTTATACACAAAAAGATTCTTAAATAAAGAAAATATAACGTAAGAGAGATGGAGAGAGAGATGTTATTATTTCTTTCGTGTCTTGTGTTTTCTAACGGAGATCTTATCTCTATTTATAGAAAAAAATCTGAATCATTGTCTCTTTTCAGATGACGGTGAAGAGATTTCATATTTGAGTCTTTTTACATAACGGTAAAGAGATAAATCCATTTCACTTGTGTCTTTTTAGATTTACGGTGAAGAGATATCATACTTGCATCTTCTCAATTAACAGTAAAAAGATAAATTAAAATATGAAAATACACTTCTTCGGAGAGAAAATATTTTTTCCAAGTTTGTCGTCGAATTATTATCAATGTATAATAATAATTATAAACTTAATTTTGAAACAATAAAATATTATTACACTAATATATATATATATATCAAAGCGATTATACAAAGCATCATCAGAGGTACTGTTCGGATTGAACATTTGACTAGGATATATAATTTAAAGTTTGTAAGGACTTTAAGTAGCTTATAACTTTAAACTTAAAACTTGTCTAACAAATCGAAATTACATATATACTTAGTATGACCTAGATCATTAGTGACATATGGATTTCGCTTTACAATCATTAGATAAAATCTTTATTTCATGAGTAACTCAAAGAGATGACTGAATATCTGTTGAAGCAACATTACGTCCACACTTATATAGGTGAATCTGTCATGGGTGCTCTTATAATTAGTTTATCAGCCCAGTAAATGAATGCCTACAAAATCATCAAGAGTTACACTCATACTCTCACGTTATAAGAGATGTGCATAAAATTTAGCACCATAGGGATGACCAATAGGTAAGATACCTTTGTGCTCTTTCAAGGGTGACAAAGTAGCTTCTTATCTTGTTGAACTTAAGATTTGAGATCTCCAACAGTACTAAGTAGAGGTTCAACTTTTATTCCTTTAAAGATATTGGTCTTAGGCTAACCCCCTCGACGTTCTCAATGTTCTATCTCTGGGTAATTCTTTTGTAAACGAATCTGCAAGCATCTCAGAAGTTGGTATGTAGTCCAACACGATCACCTCTTCACTCAACATTTGCCTAATGATGTTATATCTAAAGCCTATATGCCTTGATTTCCCTTTATATTTCTTATTACCTGAAATCTGTAAAATAACTTTATTATCAGAATAACTATTAATTGCATATATATGTTGAATTAAAGAAATTTTTCTTATAAAGCTTTGAAGTCACTTTGCTTATTTTGCTCCCGCAGACAATGGTATATTCTCTAATTTTATACTTGAATCAGAAAGATAATTGTTCTCTAGACCTCCACGATATTGCTCATCCATCCAAAGTAAAAATTCATCCGCTTATAGATTTTGAATCAGAGTCGTCAGAAATCAATGCAGCATCAGTAGACCTCCCTAAGAGTTTATGTTCGTCACTATATTGTAAACTATAATTCATAGTTTATTTCAAGTATCTCAATACCTTACGAATAACTTTCCAATGTTCTTATATTGCGTTGGTTGTAAATATACTCAATACCCCAACTATAAATGTTATATCGGGTCTAATACACTTCAATTCATTAGATACATACGACTTCCAACGATTCTAGAGTATTTTAATTGAGATTCTACTCTATCAGAATTTCTTATTTGGATCACTTGGGGTAGGAGGTGAGCAATCAAACATATTAAATTTTCTTAAATTTTTTTCGACATAATATTTTTTAGATAATGAGATACTTTTATCTTCTCTTATTATTTTAACTCGAAGAAGATCTACTTCTCTCATATCAAAATTTGATTTTTTTTTTTTTTTTAATTTCTATCACTAAATCAAGATGTGTACCAAAGATCAACATATCATCTATATATAATAACATAATAACTCCTCTATTTTGTATAAATTTACTGTATATACATCTATCAGCTTTATTTGATTTAAAGCTAAAATCTTTTATCTTCTTATCAAATTTGTCATGCCATTATTTTAGTACTTGTTTTAAGTCATATAGTGATTTCACTAGTTTATATACCATGTGTATATTTTTTTGTTCTATGTATCTTTCAGGTTGATCCATATATATTTCTTCTTTCAAATCTCTATTTAAGAAGGTAATTTTTACATCCATTTGATGTATAGATAAATTATATATAGATGCTAATGCTATTAGTAGTCTAATAGATATCATGCGTATAACATGAGAGAAAGTATCAAAATAGTATACTCCTTCCTTTTGTCTAAATCCTTTGGCTTTGTATTTATCTTTAAATTTATCTAAACTTCCATTTGGTTTAAGTTTCTTCTTAAATACCCACTTACTTCCTATAGTCTTTGAACTTGATGACAAATTTATTAACTCTTATGTATGATTAATTTTAAAGGATTCTATTTATCATCCATTACCTCCTTCTAAAATATACTATTTAAAGATGTTATAACTTCCTTATAAGTCTTAGGGTCTGCTTATAAAACATAGGTATAAAAATCGGAACCAAAATTATAAAGTGTATCTTTTGTAGTTCTTTACTACGTCTTTGTTCTACATTATTTTCAACTAGTCTTTTGTCTTTGACTTGATTAAAATGTGTTTCATCTTCTATTTCTAATTGGTTAGAATCTCTAAAATCTGAAACATTATCCTTAAGCTATAGGTTTTCATAAAAATGTGCTTTTATAGACTCTACTATAACGCCATCTTCTAAGTTTACGAAGTGATATGTTTTATTGTTATGAACATATCCAATAAATGCACACTTACAAGTGTTATATCCTAACTTTTTAATTTTGTCATATGATTTCCTAACATAAGCTAGGCAACCCCACACTCTTAAATATTTGAAGTTAGAATTTTTATTCTTCCATAATTCATAGGGAGTCATATTATTCTTATAAAATATGACATGTTGTATAAGTAGCTTCACCCTATAAATTCATAGGTAAGCCCGAATTTAATAACATAGAGTTAATTATCTTTAGTAAAGTTCTATTTTTATGTTCGACTATACCTTTTTGTTGTGATGTCTTAGGGGTTGTCACTTCATGAACAATCCCATATTGTTCACAAAATTTAACGAACTCATGAAAAAGATATTCTCCTCCTTTATCATTTATAAGTATTTTACTTTTCTTTTATAATTGATTTTCAACTTTTGTTTTATAAGTTTTAAAAACTTCAAAATTAATTTCTTTATGTCTAAGTAAATATATATTACAATATCTACTATAATCATCTATGAATATTATAAAAAATCTCTTATCACCTCTGGTAAGAACACCATTTAATTCATATCTATCAACATGGATTAATTCTAAGATAGTAGTATTCTTTTCTACACTATTATGTGACTTTTTCACTATTTTAGATGACATACTTATTTGATATTTTTCATCTTTGGTATTCAAAAATTTAGGAACTAATTTTAGATAGAAGATTAATGTCCTAATGTAGCATGTCATAAATCAAAAGACTACAATATAAGCAGAAAAATTATTTTCATTGATAACATTCAACTTGATCATATTGTTTATAATATAACCCTTTCTAATGAAAATATCATTCTTGGATAATATCTTCCCAGAATAAATAACTAATTAGAGACATTCTTGTCTAAGAGACATGGAGAAATAAGATTCTTTCTGATATGTGGAGCATAGAGCACATCCTTTTACAAGAGAGTTTTTCCTGAAGATAATTTTAACTCTACTGTTTGGATTCCGGCAATCTCAATGGTAGAGTTCCCCATGTATAGTTGTTGTCCCTCTTCTAGAGGCTTATAAGTCTTGAAGGCAAACCTGTCAAAAGAGACATGTTGAGTAGTACTAGATTCGACCCACCAATGGCCTTTAGATTCAACGATGTTGACTTCTGATACCATTGCAACAACTATATCTTCTACCATTTATATTTTGATTTCGACTTTTTACGAAATTTGCACTCTCTTGTAAAGTATTTTTTTTTTTTCACAGACATATGAATCTTCTTTCTTCTCATTCATTTTAGACTGATTGTTCTTCTGAAGATTTTTCTCAAAAAGTTTCTTCTTAGTAGAAAATCTACTATCCTTCTTCTTCTCTTCAGATACTGATTCAACAATATGAGCCCTAACAAGCTCGAAAACAACAATCTTCTTGTCTCTAATTTTATTCTCTTCTTCAATCTTAAGACCCTTAAAAATCTCATCTAGAGTATGAAGATCTTTATTATAGGGTCATAGATTTTTGATAATCTTTCCAACTAGATGGAAGCTTCACAAGAATGACACCTACTTGAAAACTTTCAGGAAGTTTTATGTTCTCTTCTTCCATCTCAATGACGATAAGCTGTCATTCTTGAATTTGTTCAGTCAAGTATTCATTCTCTAAAGAATTTCATAAATATTTGGAGGTAGTGCACTCACAAAATGTGTTGAACAATTTATCGCTCAATGCAATAAGGATGCAGTCCTGGCAATCTTGATCATCTTCCAATCATTTGAGTCGAGCATCCGATCCTCCACTAGTCGTACTTCTCGTAGTTTCCACTACAGAAATTGGTAGACATGATATAGTGATAACGTAAACAATCTTGACTTATCACAAGAAAAATGACATGTTTTGCTGCTATCTTTTGAAATTTGACCTGCTAAATCGGTCACGTTTGATGAGATCTTAATTCATGAACTTTATGCTCTAAGCCATTAGAATAATTTATTGTCTTTAAATTATTGATAAAAGTGGTATTGAAAAATAGCTCTAAGGCACATAATTCACTACACTGTTTTAAAGACAATAAACGTACCCATTCTGTCAAATAAACTTAATTTTGAAATAATAAAATATATATTTTTACACTAATATATATAACATTAATTCCTTACCTTGCATTTATAGGTATTTTAGTCATTTAAAAGTAGCTTGGTTTGTAGCCGCTAATTTTGTAAGATTCAAAATTGTAGAGCTGTTTCCCAATAAAGTGAAACTATTGAGTCCATAGTACAAATTTTCCTTTTAAAAAATATCTTAAATTTTTTTTTGGGAAAAAATTAGTTTGCCCATTTTTTATTTAAAGATGAATAACCACTTTTTCTCCTATTTTTAATGAATTGCTACTTTCTAACAATGAAAGCTTGAAAACGACGATTCTCTTGCTTTTTTTCTTTTTCTTCATTTTCTAATGAATCACTGCATTTTCCCTTTATCGAGAGAGATAAGGGGCCATTAGTGACACGCTAGAAATTGGCCCTTGCACAATATAACAAATGATTTTGGGGGACTTGAATCATGTGAAAAAATCATCTACCTCTTCTGATTTGAAGGCCATGATCTTAGATGCAAAGGATTGATACAAAACATGATCTTTATCAAACAATTCAATACAGTCAAAGGTCATTAACGAATTCAACAATTGACTATATTAAACCATATGATCAAAATCAACTTTTGTGGCAATATTTGGTGCCCTAGATCAGTACATCATGGACTTCAAATCATACAGATTACGTGATTTTTTCATATTGTATAGGTCCCCAAAATCTAAAGCCCTTATTTAAACTACGTGCAAGGGCAAACTATTAGTGTGCAAGTAATGGCTCTCATAGAGAAAACGACCAAACATTTATGGATAGGGTACCTTTGCTCGCACCCAGGCATTTTTTGAAGCGTCCACATCCCAAACCCTTTGAAAACCATTGATTTCTTCAGATAAGATGATAGAGATTATGTTCCAACCATATTTTCCGCACAATAGATCTTGTTATCATGAGCCACCTATCAGACGACCAATTTTTGATTCCATGTGTTATGGATCCCCAAAAAATGTGGGATCTGTGACACATGAAATAAAAATTTGGTCGTTTGATAGGTGCTTCATGATCGCAAGATCTATTGTCTGGAGTATCAAGGTGAAAAACATCCTCTATCATCTGATTTGAGGCAATCAATGGTTTTCAAGGGGTATGAGACGTGAGCACTTTCAGAGAATGCGTGGGCGCAAACAGAGGTACCCGGGAACTTATCACGCAATTGGGAACCCACACTACTAGGGATGCAAAATTCAGATGTGGGCTACAAAAGATCTATATGATTTAATTTTCTACTAGAGACTTAGGTTGCGTTTGGCATAACTCTTTATCATCTCCCTGCCAGTGTCAGATATACTTGCTTGAGTGGGCTCACTTTTTCTTGCTAACTTGCTGCAAAGCATGATTTACTTGCTCCAGCAAATACCTCCCTCCCCGTCCTCTATTAATTCCTTGCAAAAGCAAATAAACTATGCTCTCGCAAGGAGTGAGCAGAGTCAGGGAGAACTCCTGAAGTAGGTAGAAGGTAGCCTAGATTTAGCAAAGAGAAAAAGAAAACTCAAACAAGGAACTAACGTAGAGTTATGCCAAATACAATCTTACAATCCACAATCTCTCATCCAGCCTTAAGAGGAGTCAGCTTCCTCAAAATCCATCACATGTATATGAGATAACAAAGACACAAAATCAATTTCGTAGGTGTGAATCAGATAACGGTAGAAATCTGAATCTCATCTAAACAATGTGTACTGTGTGCTATGTGAAAAAAAAATTATTGATGATGTACGCACCAACTGTAGCACATGTGCGGACAACCTAATGCGATCTTTATTTACACGTGTGCCCCTATTTTTCGCAACAGCCACACGTTTGCTGCCATTATCTACAGTTAGCTGACAACAGATGCTTTTCTTGTAGCGCACAAAGAAGGGAGACTTCTGTCTCTTCTTCCGCCAATTGTCCTCTTCAATCGCTTTGTTCTTTCCTCACAAACACCTTTTTTTCAAACCAACCCACCCAACACCCCCCATCGCCCCGCTGCCCGATGGCCCGATTGGTATTTGTAATATATTGCAGCTAAAGTTTTGGTTGAAACTTTTATCAGGCTTTAATTAGACGGTGGATATTATTTTTCATCTCAATATTTAAAATGACAAATCTTTAAATAATGAATTACTTATTAGATGGTTAGATGTTGGTTCTACATGGGACACCTCCTCAAAAAAGACTGATCACGGGTGACCCATGAGAAGAGTTTTTGGGTCACTTTTGGAGATGTATTACAGGTGGAATCAACATTTGGCGGTCTAATAGGTAGGCCAGATCTCAAGATTTATTGTGATGAAGATTTGGACAAAAAATTATCTCGTTAGTCTAATTAAGGGCAGTCAATAGTTTTAATGGTAAAAAACTTGGTTGCGAGTGTAAAATGTTCGATTCTAAATACCATTATCCTAACTAAATACCCTCGGCAGAAGATAGGACCAAGAGTTTCAAATTGCGGATCGAGTTCGTATTTGGGTGCTCGGTTTGGGGCACAAATCCTAGAGCTTGAGGCACATGAATTAAATGTGGCGCTTACGGCCAACAATCTAAGACGCCCAAGTGGCTCCCCAATAGAAAAATGACATCTTTGACCCGACCCAACCCGAGTAGATGGTGCCCTTGACCCGACTCAACCTGATGTCAGGCCAAAAAACCAATAAAACCCCTTTATTTTTCATGCTTATTAAAAAAAACAATTGGTCAAGTCATGGTCGGATGTCTCATGCCCAACCAGATCCGAGCCTACGGGTCAACTTCACATGCCCAACCCGGTAAAATATTGAGTCGAGTTCGATTCGGCCCGACCCGTTGACACCACTAATCCTTGGGTCATAAATAAAGGTTCCCAAATATTCTCTTACAAATTTCTTCCCATTTGTCTCTCATACCTGTCTCAGCACGTGCATCCCACTAGTATAAATTATTTAAAATAATAATTTTTTTTTTTACCTAAGAGCATCTCCAGCAAGGAGAGCTAAATTTGGATAGCTAAATACCACTTTAGCTACTACTACTACAGTACTTTAGCTACTAGTATAATAAAAATATTCCAACAGATACTCTATTTTAACTACTCTTTTCTTTAAAATATTATTTTTCGTTCTTATTTTATTATATTTTACTACCCACACTTAGGGATGCAAGTTTGGTATACCGAACCGAACCAAACCCGAAATTTTTGGTGTTCGGTTCGGTACACCCGAAACCAAAACCGAATCAAAACCCATTTGGTTCGGTTCGATTCAATTTGGTTCGGTTCAAATTATTTTTTTTGAAATCGAAACCGATTTGGTTTGGTTCGGTGTAGGTAAAATACCTATTTTTTAATTTTTTTAGGGTAACTTTCATTTTTTTTGGGTTTTTTTCGGCTTCAAGCGACCGAAACCGAACTGAATCAAAACCCATTTGGTTCGGTTCGATTCAATTTGGTTCGGTTCAAATGATTTTTTTTGAAATCGAAACCGATTTGGTTTGGTTCGGTGTAGGTAAAATACCTATTTTTTTATTTTTTTAGGGTAACTTTCATTTTTTTGGGGTTTTTTTTCGGCTTCAAGCCACCGAAACCGAACTGAATTGGGGTTCGATTCGGTTCAGTTTGTGTCAGTTTCGATTTGGTTTAATTTTATTTTTTCTAAAATCGAAACCGATTTGGTTCGGTTCAGTTCGGTGTAGGTAAAATACCTACATTTTTTAATTTTTTAGGGCATTTTTTTGGCTTTTTCGATTTTTTCACTTTCAAGCCACCCAAACCGAATTGAATTGGGGTTTGGTTCGGTTCGGTTTGTCGGGTTTCAGTGTGGTTCGGTGTAGGTAAAATACCTAGTTTTTTTGTTTTTTTAAGGTATGTTTTTTATTTTTTCGAATTTTTTTTGCTTTCAAGCCACCCAAATTGAACCGAATAGGGGTTCAGCTCGGTCCGGTTTGTGTTGGGTTTCGCTGCAGTTCAATCTAGTTCAGGACCCTCAGGTTTCAGTGCGATTTCGGTTTATTTTTATTTTATTATTTTACTATTAGATAAGAGAGGAGAGAGAAAAAGAGTTATCTTCAAAAAAAATATTATTTTAATGTTTAGCTACTATTACAGTAATAGCTAAATTTAGCTATTACTGTAGCAATAGCTATTTATAGTGTGTGGGATGGCGCTCCTCCTGGAGCTCAATTTATACACCTTCGAACGCTATATTGTATATAGCGTGTGTGATAGCTCTCCTATTGGAGATGCTCTAAAGCACAGTGACAAATTTCTTCGAAAGCTACTGAAAGAGGGGTCAGTGAAACTTTTTAATGAAATAAACAAAATTTCACCGAAATAAATAAATCTTTTCTAATTTTTATCAAATTTTAAATAATAACTAAACTTTTTATGAAGTTTAAATATAATTTATATTTAATATTTTTTATACTCGATGAAATTTTCTCGAAACTTTTTGAAATTTTCTCGAAATTTACCCGAAATAAACCAAATGGCCTTCTACCGAAATGTTGCCAAAAATAAAATTTGTCGCTGTAACCTAAAGGCTATTTTCCATATTATGGCTAGTACATATGGTTTCCTATTGGTCATGATAGCCAGATTTTGATTCCAAGTAACACACATCTCAAACAACTAATCAAATAATTATGTGGCATTCATCACTCTCAAACCTGATTTTCAAATCACTTTCTTGGGATGTGTAATAGATGGAATCAAAATTTGATAGTGGTACACTTATGATCTCAAGATCTCTTCTGTGAAAGATTGGAACAAAAAATGATCTCCATCATCTGATTCAAAGCCATCAATAAGTTTTGACATAGGTAACTCAAAGATTTCGTGAGTGTTTATAAAAGTACCCTCGGTAGATATTTAAAATCATTTGTTTTTCCTCTTCTTCACATTATAAATGACATTGTCAAAAAATAAGCATCGTGCACGGCAGCACCACCTCATGACAAGTCAGAAGGCAAAATATCTACTGCTTTGGAATAGTATCCCTTTAGGTAACAATGGTTTTAGGCACCCAACTAAGTAACTAGGCGTTTTCGTACATGGGTCACATTTAGGATGTGTGCCATATGAAATCATAGTGTATGCAATATGATTTGATACCTCATAGTCTATGATTGAAAAATTTAGGTTGAAAGTTAATCTCCATCATCTGATACAAAGTTGTTGAAGGCCATCTAAATTAATTGAAATGTAAGCTGTGGGAGCCATTTACGTCATCTGGTATTCAATAATTTGATTGAGATGATAGAAATTTTTTTTCGTCCTAATCTTTTGCACAAAAGATTTTTTTTCAATCTTTTGCACTATCACTCTTATTATACATTTTTCGCTTACCTAATACTAATTCTTTAGGTAAAATAGGGAGGTTATCAAGTTTATGAAGCATTCAACCCACCACTTGCTAGCAAGGTAATATATTCGATACCCGATACAGATTGGCCTATTTTTATTTATTTTCTTTTAAAAAAAAAAAATACAGATATCAACCGATCCCTGTACCGATACCGAGTAGGATATTTGATATGTATTAGCACACTGATATATATCGGTATCGATCGATATTTGATATCATGCTTGCTAGTCAAAGGAGGCCGAGTGTCTTAGATTTTCATTGTCCTAGAGTCGGTAGGAGAAAATCTCACTAGATAAAAGGGTCGGCATACCCATGTGACAAAAGTAAATTACCGAGGGGGCTGAATTTCAAGGATGGCCTTCAAATCATATGTGTGTGTCCCACTAGTGGGGCTCCAATGGATCGGGCTTGGATCACGTCCGGGAAATGCGAGTTTTTTTGGCTGTGTAAGCTTGTCCCAGACATAGATCGGGCTAAGCATTTTCATAACCTGGGCTTGGACCAGATACCTTCACACTCGGCTCGGACCTGACCCGAGTTATATATAAATCGAAGTTGTACTTGGTATATTGTATTATAGAATACCTCAATACTGGACCTGCACAACAAAAGAAAGCGCAAATCTGAGCTCCTATATAGTATTATTAACATAATTTTTTTCAATATAAAATATATATAGAGACTGATTAACCTCGTTTCAAGTCCGATCAGCTGGTACCTGATACTAATTAGGAAGCCCCATTATTAAAGTATGGACAGTGTTAAACTAAGGACAGATTTTATGCACAAAGTATAGGCGAGCTGATGTGGCACGATGCAATTGGCTGTATAGGCAGTGGGCTTTAATTAATGCGGGTCAGTGGCCACATATGTCGCGTCATGTCAGTTGCTTGCACTTTGTGGGCATTAAATTTGTCCTAGATTTATAAGTTTTATTAAAGTATAGGTAGCCCATAACTCTACCTAGATCAGGCCTGTCCTACTCTAGGGCTGGGCTTAGGGTAAGTACATCTAGGAGCAGGCTATGAAGGCAGGCAGATTAAATTAAATAAGAAGATGATCTTTTTTTCATCTCAATCTTCCACATAATATATTTGGAGATCACAATTGCACCATTAAATGGTCAATTTTTTATTTCACATGACACACATCCTGTAAAAATTATCTAAACTCATGCTTGAGCGTGATGTATATCAATGATTTTAGGGTCACTTATTAAGATGTTTGCCACATGAAACATAAAATTGACCATTTGCAGGTGCGCCCATAATCTGAAGATCCATTATGTCGAAGATTGGGATGAAAAATGTCCATCACCTGATGCAAAGCAATCAATGCATATCGGTTGGAGGAGATGGAGTGAGGTAACAGTTTCACTGGGTGTAAACAATGGCATCCCCAAAAAATAAGTACTTAAATTAAAGGTACCTTCATTACAACCCCAAATGCTTCATTCTCAACTCGCATTTCGCTTGCTTAAACAAATACTTCTTTTAATTTGATGATAGAGATCGATTTTTGTCCAAATCTTCGACATAATAAATCTTAAGATCATGTTCGTACCATTACAAGGTTTTGATTCCTTGAAGCATGTATCCAGAAAAGTGGTCTGAAACGCACCCTATGTTCATTTTTTGGGATGTATGCCCCTTGTAATCAATACCTGGCTACCGGATTGTAGGATCATGATGTCAAAATCTATATTGTGAAGATGGACCGTCGGCTCATTCAAAGCAATGAACCATTCAAGAGCGTGAAACGTGGGTTGCGAGGAAGAATATTATGTTATAAAAGAAAGTATCCATAAATTAAAAGAAATTTTTTTTTTAAAAGAAAGTATCCACAAATTAAATACACTTTTTTTTACTAGTCGACTACTCAATTGACAGGGAGAGAACTCTTCTTCTCAACTTTGGCTCTTGCAGCCCTAACCCTAAGTACCCCATCTGACGACCTCCAGTGAACCCTGACATCTCCCGCGACATCTAGTCCCTTTCGAAAAATCAAAGCATATAATATATGTTTTTTTGTTTGTTTTATTTATTTATTTGGGGTTTGTGATTAAAAATTAATACCAATACATATAGAATGCACAATGTCAAAGAATGAGGACTTTTTATTTTTTTTATTGGCAGAAAAAAAATCTTATTAAAAACGAAAAAGTTAAACACAGGCAAATGAGAGCAAGACAGCAAGAAGCTGAATCCTGTGAGACGCCATAGACAAAGAAAACTAATTATTTCACCCTAGATGGACCCTGATTTGCTCCATCTTTCGCTAACTTGTTAGCTAAGCCGTTAGCACTCCTTGGAATATGGTGAAACAAGATTGATTTGTTAACTATTGCAGCCCCAATCATGTGAATAAAATGTGCATATCTCCACGGATGTTTGGCTTTCCTACTAATCCAGTTTAACACACAAGTCAAGTCACTTTCAACGTTGTAGTTAGAAGAGGGCATTGCCTTAAGCAAAGGAAGACCATGGGCATCAACAACGAGTTTTGCTTCATTGTTGGAGCAAATGTCAATATAGAAGTTGTATGTCTCTAAGATCAAACCATTGACATCAGAAATAAAGCCACCTCCTCCACCTTTACCCGGATTCCCAATCGAGCACCCACCAAAGTTAAGCTTCAAAGATCCTGGGAGAGCATAAGACCAAGCAGGGGCAATAGATGACTTTGGCGCACTAGACCAGCAGACTGAATTCCAGTTTGAACGAATCAATTCTCTAGGAACCATCTTGAATTCTTTATCACGTTTTGCCCAAGATATTGTCGAGTTGATCCAACCCGAAACAATATTGGGAACCGACCTAGATGATCCTTTGAAAATTCACCGATTTCTCTCCTTCCATAGATCCCAGACAATCGTAAATGAAACTATCCGCCAAAGGATTTTGCCACATTTTCAAAAAGGGGCTAAATGAGGACCTTAGTTTCATAAAAAATCCTGGCTCCGCCCATCGCCCCTGTTGCCTTAACCGGTCCCATTGAGCACCCTACGATAACAAAGGACTCACAAAGGTGTAATTATTAGGGATAATGTCTCCAGACGGACATTTAAACATTATATGGTGTTTAAATGATCTTACACCATTAAAACATCAGTTTTTATCTCACCATTGAAATGTGATTTATCATCGTGCCATGTGGCACACATCTAAGATCAATCTAAATTGCCCAAGTGGCAATCCATCTTTAGAACATGTCCCAACCAAATCATCATGCTTATAAGTGGATATAAACCATCCGATCGGTGAACTTTAATATCAGTCATCAAAATTAAGAACAACTGTTGGTGTTAGACTGTACATATCTGATGATTCGAATCTTCCAAAAAGTGTGATTTTTGGACCCATAACCCTTCAATTGAGGATATATCACTTTGACGGTATGAATTTCCGAGATCATAAGCCAATAAATAATGTACAATCGTGTGGTCAGGAGAATCCTTTTTTTTTTTTTTGGTTGATTGGTAAAAATTGCAAACTTGAAGTTGCAGGGCCATTAGAAACCATTGTTGTCCTTAAATATCGAGCTGCACCCAATTGAAATGGTAGATGCCTGGTTTAGATGACCTGAAGTCCTGAACACCATTTTGGTGATTAGGCGCAAACTCTCAGTTCAACCAATGGTTGGCGATGGATCAATTTTTCAAAAGGTTTGGGTGCAGCTCAACTATCTGCAAAAGTTTTGGAAGCAAATTGTGAATGGTTACAGAATTTAAGGACGAATTCTTGTCTCCAAACAGATTCTTCTGAAATAATTGCTTATTTGCTTAGATTTTTATGTAAATGACTTTTATGGATCTTTAACTCCGCCACTAGACCGTTTGATTAGTCTTTTACTTTTAGGAAAACTACAAATGATTGACATTTTTTTTATAGACAATTTTACAGACAACTTATATGGTGCAACTTGGGATGGCAGTTTTTTTATAGACAAGTTTGCAGACAGCTTATGTGGCGCAACGTGATTGATCCATTGCACCACATAAGCTGCTTGCAAAATTATCCATTGTCCTTACTTTTATGCTTAAATTAGACAAATTATTTTCCCATCAACCTAATCCTTGTTTTTTTTTTGCGTATAACTTAGGGTAATTTTAAACTTACGCCTGGACTAATCCCTAAGAGATGCCCTCGATGTGGGATTTTGGCTTGGTTTACGGTTACAACTAGAATTACCTATTGGAATTTGGTTTGATCGATTGCTAAAAGATCTCATATTAGTTTGCTTTTGTTCGAGGAAAGTTGCTTATTTTGGAAACTTGTATTATTCTCTAATATAGAATCCTATCAAATGAGATCCTAAAGACAAGGAATATGTAACAACCCAGAATTTTTTACTTTCTTTTATTGGTATTAGATGGTACTTTGTACCTTGCATAGTGTTAGTGCTTCACACCGGAACCTATCCTAGTTGAGAGAATACACATTTTGAGTTTTCAAAAGGTTTTATATTTAAAATTGCCTTTGGCCTAGTGGTTGAAAGGTTTTGGTTATAGACAAGAGAGGTTTTGGTCATAGATAAGAGGTCTAAGGATCGAACCTTACTATTGAAGTAAAAGCCTATACACCCTTATTTGGTGCAACCGCTTAACACCGATTTAATCCTCATATATTATAAATAAGAAAGTTACGGAGAACCCTAAATCATTATTATGAGAATTCTTCTTAAAAATTCTAGCCGTCACTCTATCTTCTTCTCTAGCCATCATTTTCTAGAAACACCCAAATCTCTTGTGTGTTCTTTCACAAGTGATATTTTTCTGTCGTCAGATCGTGATGGAAGAAGGCGGCGTAACCGTGGACAGATCATCGTGTGGACGCCGATCTCTATCGCTCTAATCGTCGTCGATCTATTGAATCACGCTTCAAGAGGTGGGTACCCATCCATCCATCACGTCTTTCTTAGATCCCGTCGCGTAGGATACGATTCGATCGCGTATCGACGAGCCATAAAAATAACCATAAATTATTTTCTTATCATTTTGCCTTAGGGTTAAATAAATTGCTAGATCTGATTTTAGTTTAATTTTGATTATAATTTCATTATTGTTTTTGAAATAAAATATTATTAACTTATTTATTTATTTATTTTTAAAACCCTATTTATTTAGAAAATCAATCGATCAATGGCGATTAATTATAAGTCCGTTATAATTAATGGCGTTCGTTATAAATCGGTCGTAATTTACCTGTTTGATATTTTTTTTTTCTATACTTTTAGTGTTGTTTTCTTTTTACCCTTATTATTTTAATATGAGGTAAATGATAATCCCAATAATATTAGCGTATAGCCACTCGGTCGATTCGCTTATTTCATTAATATTAGCGTATAGTCGCTCGGTCAGTTCACTCGCTTCAATAATGATATTATACACAAAGTCACGCTTTATATATGTATATATTATTTGGAGTATAATAGCTACAGTTTCACCAGATTTTATAAAACGTTTTATTTTTTCATTCATCTCTGCTTCTTTAGATGGAGGTAGGTTATATGCGCCTCTTATTTTTTAGATTTGCCTATTTGTATATTATAGTATATATAATAAAATATAATATATGAATATTATATATGTATCTCTGCTACTTTGGATTTAAGATAATAATAATATAATATATTAGATGGGATTATAAAACGTGGATTGGTTGTCTTTAAATTATCATAGAAATCTTTACCTTTCCTTTCAACCATTATAATATTATATCTTTTACTTTATACAAATAGTATTATATTCATGATAATGTCACTCATTCTATTAAATATTATTATAAATGGTAATTACCGAGAAGAAACCCTTAGATTTTTTGAGTTTCCTTTGCTCTGATCAATCTCCTCTGATATTGTTTAATCTTATATGGTCGATTTTTATTTCTATGAATAAATATTTAATTAGAACTTGTGATTATAGCATTATACTATTTTTTAAACACTTGTAACTTAAACTAGATATCTATTAAAATAGTATATAATAAAGTGTTATATAACTTATAAGTAAATAATAATATATTCTTGTCTAATATTTCTACTTAAATACCTATCTTATTTTAACAATAAAAATTGTCTTACAAGACACATGCAAGGTATCATTTTTTGTTCCAAATTTGTACCGACTCAGACTCATCTGAGGTTGGACCCACCCATCTGATTTCATTTCATAGGATGATATTAGAATAATTAAAATATCTATTATATTATATTATGATATATCTAAAGAGAAAGTAGTTTCAGGTGGTAATATAAAAATTAATAAATATTATATACTTATACTTTATTATTATTTTATTCTCATATAAAATAAAGATACTTGGTTACTACCTTATCTTAATACTATAAAATTATCTTATAAGGTATATGAGTAGTAGTATCCCCTGTCAGAGCCCAGTTAGCTTCCTTTTTGTCAATGGATTAACCTATTAAAAATTGATCAATCGATCCTGAGCCAAACGACAACTTACACCTTATTAAATTCGATCTATTGATTTTCGTCTGAACAAACGACCTAATTCACACTAAAATCTCACCGTTGCACAACCAAAAACTTAGTGCACATTAATCACTTGCACTTTTCGTTCGATGGTCGTAATGCACTTAACTTCTAAAATATTAATATTTAATTTAAATATTCAATAATAATAAATAATAATATATTTAAATATCACTTTTATCGCTTCAATGCGACCTCTTCAATAACACGGAGAGTTAGAAATTCGATACCTCGTAAAAATTGAACTCTGACCTTCAAGTTATCGAAAACATATAATTACTCCCCTACTCTATATTTATTGGTGTGTTATGTAAATAAATATATGTATAAATATAATAATAATCTAAATAAAATTTTTTTATGCGTGTAACGATTTCATACCTCTACTTTGATCATGATATGAGTTAAGGTCATGGTAGGTCAGATGACGCGAGAGTGTGAGATCATGCCTATGCTTGGGCGTAATAATTCACTGAGATAGTATCGAAGCGGGGAATACATCGTATTTACATGCCTTATAACTCATGATGGTATGGGACACCATGACAAGTAGGGTGAGTGCGAATTCAGTGTAGCCTCGTATACAGTGGCATAAACGGTGACCCTACCACCTCAAGTTCTAACATGATAGGATAAGATATAAGTCGGTAGGCTAAGATGTGAGACAGTATGATAGGATATGAGTCAGTATGATAAGATATGTTACGATAATAAGACACCGCTGTATAGGCCAGCAAAAGATTAATAATTTAAGTCTTTGTACGTGCCGTTTCCTGCGTAGCTATCGTAAAGGCAATAACGTTTTTCAGTCAAGACGGATGTCTCTGGGAGATATTATGAGTTATGAGTCGACGATCGCTCCTGTGACTGGATGGGGTGTATGATATGATATGCTATGAAGGGCGTTATGATATGGTGGTATGATACTATGGTAACCCTCACATGATAGCTCAAGCAGCAACTCTGACACAGGTCATTTAGGATTTTATGAGTATGCTAGTTACGCTCATGCAATGTATAGACGTATGTGCGAGAATAATAAAATATGGAATGATATGAGGTATGATATGATATAAGATATGGTAAGATACGTTAGGATGTAAGTGTCTAGATTATGACCATGCATTTATAATATGATATGAGTTCTACGATATACAAATGATGTCATCTTTCTCTTGCTATATTTTGAGATATTATGTTTATCACTCACGTGATGCACCCACAATACACCTGAGTCCTATGGGGTATATTGGTAGTGTATCCCACTGAGTTTATGTGACTAAATAACTCATCCCACGATAATCTAACAGCTGCAGGTGACTATACTGACGGTGTGGATGTGAGTTTCTCCGATCCTATTGGTGCTGAGAATGTCGACCCAGTGGACGCTGATTACCATGAGCCTTTGGAGAGTGACGTTGCCAGTTATCAAGAGGACTACAGTGTTGATTTTGACCCGAGCGCCGGATACTGATTTTGTAGATTCGGTATTGGATTTTATCTTATATTATTATCATTGACTCTATGCTTTCATTTTTATCGGATTTGTTTCCGATTTCACTTACATGTTATTATAGATTTATAGTATTCTATCGTATTTTATCATATTTATTCAGCATTTATGGTTGCTTTATATTCCACCATGGTATGTTGGCTTTCACGGATTTCGTGAAATTAGATATGCGCGAAAACTCTGATTATGTGTATATCCGCTTAGCATATCCGGGATATGTGCATGTCGTAACTCGAAATTCTAGGCCCTTGAGATGAGATAGAATTTTGGGTCGTGACAGAATAAGAGTTCAAACAAAATTGGCAAGTGAGAGAGTTTTTTTGGACCTTTGGTATTGGTTGTGTAAAACCCTTTGGAAAACCCATCATCTAGGGGGTTTTTGGGTCTCTTATGAAGAGAACTTGAGATTTGTTTCGGTTGAGTGGCTCTCTTGTTAGGTTTTGGTGAGGGTATACTTGGGGATTTGTTTGGGAGAACCTTGGTGCTTGTTTAGAATTTTGGAATTTTGTATTTGTGCTTAGATCTTTGAGGTTCTCTTGTTGTTTGACTGCCCGCGGACGTAAGTTTAGATCGAATCACGTAAATTTTATTTTTATTTGTGGTATAATTTTTTTCTCTTTCTGTCTTCTTATAATAATTATTATTTGATTTTTTGATTGTCTTCTTCACACGTGAAAGTTATTAACAAAATTAAAAGTGCAAAGAATTTATTGGAATTTTTGCACAACACTCAGCCCACAGAAGTCAACCTAATCATAGGCCTCAACCAAAGCTTCCAGTAGCTTTGCCGAGCTGAAGTGTTGTTACCTATCTTGTGGTTACTGACAAGCATGCTCCCACTCGAAACACTAATTTAGAAAATTCGTTTCTTAGTACTTTATGAACCTGTTTCGATACTGATATTTTAGTCAAATGCCTTTTTAAAACTTGTATGGAGACAAAAGATATCTATAATTATTCTGTTTGTTATTTGGGTAATATGAAACTTTCTAACTACTAATAAATATATCTGTTACTTTACTAAGGGTATAACTATTCTCACCCATTTATAGTAACTACCACACAACGTTTTCACGCATGAAAATGATTGCTTGATTTGAATCAGATGATGGAAATTATGTTGCCTTAATCTTTCAAAAACACATTTATGATTATGTCTTACCTATCAAAGGGTCAGATATTGATTCCACACAGCACACATCCCCAAAAATAACCCAGATCATGGTAAAAAGAGTTGACCTTCACTTTTAGAGCCTGTGTCATGTGGAATCAACATCTGAATATATGATAGGCGTTGCATAATCTTAAGATCTATCGTGTGAAAGATTAGAACAAAAAAAATCTCCATCGTCCGATTCAAATCAATCTAGTTTTTGTCCATGAAAAAATTATTTGGTACTTACTATTGAACGGGTGAGAATAGCTGAACCCTTGCCCTAATATATCTATAAATATTCTTTTTAATCTGATACTTTCCATACATAGCTCTTTTAACTCTGAAACTTTTCTTTTTATATAGTTCTCATTGCTAATCTCTCTCTCTCTCTCTCTCTCTCTCTCTCTCTCTCTCTCTCTGTTTTTTTAATGTCCAAAGTAGAGACAGCAAGCAAGCGAGTGCAAAAGGTGTGCCAAAAATCACTTTCCCTTTGCGCAAACGGAGCCCTTATCTAGTTCTGTGGAAGCTTAGAGTGAGTGCAATTTTTAAGATAAGTGACCTGCTATTTCTTTAAAACCGGGTGGCGGCACCAAGTCAAGCCTAGTGACTCTGAAGCCCACTAAGTGGAGGTAGTTATAATTATTAATATCCATTGTCAAACGATAAAAAAGGTGATTGATATTAGAGCGTATAGATTTAGATGATTCAAATTTCCCAAAAAGTGATTTTAGGGTCTACTGTTGTTGAATTTATAACCTATTACTTTCACGGCTTAAATTGCTTATATCTTACACTTTTTCTGTGTAAAGTCATTAAAGTAACACTTGAGTCGATAGGACTTCATGCACTATCTTCCCTTTCGTTGCAATTTTTAGACGATTAATTTGGAAGGAGTCATTTATTTTGAGACACGGCACCATTTCTCATTGTCTCATGTGTTTCTAAGGCCAAAGTTCTAAATATCCATGGTATCATGTGAGTTGAAGCAGTCAACACCTTTAAAATGAATGACTGAAACTTGTTTTAGAAATTTATAAGGTAGTCATTCATTTTAGAAGCGTTTGACCGATTTGATTCATATGATGGACATATTTTTTAGGTGCTACTTTCCTCCCATTAAATCCTTTTACCAAATCCATGGTACAATTGGGAAGGAACAAGCCATGTGTCACAATTCCCAATCACCATTTGGAGTGGGTTGATTATCATATACTAAGTCTTAATTTAGTTAGCTCTGTGAACTGATTTGGTTATAATTTTTTGTGTTTCAGAAATGAATACATAGGTGCCATTTATATACATTTTAATACATAATTGAGTTGGTTACAACTGATATAACTAATACAGTTACAATGCATTTACAACAACAACATAATATACTTGATAACATAACATAATAGACTCAGGTTGACATGTCACCATCATTATGGTTAAGAAACCCCCTCAAGCTTATTGGTACTTTAGTAATCATTAGCTTGGCCTGTAGACACTTGAACCTGACAGTAGAAAGAGGCTTAGTAAAAATATATGTTATTTGATCAACGGTTGATATGCGATGAACATCCAAGTTCTTTATTGAGAACTTTTTCTCTCTCAAAATGATAGTCAACTTCTACATGTTTTGTGCGAGCATGAAAGACTGGATTGGAGGCTAAAGCAATAGCTGAAATGTTATCACACCACAAGAGAGGTCGGGATTAGATAGGAACTCGGAGATCATTAAGAAGATATTTGACCCAAGTTATTTCCGCTGCCGTATGTACAAGAGTGTGGTATTCAACTTTCGTAGAATGCAACAGTTGAGGTGCAATGATGCACTTCAAATAATGCCCTTGTAACATAGAATTCGGAACAAGTTCAGGTGCAAATGTGCAATGAAGAACATAGTGTTTAAGTTGCACAAAGACAGTTGTAGATGCACTATTTTCAGGTCACATCACTTCAATAATTAGCAAAGGAGAAAAGAGAGTGATGGGACGTAAAATTAGTACATAAAAAACAGTGACATCTTTGTTGATCAGGGGAATGTGAGAGAACATTCAAATAAGGCACCGATGAGAGCAATTTATCTTTTGAGCCTCCTAATGTTTTTTTAGGTTCCGCAAAATCTTTTCAAAGAATCCTTGTAAGTAAGAAAATTATAAAAGATTTATAATTAAGACAATTTGACAGACAACTTATGGGGAGCAGCGTGATTGGCTGCAGTGCTTGGGCCCACAAACACTGTACCCAATCATGTTGCGCCACATAAACTGTCTGCAAAATTGTCTAAAAATTTTCCACAATATAATACTGTCCTTGAAAGTACATATCTTCAACCTTGAGTTTGCAATGTTATCAACCTTTTATTTTGCTGGAGGCCCAAGCATAAGATGGTTCTTCCAATCGTTGGCAAGGGTCTTGGTGAAATTGTCCAAAATTTCGTCCAGAATCAAACATCATCCATGGGCATACCATCATTGACTGCTTTGAATTACTAAGCATCTCTCAGACTCCCACTAACCACAACTAAAAATTAGACGATGGAGGTTACACACAATGAATCTTGAGATCATGGGCAAACTAATAGACGGTCAAATTTTGATTTCACTTAGCAAACATCTCAAAAAGTGATTTGAGAACCACATTCAAAGTATGCCATGATTATATTTATTTTTGGGATGTGTGCCATGTGGAATCAAAATTTGACCGTCAGATGATAGGATCCTTTGGAACGAAAAAGAACTCCATTGTCTGATTCAAAGCAATCAACTGTTTTCACTCTATAATTAGAGGGGAATATTGAGTATCACATGGGGGTTAATAGCGTCCCCTAGAAAAATGCTCATCAAAGGATTTAAACTACACAATACAGAAAGTTTAATATGGATTGTTTTTCGTTTATTATGTAGGGCTTATTGGATT